>CM046450.1:37157011-37757011 GCA_025506515.1 Flaveria trinervia | reverse complement strand
GATAGCAAAAACACAGGTAATTTGTTTTCAAGAATGTTGTATATTGCTTCTCAAGTTCTATTACAAATGTTAAAAAAGCATATCAGAAAGTTATAAATACTTGAGATACATATAATATATCCTATAGCCGGCCATACTATGAAGGCCAGCTATATAGAATTAACTAGACAACTAAAAAATCAAATGTAGAGGCAAAAGGCAAATTGCCTTCTGACTAGTGACTATGACATGCCATAGCTCACATCCTAATATATTACAAAAAGGATAATGTACATAAAGTAGAATGTTACACACTCAAGACCTCAATCTACAGTTATCAAAAGCATGGACCTTTCACCAACTTATGTAAAGTTGGTGTCTCATCAGAGTTGCAACGGAAAGGGGTCCAGCTTTATGTATAATGTACATCAGATAAAGCATGTGTTCAAAAAGTCTTTTGAAGAAATCTGTCTTTAGTGTTGGCTTCGGAAACTTTGTCTTTGAAGCTTTGGAAGACTTCCTCTTTGTCTTTGGAAGATATTGGTCTTGGTGTCGGAAGCTTTCACACTTAGAATATTTTCTGATGCCGGTGTGAAACTTCCAAAGCATTCTAATTCAGTACACTTGTGCATGCATGACGAGAGACTTTGGTTGTTTGGGTTGCACTAGCCTTATGTTAAACCTTAGAATAGTTTTATTATTTTTAGCCATTAACAACACCTTATACACAACTAATAACTCAAAACTTACTGTAAAATAGCTCTAACATACGGATTTAACATGCAACCATGAAATAAGCTTGTAGGTGTGTGTTTTCACCATTTAAACCCATTACACATGTGTAAAACCTTACAGATCATGCTTCAACATTACCAAATAATTTAGACACTTTGGCTCAGAGGTTACAAGGTATAAAGGTTAGATGATGCAAAAGTCACCCAAAAAGAGGGTTCTCATGGTGTAACTCGTGTTCCACCCATAGAATAACTAATATGTCGAACAGGATACCTTCAAGGGTGTTAAAAGCTTCTTAAGAAAAATGTTGTTGCAAAAACCTTATGTTAGAAAAAAGAATGTCAGGTTTTTGGTAGTTAAATGAAAGAATAACATATGATGTACATGTTTTGGGTGAGATGAACCTTACACTTTATGTTGTTGAACCCACAAGAATAGAACAATGGCTGGAGAAGTTGAACCCACAAGAATAGAGCACCCAAAGTTCACAAGATAATACCTTCTTGCTTATTTGAAGCTTGGCTGATGATGGTATGATGTTATTCTTCAAAAACTTTCTAAAATGGTGATGGGAATGCAGTTGTGTGTGTGTTTTCTCGTGGAGGAAACCGAGATGGAGAGGGAAAGATTGAAAGGAGTGTATGTGTGTGAGAGTGTTTGTGGGTGTGTGTCTTGCATGTAATGGGAGTGAGGGATAAAAGTGGTGGTCTTTAGTGGAGAAGAGAGGAGAGGATAGGTGGAAAGGGGGCAGCCGAAGTTGGATTGTAGTGGGGTTTTGATTTTAAATTTTAATTGTAAAATGGTTATTATGTATTGTAGTTTTGTAGTGTAGTGTAGTATATTAGATGGTATAATATAGTTAGTTGTTATGTATTGTGCATGCATATGCATGTCTGTGACCATGAATTATGTGTGTGTATACACACATTTTAATTGTTTCAATTAATTTCTAGAATTATTAGGGTGCTAATTGATTTTTTCCTTGAACCCAAAGTTATTCTATGCTTAGACTAGATTTGACTAAATCATTCAAAATGACACACGAAATAATAAAATGATAATAAAATCAGTAGCAATAATAACACTAATAATAAGAATAATGATATTACATTAATATTTGTTGTATTGATAATGATGTAGGAGGTTAAATGTCAGAATTATGACCTTGAGGTTAGTAGTTACATTGAGAAGCTGATTTTCAGTTGTTAATGATCTGCAGAAATAGTTTAGTGGGCTGATTTGGATGAAGGAAAGGCTGAAATTTTAATTTTTATCCAAACATGATATTGATGATAGTTAGTTGATCAAATTTTTGTTGTAACATTATGTTGATGAATCCTAACAAATCCAAGCTCCAACTTCATGATCCAGATCTAAGAATTTCTCAAGAACACCAAGAACACACACTAGTGTGTGTAGACGACAAACTTCACTCTAATTTCCTAAATCTTATGAATTCTGCTTCAAAATTCAATCTCCTGCTTCCAATTGTTGATTAGATCATAGATGATGATCAAGCAACATTAGATTTGAGCTAAATCCATCATATTCACCTAAAATCCTTCAATTTCTTATGAAGAAAACACTAACGTTTTCTTCATGTTTTCTTCAAATCTCCAACAATTTTTGCAATCTAACCATGAAATATGATCAAAATCAATATGAATCCAATAACTCTAGCTCGGATACCAATATTTCGTTCTCGATTCGAACATGATCAATGAACTTGGATTGTAGGATTCAAATTGATAAGAACAAAATTTGATGATTAGCAGCTAAAATTTTGTAATGATGAACACAAAAGTGTTTAATGTTTGTTCTTGTTTATTGATTGATAGTGAATTCATCACAGATGAAGATGATGATATGATGATGTTGGTTATAGAACTAATTCAGATACACTTGGCGGTGTTCCATCCACCTTACAAATAATGATATATGTTGCTATTTATACTAGTCCTACATCAATTCTTCATCTTTTTGTTAACTTGAATGTTGACTTGGAAATCTTCAATTTAATATTTTTGTTCAAAACCCAATGCTTTTGTTCATTAACACTATTCTTAGACTCCTTACATAAAAATCTATTGTTTATAGCAAAAGACTTTAGATATGAACCTATTTTCAGATCAGTGTTAGATTTGTTCTTTGAGTTTGATTTGGTTTTCTGAATTGTGTTCATATGAAAAGTACCAGCAGACACAAACTTCACTAGATAAAATGATTAACTTGATTTTTTTAGTTTGATTCTAAGAATTTTTACTTTTAGCATTTTTCCTTCTCCTTTTCTGGTTTCATGATCTTGATGATCTTTTATTGCTTTGGGATTGAATGACATCTTAAGAGGACTCTTTTGCATTTTCTTTCTCTTTTTGTTCTTTCTACCATTTTATGAAGTCTAGAATGATTGAACCAGTAATGTTAGGACCATTTTCGTATGGAGTACAAATGGATTATGCGTGAGACCAGATCTAATAGTGTGGAATCCTATTTGATTGACGATCCAATCAGTGAGAACGGAAACCTGATTGATCTACAAGATCAAATAGCCTGGGCTTTACTTTCATCTTTTAATTTTTCTTCCTCCATCTCCTCTAACTTCTCAAAAGTATCACTGCCAAAAGCTTCACCCATGTTGGGGATAACGTTGCCCTCAGGGTCAGTGTATTGAGGATAGTGGTCAACTGTGACATCCTCTATCTCTATCTAATCCATATCTTTTAGCTCCTCATAACTCAAAACATCAACTTCTGGAGCATATTTAACAAGCTCATGTGGATTCAGTCTAAACATCTCAGCGAGCTGCTCATCAGTTAGGTCATGAATGATTTCTCTTTCTTTGAGAGTGTAGCTCACTGACCTTCTAACAATCCCTTGCAAGTCTAGAATCATAGTTAGCTAAGTCTTGACATGTTGAAGGGGGAGAACATCATAACCATGAGCTTGTGGAGCTTTGCCTTTGCCCTGATCATGTGTCTTATCAGCTGGAGCTGTAGAGGACGTGACTTTTTTGGAGCACCTCTCTTGAGCTGCTTGAGTTCAGACAGATGCATATGCATCACCATCTGGATCATCATCATCATCCTTATCATCTCCCATACCCTTTCCATTTGCTCCCGCTTCCTCATCGTCATCATCTTCTTCTGATTGATCATATGTAAGCTCATCATCATCTCCACCATCATCACCATCATCTTTAATCTTTAGAGGCTCACCCTTAGTTCATTTTAATCTCAGAAATAGCTTCTTGTTCTTTTTCTCCAACCCCTCTATCCTCTTGACAGATGCCATCACAAGCTCATTTTTGGCCTTCAGTGCATGGTGAGCTTGACCTAACGCTCTCTAGTGAGCAACGTTCTTCTCTGTCAGCTGAGCAATCTTCTTGCCTTGGACGGTATTGATCGCCATCAGCTGGTTCATTTGGTTGGCTTGAACATCAACTATAGCTAGCAGCTTTAGCACCGGTCCGTGGAGGCTAGCTAGCTATTCCTCTAGCTCGACAGTGGGTATTGTAGAGCCAGGTGTAGGTGGGTAAATGGTGGATGTTCTGGCTTGGTGAGTAGTGGGTGTAGTGGTGGATGTGGTGAAGATGGAGTAGGAATGGAAGTGGGTTGTGGTGGAGTTGTGTTGGGTATGTAGGTGAGGTGGATGTGAATATATGAGTGGTGGTGGGGGTATTAGTGGGTGTAGAGGTGGTAGTGGGTGTGGTGGTGGTAGTGGTTGTGTAGTGGTTGTGGTAGTGGTGGTGGCTATGGTTGTGATAGTGGAAGAAGTGATGAGGGTAATCCTCTATCTCTTACTCCTCTTACCATTCGGATGGACCATTCTCTTCTTCCGCGACCCATTGGCGATAGCAGCTCCTCCTGAGCTGATCGACTGGTCGGATGTGTATGTTGGATCAGTGAAATCAGTATAACCACCCTTAGAACCAGCTTGGCATCCAGCAACTGCCTCTTTCCCCTTCTCGGTAGGCATAATGCGACTACCGACTTTCCTGACGAGAGGCTCATTATCAGACCCTTCTTCTTCATCTAACAAGAACTCCTCGAGGAAAGCAGCCTACTCAAATCCAACAAGTGCATGAGAAGTACCGTGTGGAGATGGTGGAGATATTGTAGACGTGTCGGTGGCCCCTGATTGACTAGGACCAGCATCTCCACCACCTTGACCGTCATCATGGTCATCATCATCGTCATTGTCTTCATGAGTAGGAACCACTACGGGGTCAACATTAGTATCACTGTCATCGTGACGCCACTTCTTGCGAGAGGGCACCACATAATCCTCATTTGCAAGATGGCCAAACAGTCTTTTGATCGGCGGCTTCACCCGCTTCCACCGGTATACCTTCATTCTCCCCAGTGTGGTGTCATCCATCACCTCTAATATAATAGCATCATCCTTCTCCTTCGGCAGCAAAGGAAGTTTCTCATCTATAATTATCTGCAAGAAACATGGATACATGCAGAAGCCTTCCTTGCCTTTGGCCTTAATGTTTTCTATCAAGTAGGAGAACAACATGCGGGAGAAACTAAATGGGTAGTTCAGTACTAGTGGAACGTATGCATTCTAGATTTGGTTAGATATCTCATCAAATCCTCCATGCCAGGAGGCTATGCAGTTTAGGATCACATGTGCCAAGTATTTGAATTGGGGCACATGTTGCTCTTGTTCAGCATGCCACCATTGATGTCCCCAACGTACTTGATCCTCTAAAAACATCCTCGAATAGTTAGGGGATGCAGCTTGGTTGGGTAGGCACCATCCTCACCCAGATCCAAGACCCTCCTCAGGTCGTCTTCAGTGATCTTAATCTCTTGTCCGAATATAGAGCTCCGGATAAAATGAGGCTCAATGGACTGATCAACTACAACGTTGTCACAGAAACTCTATTGTATAGATCTATACGGTGTGCATGGTGTAGAAATAGCCTTGTAGATCCTCGATCTACGTAGGAAGGCTATGATCCCAATGAACTCTGAAGAGGTTCGGGATGTAGCATCCAGTGAACCCAACCATGTTGCTGCAATACAAGAAACATATACATTAGATTTGTGCATAAGAGATAACAGTTGAATTTTAGTTGATGTTGATCAGCTGGTTCAATCATGTGATTGAACCATATGACTGAGTGCAATCATACAATTGAACATGCGACTAAGTTCAATCGTGCGATTGAGCCTGCGACTAAGCTTAGTCATATGCTAAGCCATGCGGTTGAGTCACTCATGTGACAGAGTGATCGATTGATTCACTCGTGCAATTGAATCATGTGCCTGGCTCAATCGTCCAACTGGGTTCACATGGAGTGTCTATTCACATCTTGCTATGTTCAACACTCTGACTCTAAATCTTTGTCAAAAAGTTAGATTACACTTCGTGTTTAGACTCACTAGATTCACAGGGACTCAAAATGGCACTTAGTGTCTTTTAAATCAACTTTTATGTCCATTTAAGTGGTCTATGTTGAGAGTATAGTCCCGGTTATTGATCTTAACACTTTAGGTCATTTAGGGTTCAATTAATCCTTTCATTTGAACTAATTTTAGTTGCAAAGTACCTGTAGATGAGTAGGAAATCAGTTAGTATCACAATCAATGGGTAATCATAATAATCGGATTTTGGCAGAGTATTTGTGTATGGGCGGTTTTTTGAGAGTTTTATGGGTGGTAAGGGATACGACCGACTAACCCCATTATTTATACTCTTTTAAGTTTCAGTCGTGGGACTGGACCTAAACGCATGTTGGACCAAAAGAACCAATGAGCCGGATCAGAAAAACCTTTAAGTCCCACAGATGTCACAACAACTGCTGAAGTTCACAACAGCTGAAGACAACAACTGATTACAAAGTCTAAAGACAAGTGCTGAAGACAAAGTCTGAAGACACAAGTGCTAAAGACAAAGTCTGAAGACAAGTGCTGAAGACCAAGTCTGAAGACACAAGTGCTGAAGACAAAGTCTGAAGACACAAGTGCTGAAGACAAAGTCTGAAGACACAAGTGCTGAAGACAAATGCTGAAGACAAGTACTGAAGACCAAGTATCAGACGTTGTCACAACAGCTGAAGAGGTCTTCTTTAGTAGTTGTGACGGTTTTCTTTCAGTAGTTTAGTTTTAGTAGTTTAGCATCAGTAGTTTTATATTTTGTACTTAGCACTCTAATATGTTTTCAGAAGTTGTGAACATTTCACTAGTTTGTTAAGTGTTAGTTATTTTTGTAATAAATCTGCCAGATATCACTATCCCATGATATCAGCAGTGATTGCACTCTATATAAGGAGTTTCAACCTAATTGTAATATGTGAATGATTGAGCAGAAACATTTGATATAATTGAAACATTCCATTTCACAGAAATATATTCTCTCGTTATAACCGTATTTGTTCTTAATGCATACGAATATCAAATTCTTGCTATAATTTCTCTAATTCTTGATCTTATTCCACTGCGTTACACTCTAATCCATCAAACTTGTGATCCCTAATCCTGACAAATGGTATCAGAGCAGGTTAATCATTGATCGATCTAATAATTGATCATTGAAACTGCTATTCAAGATCCAAGTTTGATTGAATTAGCATTTTTGCAAGAAACGGTTATAGAGATTGAATTTTCTGTGTTTTTGGTCATTCATCCTGAGATTTATTCTTGGTTTTCATTGAATCTGTTGTGGTCTGTGTAAAATCTTTTAAAAGTTTGAATTAAATTGTATTTGGACCTGTTGGACCAAAAGAACCAATGAGCCAAGATCAGAAAACCTCTAAGTCCCACATGGTATCACAACAACTGCTGAAAGCTTCATCAGCAGTTTGACAAGTGCTGAAGACTTCAACAGCCGAAGATCAAGTGCTGAAGACTTCAACAGCTGAAGAACTAAAGTGCTGAAGTACAACAGCTGAAGAACACAAGTACTAAAGCTGAACAGCTGAAGAACACAAGTACTAAAGCTGAACAGCTGAAGAACACAAGTACTGAAGCTGAACAGCTGAAGAATACAGGTACTGAAGCTGAACAGCTGAACAACACAAGTACTGAAGCTGAACAGCTGAAGAACACAAGTACTGAAGCTGAACAGCTGAAGAACACAAGTGCTGAAGCTGAAAGACCAAAGTACTGAATTACAACAGCTGAAGAGTTTACAAGTGCTGAAGATCAACAACTGATGTACAAAGTCTGAAGACAAAGACTGAAGACATCAGCTGATGATATCTACTGATGTCATTAGCTGATGAAACATCTGAAGGTCAATGTCTGAAGATCAAGTACTGAAGCGTCAGTAGTTTGTCACAACTGCTGAAGAGTACTTCTTCAGTAGTTGTGATATCAGTAGTTTTATATTTCTAGTTTCAGTAGTTTTGTAAAACGACTGAAGAGCTTGTTCTTCAGTCGTTGTAGTTTTAGTAGTTTCTAATCAGTAGTTTTATATTCTGTACTTAACACTCTGATATGTTCTCAGCAGTTGTGAACATTTCAGTAGTTTGTTAAGATTTAGTTATTTTTGTAATAGATCTGCCAGTTGTCACTTTCCGTGATAACATCAGTGATTGTTGCACTCTATATAAGGAGTAACAACCTATTGTAATAAAGTGAATGATTTGATCAGAAATATTCCATATCTATAAACATTCCTTGAATCAGAAATATATTCTCTCACCATAACCGTATGTGCTCTTAATGCATACAAGTATCGATTTCTTGCTACAATTTGTCTAATTCCTGTTCTTATTCTGCTGCTTTGAACTCTAATACATCAAACTTGTGATCGCTGATCCTGTCAAATGGTATCAGAGCAGGTTAATCATTGATCGATCTAATAATTGATCATTGAAACTGCTATTCAAGATCTAAGTTTGATTGAATTAGCTTTTGTTTTTGCAAGAAACGGTTATAGAGATTGAATTTTCTGTATCTCTGGTCATTCATCCTGAGATCTTTTCTTGGTTTTCATTGAGTTTGTTGTGGTCTGTGTAAAACTTTTAAAAGCTTGAATTAATTATTTTTGAACTGAAAATGACTACTCCCTCCAATGATCCTCACAATACTGGTTCCTCAACCAAGCCACCAATGCTGGTTAGGAATGAGTATAACATATGGCAACGACGAATGCTCCATCACCTGTCTGTTAACAGCGCAGGTTGTTGGACATCAGTGGTACATGGTCCACACAAGCCTATGGTGAATAACCCGGAAACCAATCAAATGGTTCCGAAGAGGAGGGAGCAATACTCAGATGAGGATAAGAAGTTGCTTGAAATTGATGCAAAAGCCCATGGAATTCTGGCCATGGCACTGCCCAATGAAATCTATTCTGGGCTAATGCATCATGAAACTGCCCATGACCTCTGGAATGCCTTGAAAGAACAATTTGGAGGAACAGATGAGGTCTTGGCAAATAATAGAGAAATCCTTGCCCAACAATATGAGACATTCTCTCATAGAAAGGGTGAGACACTGAGTCAACAATTTGAGCGGTTCCCTTGTTTGATCTCTGAATTAAAAATGGTCAAACTTGAGTACACAAATATTCAGATGAATAACAGATTTCTCAGATCACTGCCTGAGAGATGGGACATATATACTATTGTCCTACGCTCCAGTGCAAGTTTGGACAAACTATCTCTCACCCAACTCCCTGGGAAACTGCTCACGTTTGAGAGAGAGATAGAATAGAAGAGAAAGCTGTCTTCATCTGGAAAGCTCACTAAAAACTTTGTACCAGGCAACACTGCCTTGGTCGGTCATGAGTCAGAATATGCTTCATCTGAATGCCAGTATGATGAGCATATTAATTTCTCTTCAAACACTTCTGATTCTGCATTTGTGAGTATTGATGGTCAGTTTACTGGGTGTAATAATGACAATTTATGCTTCATTATGGATGATCTCAAGGGGATTGCTGATGACGACTTAGAAGAGATGGATATTTTGAGCCAAATGGCCTTGATAAATATCAGATCTCAGAAGTTGTACAAAAGAACTGGAAGAAAATTCCGAGGACTCTCTGGCAAAACGAAAGTTGGTTTTAACAAGAGCAAGTTGAGGTGTCACAAATGCCAAAGGCTTGGACACTTTGCAAGAGAGTGTAGCTCAACTGGATCTAACTCCACTGCACCCTTTGTGACTTTTCCTGGCAATAGTCAACAACACAGAGGGCAACATCCTGTCACTTCTAGTCATCATCCTCAACACAATCTCCTGCATATTTTGTTCCTCAGGGTCAAATGCCATATCCTTACCCTTGTTATTACATGCCACAGTCAAATCAAGTTCAAGGTCCTATGGCACCACAACCTCATGCACTACCAGAACCTCAGCCATCCCAATCTCAACAACAAACTCAACCTCAACAACACAGCTTCTTCACCCAAGGAGTTGTTGACTGGAGCAGTTTACCAGATGACATGTCTGGTCATGAACAACTGTTCTCAGGTGCTGGTCAACATGGTGGTGACAGTCCTTTTGGGAATCTAGCTCTTATGGCTTTGGAGTCTGCTGATACTTCATTTTCTAATGCATCTACACCTCAGGTATCACAGGTATCCTTTGAGGAAAAAGCCAAATTATGTTCTGAAACATGCATAGCAGCATTTGCTTCCATTAGAGAAGCAAATGTAGCTTTAATTAATAAGAACATTGAGCTAGAACAAATTTTTTCCAAAAGAAAAGCTGAGTTTGAGTCTGTGCTTAAAGATAAAAATGATGAGATTTATAAACTGAAATGCCAAATAATTGATGATAAGGCTAGAGAAGAGGTACTTCTAGAGAAGTACAAAGATCTCAAAGAAACCCTTGCAGTTACCCAGGTAGATTGTGATAGATGGGTACAATCATGCAAAGGTTTTGAAATGCTTCTTAGTAAGCAATCTGCTTCCAATGTGAAGTTTGGCATTGGTTACAATCACACTACTCCACCTACAGATTTTACTCCAAGAGCAGAGGTAGAATCTGATAGTGAGAGTAATAACCAATCCATCTCATCATGTGATCTACTTTCTGATACAGCACAATCAGAAGTAGAAGTCAGCATCAAGCTATCTCAGAACCTATCAGCTGATGTTGATGGTTCCACTGCTGACACTCACATGATCAATGAGTTGATCAACTCAGGAGTAAATTCTGAAAGTCCTGAAAGGACTAGAGAGCAGGATTTAACACCTGAAGTTCAAACTCCAACTACTGTTAGTACTGAAAAGAAGATAACTATCAGTAGAAAGAGTTTGAAGGCTACTAAAGAGGAAGTCAAGAAAGCAAACAATGCTTCCAAAGCACTGAAGAGCAAGTCTCCAGTTGCTTCACCCTCTTTAGTTGATGATCAACCTAAGATGAAGAAAACCATGTGATGTATGTGTTTTGTTCAATCATCTTACAGATGATGTTGGTACAAAAGAGGTTCCAAACTCAAACAAAAAGAAGAAATTAAAGAAAAATGGTAAAAATGAAAAATGAGTTTGAGACCACATTTGTATCAGCAACATCAAATCCTGTAACCCTTAAGTCCTTCAAAGAAATCCAAAAAGGAAGGGGTTAAACAGGTGACAGCTGAGAGTGCTCAGAAGAAGAAGGTGCAACATAGGAACTTATCAAACTCCATTGGCAATGTGTCTGATGAGCTGAAAGCTTTATCACAAAATCAGACACAGCTGGTTATGATGGCTCACATCTGTTGGGTAGAGTTAACCAACTAGATGCTCCTATGTTGAAACCACAGAAAAGGAGTCCAAGCCAAAGGATTCCTCTTCTTCACCATCTTCTTCCTCTCAGGCTGTTGTTCCAAATAACCTGTTAGTTTACCATCTATTGATGAGACCAGGCCCAAAACCAAAAAGGTTTGGGTCTCCAAAACTAACTGATTGTTTATTATTGCAGGGTTCTTCAACATGCCAAAGTAGCATCTGGTATGTAGACAGTGGGGGATCTATGCACATGACTGGGAACAGCTCTCTCCTTCATGACTCTCTCAAGGAAAGAAGGGATTTGTTTCTTTTGGCAATGATGCTAGGGGTTACATCATTGGAAATGGCTTTGTCTCCAATGGAGAAATCAAGTTTGATGATGTTAATCATGTGGAAAATCTCAAGTACAATCTCTTGAGTGTCAGTCAAATGTGTGATAAGGCCATGTTGCTCTTTTCACCAGTCAGAACTGTAGGATTCTGTCATCCAAAGTTCTACATTTGATTGATAAGGTGTTGGATGATCACACTCTCCTGAAAGCCAACAGGACAGGAAGAGTCTATGCCTTAGATCTTTCCAAGAAAATAGATCTAAGAGGCAATCCTTGCCTATTTTCCAAAGCCTCTTCTCAAGAATCTAAACTGTGGCACAAAAGGCTTGGTCATGTTAATCTCAAAAACATGAATCAGCTTACCCACAATAGATTAGTCAGAGGCTTACCAATAAAGGAGTTCCACTGTGATGAAACCTGCACTGCTTGTTTAAAAGGAAAACAGCACAAAGTCTCATTCCCTCCTATTGAAGTGCCTAAGTCCACTGCCTGCTTGCAATTACTGCATATGGATCTATTTGGTCCTGTGAGAGTAATGAGCATGGCAAAGAAGAAATATTGTTTGGTAATTATGGATGATTACTCCAGATTTGTATGGACTTTCTTTCTACATTCAAAAAATGAGGTTGCTCAGAAGATTATTCACTTTGTGTTGTATATTGAGAAGCAGTATTCCCTTCCAGTCAAGTGTATTAGGAGTGACAATGGAACTGAATTCAGAAATCATACACTTGATGACTTCTATCTTTCAAAGGGAATCAAAAGACAGTTTAGCATCCCAAGGACTCCAGAACAAAATGGAGTAGTGGAGAGAAAGAAAAGGACCCTCATTGAAGTTGCAAGGTCCATGCTGGCTGACTCTGGTTTGCCACTGACCTTTTGGGCTGAAGCTGTCAACACAGCTTGCTATGTGCAAAATAGAGTTTTAGTAAATCAGAGGTTGATGAAGACTCCATATGAAGTCCTCCATCATTTGGCTCCTCTGATTTCATTTTTCAAAGCATTTGGGTGACCCTGTTTTATTCTCAACACAAAGGATCAACTCCATAAATTTGATCCTAAGTGGATGCAGGGTATTTTGTTGGTTATTCATCTACTTGCAAGGCATACAGAGTCTTCAACTGCAGAACAATGATGGTTGAAGAAACTCTACATGTTAAGTTCAATGAATCTCCAAAGGACAAGATTCCACAAAGCCCTGTGGAGTTATTTGATTTGGACATACTGCAATATGTTCCTTATCAAACTCCTGCTGTTGCTCCTGTCAACAGTTCACCACCTGGTGGTACTGCTGGTGCTGATGATGATGATGATTGCCGTACTCACCTCTTCAGGTTAGTGATCAACTGACTGATTCAGCTAGACCTGATGTTCCTGTAGCTCCAGTAGCACCATCCACAACAAATGCTCATGAGATCTCTTCGAATTCAACTTCCTTTGAATTACCATCCACTGATTGGTTTCAAGGAAATGATTCACCATCACCATCTATTACTACTGAGCCTGCTACAAACACTTGCACAGATCTCATTGTGTATCAAGATCTGAAGAATCACCCTATGTCTCAAATCATTGGTGATATCACTGCTAGAGTGTCAACAAGAAGTCAATTGTCAAATTTGTGCTTCTATGCTCTCTTCATCAGTCAGCAAGAGCCAAAGAATTATCACATTGCTTTAAAGGACAATGGATGGGTTGATGCCATGCAGCTTGAGCTTCTTCAGTTCAAGAAACTCAAGTGTGGGAACTGGTTCCTCTACCTCCAGGTAAGTGTGCAATAGGCACTAAATGGGTGTTTAGGAACAAAACTGATGAAAATGGGCTTATTGTTAAGAACAAAGCCAGACTGGTTGTTCGGGGTTTGCACAAGAAGAAGGTATTGATTATGATGAAACCTTTGCCCCTGTAGCCAGACTGGAAGCATTCGATTGTTTTTAGCTTATGCTGCTTATCAAAACCTTAAAGTTTTTCAAATGGATGTCAAAAGTGCATTTTTGTATGGAAAAATTAAAGAAGAGGTTTATGTATGTCAACCTCCAGGCTTTGAGGACAATAACATCCTAATTGGGTGTATAAGCTTGATAAGGCTCTTTATTGTTTAAAACAAGCTCCTAGAGCCTGGTATGAGACATTATCAAACTTTCTTCTGGAAAATAATTTCACTAGAGGCTCCATAGATAAGACTTTATTCATTAAGAAAGCTGGGCAGCATAATCTACTTGTTCAAATTTATGTAGAATATCATTTTTGCATCCTCTGATCCAAAGTTGTGTGATGCCTTTACAAAGTTGATGCAACAGAAGTTTGAAATGAGTGTCCATGGAGAGTTACAGTTCTTTCTGGGTTTGCAAATCAAACAAAAGGCTGATGGAATTTTCATTCATCAGTCCAAATACACAAAAGATCTTTTGCAAAAGTTTGATTTAAAAAACTGTAAGCCTTGTTCTACCCCCATGTGCAGCACCACACAACTGGATACAGATCAGAAAGGTAAAGTGGTTGATGAAACACTTTACAGATGTATGATTGGGTCCTTGATGTATTTAACAGCTTCTAGACCAGATATTATGTTCGCTACATGTGTTTGTGCTAGATTTCAGGCTTTACCTAAAGAGTCTCATCTGATTGCAGTCAAGAGGATCTTTAGATATCTGCAAGCACTCCATCTCTAGGTTTATGGTATTCTACTGGACATTCTGGTAAATTAGTTGCTTTTTCTGACAGTGACTATGCAGGGTGTAAGTTGACCAGGAAATCAACTTCTGGTGGATGTCAATTCCTAGGCAACTGCTTGATTTCTTGGCAGAGCAAGAAACAGACCTCAGTTGCTACATCAACTGCTGAAGCAGAGTACATTGCTGCTGCAAGTTGCACCTCTCAGGTACTCTGGCTTCAAACCAACTTCTGGATTATGGCATTACAGAGACTAAGACTCCATTGTTAATGGATAGTGCTTCAGCGCTGTGTATTGTCAAAAATCCAGTCCAGCACTCTAGGACCAAACATATAGAGATCAGACATCATTTTATAAGGGTTGTTTTGAAAAAGGTCTGATTGATCCTAAGTTTGTGCCTAGTGCTATGAGCTTCCAGACATTTTTACTAAGCCTTTGGATAGTTCAACTTTCCAAACCTGGTGTTAAGGCTTGGTATGCTACAGCTAGAATAAGTGACAACTACTGATGATCTTAGTAATAAGTACTGATGATCATTGGTAACATGTCACATATAAGTACTGATAGATTTTTACCCTCAGTAGTTTTTATACTACTGAAGGCTAAATGTCTCACAAGTACTGAAGTACTTCATTTGTTCTAAACTACTGATGTAGTTACAACTACTGATGCAGTTACAACTACTGAAATCAGTAAAAACAGATAAGTACTGATGTCCTATGAAACAACTGAAATCAGCCAAAAAGGCTGATGAATGTGTTGAGGACAGTATGAAACAGCTGAAAAGCTAAGAATTGACGAAAACCTGATGAGAAATTTCTCTTCAGTCGTTTGTACACGCTGTTTTATTCTAAACAACTGAAGCAATACCATGTCTTCAGTAGTTTTATAACTACTAATGACTAATACCAAGTGTTTAGTTGTTTACAGAGCTGATGACAAAACCACTGTCTTCAGTAGTTTCACAACTACTGATGACAAACACCAAGTCATCAGTTGTTTCAATCATCTGAAGTCAAAACCACGGTCTTCAGTAGTTTTCTAACTTCTGATGCCTAACACCACGACTTCAGCAGCTGTTTCAACGTCTGAAAGGATCATATACCATGTCAACAGTCGTTTAAAACTACTGATGACTAACACCACATCCTTCAGTCGTTTTCTTACCCGTACCCTATAAATATCCCTGACCTAATCCTTCAATGCTTCATCTTCTTCAAACCTAACGTTCCTCTCCAAAACTTCTCTCTTCTCAATGGCGTCCATGCAAATTAAACCGCGACACAACTGTGTTGCCTACCTTACTAAATCGCCTGTCTGGGCTAAGTTCGATACTGCTATCGATCTTATGGTTCAGTCCCAATACAAAACGGCATTTCTTCTGAATCCCATACTACATGCCGATCTCTCCAACAATTTTGGATGAACGTTACTATTACCACTGGGAGAACAACACACCATCTCTCCAGTCGGTTGTCAACAACAAAGAAGTGGTCATCACTCCTGCAATAATCCGCCAAATTCTTCATCTGGATGATGCTATTTCTTTTCTCCTGCTGATATCCGAAGGGCACGACAGATCTATCCTTTGCCCACATGGATATCAGGCAATCTCAGTGCCTCCACTATCATGAAGAACACTTCCATGACGCTGAACGCCTATTTTTCACATGGTGAATGTATGTTTGGCTCCTAAGACTTCGTCTTGGATCAAATGTCGACAAAGTGGCAGCAGGTAATGTATTCTATTCTTGAGCAACAACCGTTAACTTTTCAGAAATAATATTTTCGGAGCTCAAGGATATGGCTCAAAAACTAATTGCTAACCGTTGGATACTATATCCATGGTTCATAATGGCCATCATTACAAACCAGCTTAATGCTGAGGGACTTGTTGGCTTGGGAGTCCCTGCTACGACTGTTTCTGCCGGAAGTATACTCCCGGCACAACTCTGACCAGACACTCAAATGGCTGCCAAGCTGCGAAAACCCACGCAGCTGGAACCCACAGCCACCACCTCCAAATCAAAAGTCCCCACCAAACCCACCAAAAAGAAACCCAAACGGCTACTCAGGGAATTGAGTCCCCTGAGGATGCCCCTGCCACAAACGCAGGATATATCCACTAGTCCAACCCCCTAGTGGATACAATGACTATTCTAGCCATAGCCGCTCAGGCTTCCTCTCAACAGGAGCCTGCAGCAACCACACAAGGGGTACCTACCTATCTGGATCTTCCTCACTTGAGGAGATTGCCATTGAAGAGCACCAACCTCCCAGGTGCACACTGCTTCTATCCCTCACCCCCTACAACCGCCCCTCACAGCCCAACTTTAATAGTTGCACAAGTGCTGACTCAACTGCACTCCTCACCCCTCTCCCCAGAAACCACTTACTACTGGGAACACCTCTACAATTGAGGGGGAGGAACACAGTGCCTTGAGAACCCACAGCACAGGGGTTTACCACTTCTATCTCCTGGTGTAGATAAGGAGGTTAGAATATCTAGTGAGGCTGCCACCTCTTCTGAATCAGCACATGATCAGAATGAGGCTGGTAACATTGCTAAGACCTCACTAGAGGCAATAGCTGATGATGGACATTGTCCTGAGGCTGGAAGTCCCCAGTACCAAGCAAAAGGGGCACATGCAACAACTGGTCTACACCCAGTGCATGTAAATCCTGCTCCAAGCAGGAGGTCAGATGATTCAGCTTCGGCTGATGATGACCTGGCCTTTTTCTACGATGTTCTTGCCCAGAACACAATCCTTGAAGAGAAAGTCAGTAGGCTTCAAAACCTACTTGACCAAATTTCACAAGAGAAAGACCATCTGCCTCCACCAACCCACAGATGGCACCTTCAGTTGAATTCCCCAAACACTGAGCCACTCCAAACTCAACCACTTGCCTCTGCTTCAGGCCCTATTTCTCAGGAACAGAACCCTCCTGAGCAAATAGGTGCTGTACTTCAAAATTCCCTCCCTCTCATCACACCCATAATCACTGATATTGTGACTAAAGCCATGATGAGAGGCTTTCCACAACTTTACAACCCTTGATTGATGCTGCTGTGCAAAAGACACTCTCTGCGGTACAAACCCCTTCCTCCATGCATCCAAAAAGGGGGAGAGTACTGCAGTGAAAGAAAAGAAGAGGAAAAGAACAGAGGAAAAGAAGGAGAGAAGCAAGCCCAAGAGAGGAGAAAGAAATCAACCACTGCTCACTTACAAGCGCAAGAAAAGTGCTGAGGATCAACTTACTGAAGACAAATCCTTGGAAGAGCTGGTAAAAGAAGCTGACACTACACACAGCCGATCCATGGATAAAATAATTGAACAACTCTTCAGGCAAGGGTTTGATACAACCACATTGGATAGTGAGATCAGAAGGTTGGAAGTGCAAGAGATTCAACCCGATGGGCTGGGTATGATGCTCTTGAAAAAGAGAGATTGGAGATATGATCCGCTTCATTGCAAAATACTTAGGAAGATCGTTAATGGAGATTCGCGCGTGGACCAGGGACAGTATTCTGGCTATAGCCACCAGAATCTGTCTGTCTGAGCAATTCCACAAGGGGATTATTTTGAAGCCCTTGATGAGGCTGGGGCTGGAAAAAGGTTGGAAATGGATAAACTTACAAAGGCGAAACTTACTACAACATCAAACACTGCCTACCCCCCAAATCTCCAAACCAATCTCTAAGCCCAACACCAAACATCCTCTTCTTCAAAACCAATTCCTTTACCAACCCAACCATCATCCAGTGATGCACCTAGAAGGAGGAGAAGGGTGCTGAGGATGAAGAAGAAGAAGAAGAAGAGGATGAAGATATAGTCTGCCACTCTCTGCTGTTCTAGCTACCAAAACCAGAAGTCAACCCATGATCACACCTGACTCTCAAAGGGAAATGGTCAGAGTCAAGATAGAAGATGAAGAACAGCAAAACAGCACGATGACAACTATTGAAGATGGTTGACAAGGAATTTCCTCAGTCATCATCTATTCAGCCATGAAAGGCATGCTCAGAGGCTGTACACTCTCAGGCACACTTTTCAGTATCAGAAGGAGAGAGTGAGAGTATGGCCAGACCCCAGGGTGAGTTCTAGAATCCATAAAAGAACTATTCCACACAGATACAATGGCCAGGTTAGAAAAACAATAAATCTACCATCATGTTGGCCATTGTAGTCACACCTTGGGAAATCATTGATGAATTCAAGAAAGCTCATCAAGCAAAGATGACCCCTCAAGCTTTATGGAAACAAGATGATCAAAAAGGGGTTGTTATATAAAAAGCTTGAAGACATCCAGAAGAATGAGCTCCAGTTACTCCTTGAAGGCACCCATCCTGATGAATTGTCTATAGGGAGGTAACTACAGTGGAGCTTAAAAATGGCAGGACCATGAAGTACTTATCTGAGTACTATGGTCCAGAGTTCTTCTTCGAAGGAGGAGTAGAAGAACTCTCTCAGGAGGAACAAGTTGTTCTCCTTGAGGCCTATGTTCGAGAGTCATACAGACTTATTATGGGGTAGTAAATCTCATGAATGGGATAACAACTCTGTGCCCAGTTCCCCAAAATAGAGTTCCCATTCATACCTTGCCAAACAAATATCTGAGATCTCTTCCCAGGCCGGAGCTTACATGGGTGATCTTCTCTACTGATCAAGAAGGAAAAAGACCAACATTTTGCCAACAATAAGTGGGATAATAAATAATTTAGAGGTTTTGGCTGCATTGGTTCAGGGGGAGTTTGTTGGACCAAAAGAACCAATGAGCCAAGATCAGAAAACCTCTAAGTCCCACATGGTATCACAACAACTGCTGAAAGCTTCATCAGCAGTTTGACAAGTGCTGAAGACTTCAACAGCTGAAGATCAAGTGCTGAAGACTTCAACACTGAAGAACTAAAGTGCTGAAGTACAACAGCTGAAGAACACAGTACTGAAGCTGAACAGCTGAAGAACACAAGTACTGAAGCTGAACAGCTGAAAACACAAGTACTAAAGCTGAACAGCTGAAGAACACAAGTACTAAAGCTGAACAGCTGAAGACACAAGTACTGAAGCAACAACTGAAGAACACAAGTACTGAAGCTGAACAGCTGAAACACAAGTGCTGAAGCTGAAGACCAAAGTACTGAAGTACAACAGCTAAAGAGTTTACAAGTGCTGAAGATCAACAACTGATGTACAAGTCTGAAGACAAAGACTGAAGACATCAGCTGATGATATCTACTGAAGTCATCAGCTGATGAACCATCTGAAGGTCAAAGTCTGAAGATCAAGTACTGAAGCGTCAGTAGTTTTGTCAGAACTGCTGAAGAGTACTTCTTCAGTAGTTGTGATATCAGTAGTTTTATATTTCTAGTTTCAGTAGTTTCGTAAAACGACTGAAGAGCTTTTCTTCAGTCGTTGTAGTTTCAGTAGTTTCTAATTAGTATTTTATATTCTGTACTTAACACTCTGATATGTTCTCAGTAGTTGTGACATTTCAGTAGTTGTTAAGATTTAGTTATTTTTGTAATAGATCTGCCAGTTGTCACTTTCCGTGATAACAGCAGTGATTGTTGCACTCTATATAAGGAGTAACAACCTATTGTAATAAAATGAATGATTTGATCAGAAATATTCCATATCTATAAATATTCCTTGAATCAGAAATATATTCTCTCACCATAACCGTATGTGCTCTTAATGCATACAAGTATCGATTTCTTACTACAATTGTCTAATTCCTGTTCTTTTCCGCTGCTTTGAACTCTAATACATCAAACTTGTGATCGCTGATCCTGTCAGGACCTAAAATGACTACTCCTTCCAATGATCCTCACAATACTGGTTCCTCAACCAAGCCTCCAATGCTGGTTAGGAGTGAGTATAACATATGGCAACGACGAATGCTCCATCACCTGTCTATTAACAGCTCAGGTTGTTGGACATCAGTGGTACATGGTCCACACAAGCCTATGGAATAACCTGGAAACCAATCAAATGGTTCCGAAGAGGAGGGAGCAATACTCAGATGAGAATAGAAATTGTTTGAGATTGATGCAAAAGCCCATGGAATTCTGGCCATGGCACTGCCCAATGAAATCTATTCTAGGCTAATGCATTATGAAACTGCCCATGACCTCTGGAATGCCTTGAAAGAACAATTTGGAGGAACATATGAGGTCTTGGAAAATAATAGAGAAATCCTTGCCCAACAATATGAGATATTCTCTCATAGGAAGGGTGAGACACTGACTCAACAGTTAGAGCGGTACTCTTGTTTGATCTCTGAATTAAAAATGGTCAAACATGAGTACACCAATATCCAGATGAATAATAGATTTCTCATATCACTGCCTGAGAGATGGGACACATATACTATTGTCCTACGCTCCAGTGCAAATTTGGACAAACTATCTCTCACCCAACTCCATGGGAAATTGCTCACATTTGAGAGAGAGATAGAACAAAAACGAAAACTGTCTTCATCTGGTAAGCTCACTGAAGACTTTGTACCAGGCAACACTGCCTTGGTTGGTCATGAGTCAGAATATGCTTCATCTGAATGCCAGTATGATGAGCATATTGTTTTCTCTTCAAACAATTCTAATCATGCCATTGTGAGTGTTGATAGTCATTCTGGTAATAATAGTGACAATCTATGCTTTATCATGGATGATTTGAAGGGCATTGCTGATTACGATTTAGAAGAGATGGATATTTTGAGCCAAATGGCCTTGATCAATATCAGATCTGAAAAATTCTACAAGAGAACTGGCAGGAAATTTCCTGGACTCTCTGACAAAACCAAAGTCAGTTTTGACAAGAGCAAGTTGAAGTGTCACAAATGCCACAGGCTTGGACACTTTGCAAGAGAGTGTAGAGCAACTGGATCTAACACCTCTGCACCCTTTTTGACTTTTCCAAATAACAATTCACAATCCAAAGGGCAACATTCTACTGGTTCTAGTCATTCATCACACCCTCAATCTCCTGCATATTTTGTTCCTCATGGTCAAATGCCATATCCTTATCCCTGCTATTATATGCCACAGTCAAATCAAGTTCAAGCTCCTATAGTACCACAACCTCATGCACTACCATAACCTCAAACATCTCCATCTCAATCACAACCTCATCACAGCTTCTTCACACCTGGAGTCGTTGACTAGAGTAGCTTACCTGATAACTTGTCTGGTCACACTGAGCAAAACTATGTTGGTGCTAGTCAACATGGTGGTGAACACCCTTTTGGAAATCTTGCTCTCATGGCCCTGGAGTCTACTGAGGGTTCCTGCTCAAATGCATCATCTTCACAGGTAACTCAGGTATCTTCAGAGGCTAAAGCCAAGTTAGTTTCTGAATCATGCATAGCTGCCTTTGTCTCTATTAGAGAGGCAAATGTAGCATTAATAAATCAAAAACTTGAGTTTGAGAAAACCATTTCCAAAAGAAAAGCTGAGTATGAGTCAGCTCTTAATAGTAAAAGTGATGACATTTATAAGCTTAAATGCCAATTAAATGATGAAAAGGCCAAGATAGAGGTTATTCTGGAAGACCAGAGGAGTCTCAAGGAAAAACTTGCAGTGACCCAAGTTGAGTGTGACCGCTGGGTCTCATCATGCAAGGGTTTTGAAATTCTTCTTAGTAAGCAATCTGCTTCCAATGTGAAGTTTGGTATTGGTTATAATCACACTGCTCCTCCTACAGATTGTGCTTCAAGAGCAGAAGTGAAATCTGATGGAGAAAGCAATAACCAATCCACCTCATCATGTGATTCACTTCCTAATAGAGCACCATCAGAAGTTGAAGTTAGTATTATTCCCTCGTTGAACCTATCAGTTGATCTTGATGGTTCAAATACTGACACTCACATGATCAAAGAGTTGATCAACTCAGGAGTTATTTCTGGATGTCCTGAAAGGACTAGAGAGCAAGAATTAACACCTGAAGTTCAAACTCCAACTACTGTCAGCACTGAAGAGAAGAAAACTGTCAGTAGAAAGAGTTTGAAGACTACTAAAGAGCAAGTCAAGAAAGCAAATAGTGCTTCCAAAGTGCTGAAGAACAAGTCTTCAGTAGTTTCATTCTTTTTAGTTGATGATCAACATAATATGAAGAAGAAACCATGTGAAGTATGTGGTTTGTTCAATCATCTTACAGATGATTGTTGGTAGAAAAGAGGATCCAAACTCAAACATAAAGAGGAAATTAAAGAGAAAATGGTTAAAATGAAAACTGAGTTTGAAGCCACATTTGTACCAGCAACATCAAATCCTGTAACCCTTAAGTCCAAAAAGAAATCCAAAAAGGAAGGGGTTAAACAGGTAACAGCTGAGATTGCTCAAAAGAAGAAGGTGCAACATAGGAACTTATCAAACTCCAATGCCAATGTGTCTGGAGAGCTGAAAGCTTTATCACAAAATCAGACACAGCTGGTTATGATGGTTCAAGATCAATTGGGAAGAGTTAACCAATTAGATGTTCCTATGTTAAAACTAGAGAATAGGAGGTCCAAGCCAAAGGATTCCTCTTCTTCACCATCTTCTTCCTCTCAGGCTGTTGTTTCCAACAAACCTGTTAGTTTACCATCTGTTGATGAGAACAGGCCCAAACCAAAAAGGTTTGGGTCTCAAAATCTAACTAATTTCTTTTGTTTTGCAGGGTTCTTCAACATGCCACAGAGGCATCTGGTATGTAGATAGTGGAGGATCCATGCATATGACAGGAAACAGATCTCTTCATCATGACTACTCTCGAGGAAAGAAGGGTTTGTGTCATTTGGCAATGATGCAAAGGGTTACATCATCGGCACAGGCTTTGTTTCCAATGGCGAAATAAAGTTTGATGACGTTAACTATGTGGAAAATCTCAAGTACAACCTCTTGAGTGTCAGTCAAATGTGTGACAAAGGCCATGTTGCTCTTTTCACCAGTCAGAACTGTCGGATTCTGTCATCCAAGTTCTAAGTTTGATTGATAAGGTGTTGGGTGAATACACTCTCCTAAAGGCCAACAGGACAGGAAGAGTGTATGCCTTAGATCTTTCCAAGAAAATAGATCTCAAAGGCCATCCTTGCCTATTTTCCAAGGCTTCCCCTTAAGAATCTACTCTATGGCATAAAAGGCTGGGTCATGTTAATCTCAAAAAACATAAATCAGCTGATAAACCATGGTTTAGTAAGGGGACTGCCTATGAAGGAGTTCAATGTGAAGATAACTGCACTGCTTGTTTAAAAGGAAAACAGCACAAAGCTTCATTTCCCTCCATAGAAGAACCTAAGTCCACTGCCTGCTTACAGCTTCTTCACATGGATCTCTTTGGTCCTGTGAGAGTGATGAGTATGGCTAAGAAGAAATACTGTGTGGTGTGGATGATTACTCCAGATTTGTATGCACTTTCTTCTTGCATTCAAAGGATGAGGCAGCTCAGAAGATTATCAACTTTGTGTTGTATGTTGAGAAGCAGTATTCCCTCTCAGTCAAGTGTATTAGAAGTGATAATGGAACCTAATTCAGAAACAATACACTTGATGAGTTCTACCTCTCAAGGAATCAAGAGGCAGTTTAGCATTCCAAGAACTCCTGAACAAAATGGAGTAGTGGAGAGAAAGAACAGGACCCTTATTGAAGCTGCAAGGTCCATGTTGGCTAATTCTGGACTGCCAATGACTTTTTGGGCTGAAGCTGTCAATACAGCTTGCTATGTACAAAATAGAGCTCTAGTAAATCAGAGGTTGATGAAGACTCCATATGAAGTTCTTCATCATTTGGCCCCTCTAATTTCATTCTTCAGAGCTTTTGGGTGTCCTTGCATCATTCTCAACACACGGGATCAACTCCAAAAATTTGATCCTAAGGTGGATGCAGGGTACTTTGTTGGTTATTCATCAACTTGCAAAGCATACAGAGTCTTCAACTGTAGAACAAAGATGGTTGAAGAGACTCTACATGTTAAGTTTATTGAATCTCCAAAGGACAAGATTCCGCAAAGCCCCTGTGGAGATATTTGATTTGGACATACTGCAATATGTTCCTTATCAAACTCCTGTTGTTGCTCCTGTCAACAGTTCACCACCTGGTGGTACTGCTGGTGCTGCTGATGATGATGATAGCAGTACTCACCTCTTCAGGTTTAGTGATCAACTGCCTGTGTCCTCTAAACCTGATGCTCCTATAGCTTCAGTAGCTTCATCCACAACAAGTGCTGATGAGATCTCTACATCTTCAACTTCATTTGAGTTGCCACCATCGACATGGTTTCAAGAGTCTACATCAACATCTGTTGCTGCTGAAGGTTCTACAAACACTTGCACTGATCTCATTGTTTACCAAGAGCTGAAGAATCACCCAATGTCTCAAATCATTGGTGATATCAATGCTGGAATCTCAACTAGAAGTCATCTGTCCAATTTTTGCTTCTATGCTCTCTTCACCAGTCAGCTAGGGCCAAAGAACTATCATGTTGCACTTAGAGACAATGGTTGGGTTGAAGCAATGCAGCTTGAGCTTCTTCAGTTTAAGAAACAGCAAGTGTGGGAACTTGTTCCTCTTCCCCCAGGTAAGTGTGCAATTGGCACTAACTGGGTCTTCAGGAATAAAACAGATGAAAATGGGCTTATTGTTAAGAACAAGGCCAGACTGGTTATTCGGGGGTTTGCACAAGAAGAAGGTATTGATTATGATGAAACCTTTGCCCTTGTAGCTAGAGTGGAGGCAATTAGATTGTTCTTAGCCTATGCTGCACTCCACAATCTTAAAGTTTTTCAAATGGATGTTAAAAGTGCATTTTTATATGGTAAAATAAAAGAAGAAGTTTATATGTGTCAACCACCGGGCTTTGAGGATAATAAACACCTAGAATGGGTATACAAGCTTGATAAGGCTCTTTATGGGTTGAAACAAGCTCCTAGAGCCTGGTATGAGACATTATCTAACTTTCTTCTGCAAAATAATTTCACTAGAGGCTCCATAGATAAAACTTTATTTTTTAAGAAGGTGGATCTGCATAAGCTACTTGTTCAAATTTATGTTGATGATATTATATTTGCATCCTCTGATCCCCAGTTGTGTGATGATTTTACAAAATTAATACAAGGAGTTTGAAATGAGTGCAATGGGAGAATTACAGTTCTTTCTAGCTTGCAAATCAAACAAAAAGCTGATGGAATTTTCATTCATCAGTCTAAATATACAAAAGATCTTTTAAATAAGTTTGATTTACAAAACTGTAAGCCCTATTCTACTCCCATGTGCAACACCACACAATTGGATGTTGATCAGAAAGGTAAAGCTGTTGATGAAACGCTTTACAGATGTATGATTGGGTCCTTGATGTATTTAACAACTTCTAGACCAGATATTATGTTTGCTACATGTGTTTGTGCTAGATTTCAGGCTGCACCTAAAGAGTCTCATCTGATTGTAGTCAAGAGGATCTTTAGATATTTGCAAGGTACACAATCTCTAGGTTTATGGTATTCCACTGAGCACTCTTGCAAATTAGTTGCTTTCTCTGATAGTGAGTATGCAGGGTGTAAGTTAACCAGGAAATCAACTTCTGGTGGATGTCAATTCCTAGGCAACTATTTGATTTCTTGGAAGAGTAAGAAACAAACATCTATTGCTACATCCACTGCTGAAGCCGAGTACATTGCTGCTGCAAGTTATACATCCCAAGTACTCTGGCTTTAGAATCAACTTTTGGATTATGGCATTACAGAGATTAATACTCCGTTATTAATGGATAGTGCTTCAGCTCTTTGCATTGTCAAAAATCCAATCTAGCACTCTAGGACCAAACATATTGAAATTAGACATCATTTTATAAGAGATTGCTTTGAAAAGGGTCTAATTAATCCTATGTTTGTGCCTAGTGCTGATGAGCTTGCAGACATTTTTACTAAGCCTTTGGATAGTTCAACTTTCCGCAACCAGGTGTTAAGGCTTGGTATGCTGCAGCTAGAATAAGTGACAACTACTGATGATCTCAGTAATAAGTACTGATGATCATTGGTAACCATGTCACATATAAGTACTGATGATTCTTTTACCCTCAGTAGTTTTTATAATTACTGAAGGCTAAATGCCTCACAAGTACTGAAGTACTTTATCTGTTCTAAACTACTAATGTAGTTACAACTACTAATGTAGTTACAACTACTGAAATAAGTAAAAACAGATAAGTACTGACGTCCTATGAAACACCTGAAAAGCAGATGAAAAGTCTGATGAATAAGTGTTGAGGACAATATGAAACAGCTGAAAAGCTAAGAATTGACGAAAACAGCTGATGAGTAATTTCTCTTCAGTTGTTTCTACATCTGCTGTTTCCAAACAACTGAAGCAAGACCACAGTCTTCAGTAGTTTCACCACTACTGATAACTAATACCAAGTCTTCAGTTGTTTACAACAACTGATGGCAAAACCACTATCTTCAGTAGGTTCACAACTACTGATGACAAACACCAAGTCCTCAGTTGTTTACATCATATGAAGTCAAAACCACGACCCTCAGTAGTTTCATAAATACTGATGGTTAACACCAAGACTTCAGCTGTTTAAACGTCTGATGGTCAAAACCACGTCTTCAGTTGTTTTATAACACCTCATGACAACACCACCACTGTCAGTCGTTTTAAACCTTTGAAGGTTACTACCACATCATCAGTAGTTTCAAACAGCTGATGACCACACCAAAACCTTCAGTAGTTTTCTTTCAGCCTTTTCCTATCCCAACCCTATAAATACCTGTCTTCTTCTCAAACATTCCATTAGTCGTTCTTCTGACCTTCATACTTTCAAAAATGGCAACCATGAGCCTAAAACCATGACACAACTGCGTTGCATACCTTACCAAGTCAGCTTTCTCGAACAAATTTGATAATGCCATTGACCTAATGGTGGATTCCCCATATCGCACAGCCTTTCTCTTGAATCCAACCATCTACCCTGAATCTCTCAGTCACTTCTGGTCAAACGTTTTTGTTCATACTGATGAGTCTACTGGCCAAATCTCTGTTCGGTCCCTCGTCAACCAGAAACCAGTGGTTGTTACAGCCGACATCATTCTTCAGGCATTACACTTACATGACTCCACCACTGTGACTGAATACCCAAAGGGCACAATGGATATGTCCTTTATCAATAATGGTATGAAGGTGATCTTCGGGCTACAACTATTCTGAAGAAACATTTCCATGATGCTGAAAAACTTATCTTTCACACAGTAAATGTATGCTTAGCTTCAAAGACATCCTCTTGGGATAAAATGTCATCCCAATTGCAACAAGTATTTTATTCTATTCTAGAACACCAACCGCTAATTTCTCTAAAATCGTGTTTCTAGAAATAAAGAACTTGGCTCAGAAACCGCGGCAAACCGCTGGCTCTTATATCCCAGGTTTCTGATGGCCATTATTTTAAATGAACTAAAATCTGATGGCCTTGTTGGCCTTGGAGTCCCTGCACCAGCTGTTTTGGCTGAGGTATACTCCAGGCACAACTCAGACCTCACTCTCAAAGAAGCTGCCCGAATGCTAAAACCCAAGCAGAGGGAACCCATAGCTTCCACCACCAGATCCAGTGTCCCCACCAAACCAAAAACCAAACGCCCCAAAACAACTATTCAAGGAGATGAGTCCCCTGAGATGCTCCTGTACCACAAAGGCAGGATATACTTGCTGGTTTAAACCCCGAGCAGTATCAGAGACTCTACCAGCTCACACCGCACAGGCATCCTCTCAAAAGGATCTTGATGCAACCTTATCAGGGGCAACCACATCGCTAAGACCTCTCTCACTTGAGGAGGTTATCATTGAAGAGCATTCCTCTCCCCGGATGCAATCAGCTTCTATCCCCTCTCCCCATGCAAATGCCCCTCAAAGCCCAACCATTATAATCGCCAATGTGCTGACTCAGCTGCATGCCTCTCCTCCTTCCCTATAACCACCAACAAAGGGGAGAACAATAGCAATTGAGGAAGAGGATACCCATGTCTCTGACAACCCACAGCACCGGGGTTTACATGTTCTATCTCCTGGTGTGGATATGGAGATCAGAACATCGGTGAGGCTGCCACCTCTTCTGAAATAGCATATGATCAGACTGAGGCTGGTAACATAACTAAGACCTCACCAGAGGCAACAGCTGATGAAGGACAAAGTCCTGAGGCTGGAAGTCGCCAGTTCCAAGACAAAGGGGCACATGCTACATCTGGTCCACATCCAGTGCATGTACATCCTGCTACAAGCAGGAGGTCAGGTGATTCAGCATCTGCTGATGACGACCTGGGCTTTTTCTATGATGTTCTTGCCCAGACATAATCCTGGAGGAGGAAGTCGGTAGCTGCAAAAACTACTTGACCAACTCTCTCAGGGAGAAAGACCATCTGCCACCACATCAACCCAACAGATGGCACCTTCCTCTGAAGGTCACTTAAACACACAGCCACTCCAAAAATCTCAGCCACCTGCCTCTGTTTCTGGCATCATTTCTCAGGACCAAAACCCCCTGAGCAGATGGATGCTATCCCTCAAAATCCCCTATCACTCATCACACCGCAGATAACTAAACTTGTCATTAAAAGTGTTGATGAGAGACTTTCTTCAGTCTTACAACCTATGGTGGAGGATGTACTGAGCCAAAAGCTTTCTGCTGATCAAACCCTAACCAATGCACCCAAAAAGGGGGAGATTCCAGCAGTGAAAGCTAAAAGAAAGAGGATGGAGAAGGAGAAAGAGAAAGAGAAGGACAAAGAAGTGGAAATAGAGAAGGATTGTGTGTATGAGACCGAGAAAGAGAAGGAGAATGTGAATGAGAAGGGAGCTGAAAAGGAGAAAGTGCATGAAAGTCAAAAAGATTTTCATGTCACATATAAGAAAAAGAAAAGTGCTGAGAAAGAGAAAGACTTGAACGAAATGGTTAAAGAGGCTGATGCTGAACACAGTAGATCAATGGACAATATCATTGATCAGTTGTTTAGGCAAGGCTTCGATACTAAAAAGCTGGACTCAGAAATAAGAAGATTAGAGATCGAAGAGATTCAACAAAGATGGGCCAGCTACAACACAATGGATAGAGGAAGACTTGAGATCATGATTAGATTTATGAGCAAATACCTTGGGAGATCATTGATCGAAATAAAATCATGGACCAAGGACAACATCTTGGCCATAACCTCCAAGATCTGTTCGTCTAAGGCATATACTAAGGGATTAGTAGTAGAAGCTTTGAATGAAGCAGGAGCAGGGAGCAGGACTGAGCTAGCCAAACACTCAAAAGCCACACTCACCTCCAAAATGCTAACTCAGCCTGTCAACATTCCCTCTCCAAAACAACCACAACCACAACCCACAAAACCAACTACCTTACCCTCAAAACCAACAACCGATGATGCACCTAAGCAGAAGAAGAGAAAGGTGTTGAGGCCGGAAGAAGAAGAAGATGATGATGAAGACAGGCTGCCAATCTCAGCTGTTGTGCAGTTGCCTAAGGCCAAAGATCTCTCTCTTGCAATAACTCCTGAGCAACAAAGAGACGCAATCAAAGTGAAATTGGAAGAAGAGGAACAACACAGATTGCACCATGAAGAGTTATTGAGGAGAGTAGATAAAGCATATGCAGCCACTTCCTCCATCATCAATATGAAGAAACAAGTTCAGAAGATTTATACTCTTAGACATACTTTTCATTATGTGAAGGAAAGAGTAGAATTTGGCCTTATCCCAGAGTGGCTCATAGAATACAAAAGAAAAACATCCCTCAGAGATACAATGGGCAAGTGAAAAAGATTATAGATGAAGTGATATCTTTAGCCCTTGTAGTTTCACCCTGGGAGATCCTTGAAGATTTCAAGAAGGCCTACACCTCAAACATGCCCCCACAAAAGATGCTAGAGAACAGAATGATTAAGAAAGGGCTGGGGTATAAGAGGCTGAATAAGATCAGAAAGGATGAGTTACCACTGTTGTTAGAAGGTCATCATCCTGATGAATTTGCTTACAGATAGATTACAATAGTGGTACTCAAAAATGGAAAACAGGTCAAATTCCTGTCTGAGTACTATGGGCCAGAAGGATTCTTCGATGGTGAGGCAGAGGAGCTCACCATGGAGGAACAAATTGTATTTTTGGAGGCCTATACCAGGGAATCCTATAGGCTCATAGTTGGGAAGTGAGCCTTATGGATGGGGGAACAGGTCAGTGTCCAATTCTCCAATACAGAGCTCCCATCCATACATTGCCAACCAAATCATCAAAGACTCATTCCCAGGCCAGTGCTTATATGGGTCATCTTCTCAACTGATCAAGAAGGAAAAAGGCCAACCATTCTGCCAACAACAAGTGGGACCACAATAAAGTTCAAGGTTTTGGCTGCATTGGTTCAGGGGGAGTTTGTTGGACCAAAAGAACCAATGAGCCGGATCAGAAAAACCTTTAAGTCCCACAGACGTCACAACAACTGCTGAAGGTCACAACAGCTGAAGACAACAACTGATTACAAAGTCTGAAGACAAGTGCTCAAGACAAAGTCTAAAGACACAAGTGCTGAAGGCAAAGTCTGAAGACAAGTGCTGAAGACAAAGTCTGAAGACACAACTGCTGAAGACAAAGTCTGAAGACACAAGTGCTGAAGACAAAGTCTGAAGACACAAATGCTGAAGACAAGTGCTGAAGATAAGTACTGAAGACCAAGTATCAGACGTTGTCACAACAGCTGAAGAGGTCTTCTTCAGTAGTTGTGACGGTTTTCTTTCAGTAGTTTAGTTTCAGTAGTTTAGCATCAGTAGTTTTATATTTTGTACTTAGCACTCTGATATGTTCTCAGTAGTTGTGAACATTTCAGTAGTTTGTTAAGTGTTAGTTATTTTTGTAATAAATCTGCGAGATGTCACTATCCCGTGATATCAGCAGTGATTGCACTCTATATAAGGAGTGTCAACCTAAATGTAATCTGTGAATGATTGAGCAGAAACATTTGATATAATTGAAACATTCCTTTTCACAGAAATATATTCTCTCGTTATAACCATATTTGTTCTTAATGCATACGAATATCAAATTCTTGCTATAACTTGTCTAATTCTTGATCTTATTCCACTGCGTTACACTCTAATCCATCAAACTTGTGATCCCTGATCCTGACAATGCATGATTCATTTGTGCGATTGGGGTACAGTCATGCAACTGGCTCAGACTCCTTCATCCAGTCACACGATTGGTTCATTCTTGTGATCCAATTGCGTGGTTGCCCCATACTCATGGTCCAATCATGTGATTGGCTCATACTTATGGTTCAGTCGTGCGATTGGCTCATACTTATGATTCAATCGTGCGATTGGCTCATACTTATGAGTTTGACCACATACCTTTCCAACACTCAAAATCTAACTTTTGATATATATCATTAAGACCAATGATCATCTCAGACATGACCCTATTAACAGAAAATCATTTGATCACCTTCGACGTGATCCTTTTAATTTAAAATCAATTGGTCACCTCAGACGTGACCCTAATTCATTTGTGATTCACAGAGTTCATCCAGTTATATAGTTCTACATAACCGCAAGGAAGATAACAAAAAACAAAAAACAACTTGAATAAAGCAAACATTTGTGTTTTTGGTTTGAGGTGGATTGAAACCTTTTAGAAATTATTTAACCAATTTTTCCTCCTGAGCAAAACAACTTCATAATTAATTTTATTATTTCTAGAAAGATTCGTATGGAATCATACAAGTATTCCATAATTATTTGATACCCTTTTATATATACTTTGATACTAGATTCTCATTTGTCTGAGAGTCGCTAGCACTTTCACGAAATTATACTAGAGCTATAAGATGCACACATTGATATTGACTGTCAAGAGTTGCAACCATGATGATTGTCAGCATATTGTCCAATTAAATCCATACACACATTTTTGGCTCACATTGGTGATGAGTTAGGTTATATAATTTCAACAAGCATTTGTGGATCCCACATTTACATGGTAATAAACATTCCTGAAGAGATTTTTGAGTAGTCTAGGGGTATTTGACATGAAGAGACTATTCTAAGAGCATTCAAAGAGATGCCAAGCCTCACGTCAGTGCCATCGCACATTAGAGAGCCACACAACCTATCTTCTTGTTAGAGCATTTGTTTTTCTTTTGCACACAACACACCAACAAAATTAGTCATTAGATTGATTGCACTTAGCCGTTTTTCCATGTGCTTTGCTCATATTTATGGTCATCTGCACATATTTTTCACATTTATTTTTGCTCATCACCCCTCATTGGAAATGCGTTGATTGTGTTAACCAGGGATAAGTTGAGAACCCCCACCACCTTGAACAAATTAGTTTGAATTTGGTTCACCAATGAGGTTTACTCGTCTATTTGTTGAATCTACCGACACATCATATAATAAACTAGCAACCTCTAGGCCTACTTTCTCTATGTTACCTCATTAGCATACTAGTTTACTATCATTTTTTCTTTAAATTGCTTAGACTTCTCAGACTTGTAATTTCACTATAGCGTTTTGATCATTTAAAACCTTTTGATGTCCCAAACAGTTAGTTCCCTACGTACTATCATTTTCCATAATTGTTGAATTAATCTCACACATTTGATTTTTTTGCGTTTAGCTTATGTAGCCTCCCTCTCTTTTTTTATGTGATTAAATACTGAAACTAAATAAATACTGAAACTAAACTATTCTTCCCCTAAAATTCTAAAACTGAAAATATTTTTGTGTTTTTGGATTTTTAAAGACATGAGAAGAAAATAAAATAAAAAATATAAAAATATAAAAGATAAGAAAAAATTTGGCGGACTACGAAGTCGACTCTTCTAGAATCACGTCATTTTTTTCATGCCACTTACCTCCAAAACATATAAAAATAGAGGTTTGTCAAATGCTGTTGTGTATAGGTTGGCGCGTTGAAAATCTGTATTAATTTTAACAACATCAATTAATTGCTTTTCAAAACAGTCACGTATAAAGTGACATTTAATACCGATGTGTTTACTCTTTGGGTGTTGGACCATATTTTTAATGACAGTAAATGTAGCAAAATTATCAGAAAAGATATGGTTGTTAGAAAATTTCAAACCGTAGTCTCGCATTTGCTGTTGAATACAAATGATTTGTCAATAGCAACTTGCAGCAGCAACATATTTAGCTTCACATGTTGACAGAGCAACCGATGTTTGCTTCATACACTGCCAGGTGACTAAGCGTCTTCCAAAGAACTAACATCCTGCTAATGTTGACTTGTAATTCATCTTGCAACCACCATAGTCCAAGTGACTATATGCTATAGGCTCAAAGTCATCATCATGAGGATACCACAACCCGAGTGTTGGAGTACCCTTCAGATAACGAAAGATCCTTTTTACCCCAATGAGATGTTTCACTTTTGGTTTAGCCTGATATCTAGATGTGGCATGCATAATATCAGGACGAGAGGCTGTGAGGTACATTGGAGATCCCATCATTCCTCGGTACATAGTAGCATCAACTAGATCATCATTTTCATCGGGTGCCACATCATGGTTCATGGAAAGTGGAGTTCCAGCAACCATTGTATTGTCCATGTCAAACCGACTAAGGATATCTCCTACATATTTGGACAGATGGAAGGAGATTCCATTTGGTGTCTGATCTACCTATAACAAAGAATAAAATTCATCTCACCTATGGCACTCATCTCAAACACAGCTTTCATCACAGATTCGAACTCTTTACATAATTCTTCATTTTTGGAACCGAAGATTATGTCATCCACATATATATGTACGAGTAGTAAATTACCATCTTTCTCTTCGATGAATAACGTGCAGTCAATAACCCTTCTGGGGAAACCATGTTTAACCAGATGGGTAGAGACTTTCTATACCATGCTCAAGGGGCTTGATGAAGTCCGTAGAGAGCCTTGTCTAGTTTATTAACTCTATCCCGATGATAAGGATCCTCAAATCCTTCAGATTGACTGACGTATACTGTTTCACGGATTTCAACATGAAGGAATGCACTTTTTACATCCAATTGATAAAGTTTGATCTTCTTGTAGGATGCATAGGCTAGGAAGATACAAATTGGTTCCATCCTTGCCACAGGTGCAAACACTTCATTGTAGTCAATGCCTTCGATTGGTCAAAAACCTTGAACGACAAGTCGAGCCTTGATTCTGATTACAACCCCTTGGTCATCTTTCTTCCATTTAAGAACCCATTTAGTGCTAATCACCTTGCACCTTTTAGTCTATCCACAAGAGTCCATACCCTTAACCTCTTGAACTGAAGGAGTTCCTTTTGCATTGCACTCACCCATGCCTCGTCATTTAAAGCTTCTCTTACATATTTTGGCTCAAATTGTGACACAAAACACTGATAAGCACCATCGTGTAGATATCCCTTTTCCATGACTGCAGCATAATCAGCTGAGTATAGTTGATTTCGTGTCTAAACTCCTGATAGAATATCCCCAATGATGTTGTCCAGGGGATGATGTACATTAACGTGAGTTCTTGGAGTGGTGGGAACAACTACCTCATTATCTAGATTTTGAATCCCAGGTTCAGTTTCTATAGCTATTAGGGTATGGTGTTAAGAAGTTTCAATGGCATCAAGATCACATGCTTGTGTACTTTTAGTAGTGGGCACTTGTTCCTCCTGGTCCACATGTGTTGTGTCAACTGCTTCATCATCAGATGAAGACTCACTTACCTCAAGCTCTCCCCTTGAAGGGCTAGAAGTATCGTCTAATGGAACTGAAGATGTCGAGTCTAGTGTAGGAGTATTAAGAGTATCGTACATCATTCGAGCACAAAACTCATCATCATCGTGATGAGAAGGAGGTAGATTGAAGGACTTGAAAAATCCATCATAGTCAAGAAGAATGATGGTCCTTTTCTAGCAAGGGGGGTCGTGCATCTTTGAACATCAACATTGCACCACACTTCTACCTGACCCGTTGAGTTATTATAAACCCTCTTGTCAGGGAAACTATATCCGAAAAAGATACCTTCTTCTGCCTTCTCACTAAACTTCCCAGTTCAGTTTTCTTTAATAGCATGCACGGTGCTCCAAATGGTTCTAGATACTCCAAGATGGGTTTACATCGCTAGAGCAATTCATAACACGTTTTTCCATGACGTCTGATCACCAAGACTCGATTGAGAGTGTAGCATCCATTAGCTAATACAAGTCCATAAAAAGTTCCATTTTCTATACCAAAACCTAGAGGAAAGTACCAAGAACTTACAATCATGGATAGGAAAAGGAAACCCAAGACCATCATGCTTGGGTTCCATATTCAAAGTAGTTCTCTTTATGTTTGCTGGGTAGTCCATACAAGTCCAACAACTTGTGGTATGTGGACAGTGGATGCTCCTAACACATGACAAGAGAGGGTTCCCTCCTTCATGACTTCAAGCATATTCATGGAACTACTGTGGCATTTGGTGGAAATTCACAAGGTGGCATAATTACAGGTAAAGGATTTGTAACAAATTCGCCGCTAAGCTTTGGTAAAGTGAACTATTGCGAGCAATTGAACTTTGTTAAATCTTGTTCATATAGGTCTAGGTTCGTTGTATAAGCTTAGAACTGTAATCATCGTTTTGTATTAAACTCTTGTAGATACATCTGTTCTTGTATGCAATATATGTATAGGTTAACCCTAATAACTGTGGTAATTTATATATGTGATTGCAGGGATAACATCATACTTAGTCAATTTTGTAAATTTACTAAGTATAAGAACTATCTCTTGATGAAAATTCTATACTTCTGTAGATGATTTGCTGGAACAATAAGGATTTGTGCATCCGAGGATCTTCTACGGATAAACTACTTTTTGCGGTAAAAACGTATTTAACGGGTTGACCTTAAGAATGAGATTTTAACCAAAAGAGCATAAAACACATTTTAAACAGATTTTAAACTTACTAGACGTCTTTATATTAATATTTAAAGGTTAAATATTCAACAACCGAAAGATTTAAAAATAGTCGTTAAAACCTTTGGTTTTACCGTAACCGGTAACTTAGAACATGAGTTTAATAACCCAAATTCTAAATTCTAAATAATTTGGTAATTTAAATTGTTAATAATTTACTATTTAACTCCCAAGATATATTGAGGGCCATAAAAGTCTGGAAATGAAAGAAAGCAAACATTCGGGTAAAAACTATAAATTTTGAAACTTGAGGGACTAAACTGTAAATTCTACCAAATCTTTACAATTTGACCAATTTGGACTGAAAACCTCTTGATAAGCTTAATATAATTTATGTAGCTAATCAAAAGTATTAAAACCTATCATTCTCATTATGAAACCCAAACTTTCCTTAAAAAGAAACTTATTGATGCGAACCTTAGCGAATGAAAGCTAGTTGAACATTTAACATTTTGGCACACCTAGCACACCACTTTTGACAAAAGAGGACATAGCTTATCACTTAATCATGATGCTAGGATTCTAGGTATTAAACATTCTCTCAACATGAAGAATCTGTTGCTTGAAACCTAAGGTGAGTTCTAGTGTTCCCTTTTTACTATTGTTTGGGGATGAAATACGCTTTGTTTAAACTGAAATTATTATTGTGTTATTGTATGCTGCTTAAATGTTAGTACCTATTTTTGCTTCTATCATAATCATTAATTCTTGTGTGAACCGCTTGTTCTATATGGCTAGATCTAATTGGGGAATCCCGCACATAGAGTGCCTTCCATCATGACCCCATGACTTAAGAGGAAGTGTACCCCATTGAGATCCTGCGAGGTCAATTGTGTCATGTAATAGGTTTTTATAAGATACTATGCTGAACCATGCAGCAGGTATGGTCCACCCGACAACAAGGGGACTTGTGTCAGGTTTAGTCAATATTCACGACAACATAGCCATAAGCATAAACAAGATATATGAATCACATAGAGAAAGATGATAACATGGTATGTATTTCCCACAACCCAGGAACAAGTATCAAAAGATTAATATTTTTTAAAACAGACTACAACAATGATTTTCCAAAATGTATGATTGTCAAGTTGTGTAGTCTAAAAAATGCATCCTAGGGTCTCTACTAAGGAAGCACACCTAGATCTTCAATTAGCATTGTCAACTGAATAGATATGCTCAAAATGGTCAACAAAATTGTTTGTGAGCTCGCAGGTTTAAACGTAAATAAGTAATTGATGTTGTATAATAGTTGTTGTGGAATACCATGAATATAGTTATAAGTAAGCAAAATCACATGACATGAGCTTTACATCCAAACCTAACGACATACACAAAGAATCTTATCGGAATATTTTCACCCAAAGCCCGTTCCTCATGACTATTGGTACTAACTAGTATACCAACAAACGAGGGTGGGGTGTCAACCCAGTAGTACTACCAATACCTATATGTCGGTTCCCACACTGGAATTAAATGGTTGTAAAGAAAGAACCACACAGCAGACCCAAGCATGTATCAGATAAGTACTCACAAAACAGTATCACTTTGATTCGAAGTATGTAATTGTATGTAAGTTGTACAACATAGAAAATGGGTGAGCATACTTTTCCCCCATGTTCGTAAATGATTGAAAAGTTGTATAAGCATAAAAAGGGCCACGAAACTCACTTAAGTGGTAAGTATGAATGATCAAAGTTTCCCAAATGTTGTATGCAAAGAATGGTCAAACACCTATTGACAGTTATTGTTAAGCATAATGATATGTATAAAGTAAATAGTAACGTTTGGTCAGTTCGGGTTGTATCGGTTCGGTCGCGCATAACACACACAAGCCGACACACGTATTAGATCTTATGTAGATCCAAGTACTAGAAAGCATCGTCATTGCTCGTGATATGGTGTATAAGATCCATTATTATAAGAGAAGTATTTGTTAAATATTAGTAGTCTCAAATCGGTTGTTGATAATTGTAAAATATTAGGTTGATTTGATTTGAGATAGTATTGGCATGTTGATAGCGTTGACTTTATCATCACACGACATTCAAGGAGGAAATTCACACACGCAGCATCATCAATCACACAATAGGACGAGATGCTCGACTCAACACTCCATTCGCACGAATTAATCCTCAATCGTAGGAATCAGCTTCATTCGTACGATTGAGCCTTCATTTACGCGACTGGCATTCAGTCGTACCACACAACACCCAAGCACACGTCTTAACCTGCATACGCACGAATCAACCTTCATTGGTATGAATTAGCTACATTCGTACGACTGAACCTTCATTCGTACGATTGGCCTTCAGTCGTGCGGTAAACACACAATCACATACATTCATTCGTTCGTAGACTCAATCGCATGCATACATTCATCCGCATTGACTCAATTGCACGACTCAGTCGCATGACATCCCCAGTCGCATGACTTAGTCGCCCAAAAAACACAGTCGCATGACTCAGTCGCACGACTGACCCTGTTGCATGGCTTATTCGCATGACAGACCCAGTCGCCTGAACTGCAGGTTCGCGACTGCTGAAGTGCAGAGAAGCCTTAGGCTGCCCCGAGCACGAGCTTTACACAACAAGAACTTCCAGAAACATACTACAAACACACACAAACAAGACGCACACGCAAAAAGACATCACACGTACCCACACGATCTCTTGTGTTCGGGTTGACCCGAACACCCAAAACCCTAGAAATGGACAGCAGTAAACCTAGCAAGAAAGGGACAACCAAGTTTGTCTACCTACAAGGATGGAGTAGACTAGGTTGTATATGAAGTCTAGATGACGAAAACGAGACGAAACGGTGTGATTTTGGTGCAAATAATAAGATGTAGAGTGAAGAAGAAGAAGATGAAGAAGTGAAGAAGATGAAGAATGGCTGGGAATGGGGTATATATACCCAACCCAAGTTTGCAAAATGTCAAATTTTGTCTCTGCACTTAGCCCCCGAGTTCCCAAATTTTGTTTCGGTTGAAAACGACTTTAAAAGTGTTTGTTATATTAATGTCCAAAATGTATTTAATGATAATTGGTACTTAAAAATGGTTTTATTAATGACAATGATTTTATATAAAAAATGATATATTTAGTGATAAAAATGATGAAATTTGTAAAAGTTTTAAGCATAGCACACGTTCACAATGGAAACACAAGCACAAAGATAATAAAGCAAGTAGGATATCAACACAAGGAGTTAATAAAGATGAGAGATGAACGATCCAAGAAAAGTTAATGGAATCCACATTAATTCCGTTAACTGACGGACCTTAACGTAACAGATATCACACTTGTACAATCTTTTCTTTCTCCTATCGTTTTTTATTTGTACTAGAAGCTCTGCATCTTTTGTCCCCTTCTTCTCCCTTGACCTTTCCAGCTCAACCAGTTCATTCAACTCTTCTAAGGGGAGAGAGATGACATTGTCTATGTCATAGTTCCTAGTATGCAGATAGTTTATCATGACTGCCGTTAACTCATCATTCTGAGTATCTAGTCTGGGGGAAGACCTGAATGCGGTCTCCATGAGTCTAGTAGACCCAAAATAGGAACCTTCTCCCCTTGGCTTCCTTTTCCTCTCTCTCTTCTCCTCCTCAATCTCCTCAGATGTCATCTTTATTTTCCCTTTCTCACTCACAGACATTTGTGACTCAGGGTGGAGAGAGCTTTGGCCTTCATTGGTTGATGCAGCTTCTGAGCGTTGGCCAGAGAGAGGTTGAGAATCAGCTTCACCAGCAATTGTCTTACAAAGGGCATTGATCACCACAGCAGTTGTTGGTGATAAGACTGGGCTGTGAGGTTCTGTCACTGGGCCTTTAGTTAAGGTTTCCCTTATGAAGCTAATCTTAGGGTCTACCTCAACATCCAGTTGACCGATGACATTGCGTGATTGCCGTAGTCTTCTTCCTAGGCTAAACTCTGTAGTGATCCTCAACATCCAAAACCTAGATCTTTATCACTGTAGAAGTCAAGGTTGGGGATTGGTTGGATTAGATCTAAAGGATGGGGATGGTAACTGTCCCCTAAAGGTTGATCACCTGAATGTTGAGACTAAGAGTGATGGCTTAAGGCAGTTTGGCTTATGAGCTCATCAAGCTGAGCATGATAAACCTCAGCACTAATCCTTGAAGAGATGGGAGTTCTCTGCTCCTCAGGAGAAGTGGGAGCTAGAGTGTCCCCTTCATCCTGTATGGGTGAGTGTATGGGGGCCTACACAGACTGAATATTCTGATCAGGGGTTCGTTTGGATTTTTCTTTTGTAGATGAGGGTGATTTGTGGCTGTTTAGGTGGTTGGGAAGTAGAAGGTGTGGGTTAAACATTAGTTGGTGTTACTAAGTTGTCACCTTGAGCAATGAGCTCTAACATTTTTGGGACTCGGGCTGTTTCTACCCCAGAAAAACCAACACTAGGCTTTCTCAGTACTTTAAAGATGTCGGGGTACATCAGTCCGAATTTAAGAATGTTACTTTTCCTCTTAACTGTGAGCACAATTCATAGTTAAGAATGTACTCGACATATCTAGTGAACATGTAATATTCTAAGGAGTCCAAGTTGGCAAGTAAATTAGTATACACAAGTTGAGAATACCTGAACTTGACCCCCTTAATCATTCCATAGATAATGAAAGAGAGATCCTCAGGAATCTGGTCCCATTCACCATGCTTGTTTGATAAGCTGTGGATGACCACATGGAGCTGGAATCTCCACTAGGATGAGATGTTCCCTTTCTTAAATGTCTTGACAGAGTAATCTCCCTCATACCCCATCTGCTCAAAGGAATGATTGACAACTTCCTTTGGGAAGAACACCTCACCTTCTTCATCATCCAACTGAAGGTGCATGTTGATGATGGCCGGAGTGATGAAGAGTGTTCTCCCCTATACTGTAGCAGACAATGCCTTCTCTCCATCCATTACGACCTCTTGGCAGGTCTTCTAGAATTCAAGCAGATGATCCTCATAAAATGGAGGATCAATGGTTAGGGATGTGAAGTAGTTAGACAAAGCAAAGAAGCGACAAACCTCTGAGAACTGAGGATCTTTCTTAGAGCTTAACATAGCAATATGATTGTGTTGTCTGTGGAGCTCCATGGTAAAGTTCTGATAATTTCTATGAGAGGGTTTGGCCATTATGAGGTAGCTTAAGGATGAAGAAAGAAAGTTCAGAGAGAAATTTGGGGTTTCAGGATTGGAGGAAGAAGCAGATGATAGAAAGAGGGGGAAACCGTTAGGTTGATAAGTGAAAAGGATTTTAGATACAGTTTAATGAAGAGATTAAACTTTGAAATCTGGATGTCGGTCCCATCTTTGAAAAAGTAGTTTACTTTTGCTCAAAAAGTAGTTTTCTTGGAAGTCAAAAAGCTTCGAATGGTAAATTATCTTCGGAAGTTTTAATTGAAATCTTCCGAAGCTAAAATGACTTCTGAAGAATTTACGGAGAGTTTTGAAAATTTTGCTTTGGAACAGAAATTAAGATTTGAAAGCATCGTACACAAAAGAACAACGCTTCCGAAAGATAATCTTGATTCGAAAGAACAAGGTCCTTAAAAACATATGTGTCTGAGACAAGTGTTTAAGCTTTGGAAGATGTTTCAGAAATCTCTTCTGAAGGTAAAATTTCTTAGACAGTTATTTGGTTTGAAGGTATGATCTTCTTCCGAAGGTAAAAACATAACTTCCGAAGGATTAGAAATTTTTAGAAATCTAAGGAACGTCTTCAAAAAAGATTTTCATCCAAAGAAAACATGAGCTTAGGAAAATGATGAACTAGACAACTTAGGACACATATATTTTAAAAAATAATAAGAATTAGTTTTAAGAAAAACCTATTCAAAGTTGATCATCCCAATAACTGATATTAGATATTTAAGTCTCTGTTCATCAAAAGCCGTTGTAAATAGATCAGCATATTGTTCATCTTTGTGAACTTTGACTAGTTTAATTAATCTTTTTTCATTGTTATCTCTTATTAAATGATACCTGAAATTGATGTGTTTGGTCCTTGAGTGCTGCACAGGATTCTCTGTGATTGAGACAGCACTGTTATTGTCTATGTGACTGGGAGTCTCCTTGAAGTTTAACCCATAGTCCAACATCTGATTCTGAATCCAAAGCACTTGAGCACAACATCTTGCAACAACAATGTATTCAGCTTCAATAGTTGATGCAGAGACACAAGATTGTTTGTTGCATTGCCATGAGACAACCCTTCCACCAAGAAACTAACATCCCCCAGATGTAGACTTTGTAGTCATGTTGCAACCACCATAATCACTATCATATAAGCATAGAGATTGAAGTCAGAATTCTTTGGATACCAAAGACCAAGGTTGAAGCACCGTTGAGGTATCTTAAAATTCTTTTGACAGTGATGAGGTGAGACTTCTTAGGGTCGGCTTGATATCTTGCATAAACATATGTAGAAAACATGATATCAGGCCTCCTAGCTGTAAGATACATAAGAGACCCAATCATATCCCTATTTAAGTGTTCATTTACACACTCCCCCTCAAGATCAGTTCCAAGGGAGAGATTTATGGCTATGGGTGTCTTGGCAATCTTAAAATCAGTCATGTTGAACCTCTTAAGTATGTCCTGAAAATACATTGAGTGATTAATGAAGATTCCATCTACAACTTGCTTCACTTGAATTCCTATAAAGAAATTGAGTTCCCCCATGGCACTCATTTCAAATCTTTCCTTCATCAGCTTCTCAAAGTCTTTGCAGAGCTTTGGATTAGTTGAACCAAAGATGATGTCATCTACATATACTTGCACTAGCAATATGTCATTTCCTTGTCCTTTGATGAATAGAGTTCCATCTATAGCACCTCTCCTATATCCATGTTTACAAAGGTACTGAGATAGAGTCTCATACCACTTTTTGGTGCCTAATGCAGCCCATAAAGAGCCTTGTCAAGCTTGCAGACATAATCAGGATGATCAGGATCTGCAAAACCAGGTGGGTGTTTGACATACACCTCTTCATCAATCACTCCATAAAGAAAAGCACATTTCATGTCAACTTGAAGGACTTGAAGTTCTTGGATGTAGCAAATGCTAGAAATATCCTAAAAGCATCCAGTCTTGCTACAGGAGCAAAGACATCAGTGTGTGCCCTTGAACAACTAGCCTAGCTTTGTTCCTCATGATAATGCCTCTATCTTCCTTCTTGTTCCTAAACACCCATTTGGTTCCAATAGTAGTCTTCCCATGAGTAAAAGGACGTTCCAAACTTCCGGTCTTTTGAATTGAAGCAGCTCCTCTTGCATAGCTTCAACCCAACTTCCATCCTTTAGAGCCTCATCAACTTTCTTTGGCTCTATCTGGGACAGGAAAAAAGAGTGAAGACAAATTTGCTTCATGAGTTTGTCCTCTTGTTCTTACCCGTGTGACAACATCTTCAATGATGTTGTGATGGGATGAGACTTGGGATCCTCGGCTGAGGGATCACAACAAGTTGCAGATAAATATCTAAATTAGAGAAATTTAGATCTGGCATAGATGTTTCTCCCTCCACATCAGCACACATATCAAGAGAAACTTGATCTAAGGAGTGTGTGGCATCATTGATGTTGTCATCAGTGGAGTGGTTGTTAGCATCAAGGAAGTCTTGTTCACTATCATCACTACCATTGTCTTATACATTTGAAGTATCCTTTTCTGGTTCCGGAACCTCTGAGCTGGAATTTGAAGGCATAGCAGATGTATAAGCTGAGTTAGTCATTGTGGTGCTGATAGAAACTTCACTTGCAGAAGTAGTTCCAACTGGAATTGAAAAATTATTGCTTGAAGATCTTCTAAGCCCAAATCTTGGTTCAGGATCACCTATAGGTAAGATTTCTGCACATCCTGAAACAACCTCCCTAGATTTGTTAAAATAGTTGGTAACTAAATCAAGATCCAAAAGCCAATGAGGACCATAACCAGTCACACAGGGTGTGTGTTCATTGAAAGTCACATTTGCTAACTCCTCAACAATTGTAGTTCTGAGATTGTATACTCTGAAAACCTTAGCTTGGGATGAGTATCCAATAAACTGTCCATCATCTGATTTCTCATCAAATTTAGCAATTTGATCCTTGGTATTCAAGATGGTACAAGGACATCCAAATGACTTGAGAAAACCAATAAAAGGTTTTCTCTTATGCCAATGTTCATAAGGAGTCTTGACAGGAGTCTTAACCACTAAAACTCTGTTCTGCACATAGCAAGCAGTGTTGACTGCCTCTTCCCAAAAGGTGATGGGCAGCTTAGAGTCAGACAACATGGTTCTTCTAGCTTCAGTCAATGTCATGTTTCTCCTCTTAGCAACACCATTCTACTGAGGAATCCTGAGAGCACTGTATTGTCTTGAAATACCTTTTTCATCATGAAATGTATCAAGGATTTGGTTTTTGAATTTAGTTCCCTGATCACATCTTATAAGTTTGACCTTGTGATCAGATTGATTCTTAATCTTTAAGGTGAAGTTCTTTAAAATCTGAGGATCTCATCCTTAGTTCTATGGAAAAAGACCCAGGTGAATCTTGTAAAGTCATCTGTGATCACCAAGCAATATGAGGTCCTTAAACTCATTACACTGGTGGGGCCAAACAGACCCATATGTAATAAGTGTAGGGAGTGGTGATGGAATTTCTTTCCTTAGGCTTGTGAGATACCTTATGTTGCTTCCCTTTCAGGCATGCAACATAATGGTTATCACTTATAAACTCTTTCTTTGGCATTCCAGTTACCAAATCATTCTGAAGTAGTCTATTCATGCTCTTAAAGTTTACATGGCACATTCTATTATGCCATAGGAAAGACTCATCACTATTTGATTTAGACAGAAAGCATGAAACTTCTCTAGAGGGAGATGTTTATTACAAATCCATCTCGTACATGCTCCCTTTCCTGGGGGCTCTAAGCAAGATATGCTCATGAGGAATAATCACCCAGGTCTTAAGAACAATGCACTCATTCTTAGTAAAGAGCATGTTATGACTCTGATCACAAAATTGAGATACACTTAGAGTAGCCACTGTCAATGCACTCCTTGACAAAGTATACATTTTCAATGCTGAGCTTACCATTTGTGACGTTGCCCCTTCCAGAAATGTTACCACCTTCATCTCCTCCAGAAGCAACTAGTCCTCCATCAATCCTTTCAAAGTTCTGGAGTAGTGACCTATTGCCTGTCATGTGCTTGGAGTAGCCACTGTCAATGATCCAGATATTTATGTCTGTCTTGAGTTGTCCCTACAAAAGAAAATGATTAGTTATATCTAGAAACCCAAGCCTTACTTTCTTGGGTGTACAAAGTGAAACAGAAGTAATGCAACAGTAATAGATCCTATGGTTGTGCTAAGAGGATCCTGAGCTGTTGTTGATGGAGAATTTTCAGTCACTTGGTCTTTCTTAGACTTCCACACCACCTTTGGAGTCTTGGACTTGACCTTCAATACTTCAGAAGCTTTTGTTGCTTCCGAAGTTTTGATGACTAATCCTTTGGAAGATCCCGCAAACACTGCAGTAGGCCTCAGTGCTTCGGAAGTATCCCTTTATTCCGAGACCAACTTTTCTTCTGAAGGAAATTTTCCACTTGCCTTCTTCTTAGATTTGGAGCTTCTAAAGGAAATAGATTTTCCATCCAAAGCTTGAATCTTCTTAGAACTCTTGGAAGTCTTTGTCTTGGTCATGTGAAGAGTACCTTTAGGATTTTATGGGCAATCCTTAGCAAGATGAGCCGTACTTTCACACATGACACACTCTATTTTTCTTCTTCGCAAGAGCTTTCTGCTCGGAACAAGACTGAATTGGTTACATCAATTCTCCACCTTCATCTTTGTAGATGCTGAGACAGTCCTTTTGGGCTGAGAACTGTTCTTGGAGTTTGATGGTCCAGGCTGTACAGTAGTGGTGCATAGTAGATATGTCTTCTTCTTGGTACTGAGATGATTTGAACAAGAACTAGAACTCTTAGCAGAAGAGTTGAGGTTGATGTCTTCAGTCTTTACTATTTCAAACCCTGCAAAAATAAACACTTGTTTCTATTTGGTGTCAAAAGTAGCCTTGATCTCTTGAGCCTTCCTTGCTTTTCTTTTGCTCTTTCTGATCAAGTTTTTTCTCAATGACTTGGTCATCATAATCTTCTTCTTCTCCTCAGAAGGATAGTGGCCCTTCTTAGAATCCTCCTCTTCACTCTTCTCAGAGGATTTCTTCACTATCACTTCTTCATCCTCTTCACTTAAGGGATCTATGAGAGGAAGCTCATCTTCACAAGTTCCACACCTTGGAGGTCTAACAAATAAGATTGTGTGTGGAGGAGCTATCTCATTGGATCCAAGTCCCTGCTTGTTTTGATAACACAGTTTGTTGTGCAGGGATGAGGATATCATGTTCTTAAAGGTTTCTTCTTTAAGAACACATTTCTCTGCCCTGGCTTTGTTGATAACAAGCTCAGCCTGGCATTCAGTCAACTTGGCAATGAGATCTTTGATATGAGTCTTGTAGTTTGTATTCTCACGTTTCAAAACTTAAATGGTTTTCTGTAAGTCCACTATCTTTAGTTTATAATCATTTTCAGTTTTCTAAAATAAGCTTTTAGAATGTTTAAGGACTCAAGATCAGATCTCACTTCCAACTTGTAGGACCTGTACCTGTTAACTTTTGCAATACATTCAGGTGTACAAAGATGTTCTAGTAAATTGGCTTCATCATGATGTGCCATCAGTGATTGGTTTTGAGAAGCATCTTCCACCTAAAAGCTCCAGTCAAAGCCTCTTTCTTCAACATCAACAGCAGCATGTTGTTTTGGCTTGTCATTCTAGGGAGCTTTGTCAGTGTAGTTTGGTTTGGACTGTGTTTGGCCACCATTTGTTCTTGGTGCCTTGCACTCTCTAGCAAAGTGACCCATAAGGTTACAGTTGTAACACTTAACCTTGCATTTGTCAAGACCAAACTTTCTACTAGTTGCATTGCTAGGAAACTTTCTTCTAGTCTGCTTGTAAAACTTCTTGGCTCGGTGAGTGAGAAGAGCCTTTTGTCGGACTATCTCCATGTACTCCAGATCAACTGCTTGGATACAGTCCAGATTTTCAAGGGTGAAGAGAAAGCTGCCACAACTTTCATTAGAAGACACAAAGGCTTGAGAAGAGCTTGTCTCTTGGAATGAGCTTCCTTGAGTATAACTCTCCCTTGGTGTCTCTAGGAAGATGATGAAAGGACCCTTTTCTTAGTTGTCAGGGGAGCATTTGAGATGATGTTGAGGTTCTATGATGTCCTTTTCAACCACAGAAGGGCTGAGCTTATTTGATTGTTGGAGTTTCTAGATGAATTTGGCATGTTCATTTCCATCTGGTAGCCACTGAGAATCCCATATAACTCTATCAGAGTAAGAGTTTTGAGGTTCTCAGTTCTCCTAATCACCACAAAGTAGTGTGTCCACTACCTAGGAACTGAGGACATGAACTTCCTTACAATGTCTCTGTTCTCAAGAGAAACTCCTCCATCCACTAGAGGATCAACAATCCCAACATAACTGAAGTATTGTTAGTCATGGTTTCACCTGCTTGGAAGGTGAAGTTTTCAAAATGCTGCTTCAGGAGATCCTTCTTGTTCTCTTTGGCTTCTGAGGAACCCTTATACATTAGTTTCAAGGAATCCGATAGCTGCTTAGCTATTTTAGATTTCTTGAAAATTCTGTATACAGAGTTTGGAAGAGCAGTTTGAAGGGCTGTCATGGCTTTCCTGTCAATCTTTACTCTCTTTCTATCTTCATATGAGTACTCAGCCACAGCCTTGGGAATCATACCACCACCGGTAGCAGAGGGGATGTATGGTATGTAAGGTCCATCTTCAATAGTGTAGATACATGTGTACATCATTTATGAGCTGAATGTAATATGTCTTTCATGTCTTATGTATATGTAATAGTTTGGGTACTTAATGAAATACTATTTGTGGTTGTGCTTATAATGTTTATTGTTTCATTGATCAGTAGGTTAATGCTTATTGAATTAATTATGTAGGTTGTGGTTGTTTGTATAGATCTTGGTTACTAACAATTGAGAAATATGTTTAACTTAATCGTGTGAAGTTCTCAAGCGAATGGCCCATGCTAATGGACCATACGCACGAATAACATCATGCTAATGGACTAGTGGCATGACTGAAACAGGACACTGGATCAGTCGCATGACTGAAACATGAGATTGGCTCAGTCGCAAGACTGAACACTCAGTCGTACGAATGAATCAACCGCATGATTCAATCGCACAACTGAACCATACAAATGGTCCAGTCGCACGATTGAAAAACCCTAACCTATAAATACCACTTAATTCGTGGAAAAACATGACACTTTGAACAATTCGATACCTACACGTACCCAAGCCATCCAGAGACCTCTAGCAACCTGTTCCAACTTCATAGATCGCAGTAGATCGATTGCTAATCGTTCTTAACGTTTAGATTCAATTTTAATTGATTCGACGTACATTGTTACTTATTGGATCACCAATCAAACAGGATTCCGCACTATTTGATGTACACGTGTAAATCTGTTAGTATTCGTTCGATACACGATCCTAACAAGTGGTATCAGAGCTTTGGCTCTAGATTTACGTGTGATTCAATCGTTTTGGTATAAAAATTGCGTTTTTCCACTAAAAAAAGTATTTTTTTTGTGTTAAATCGGGTTTTAGATGTCTCCTGATTGTAAAGTTTTGTTTTTTCGGCATATGACTATTAGAGTTAGCAAGAAATTCGTGTTTTTGCATCCAAAACACTTTAAACTTATGAATTTCCAAAATTCAACAGGTAAGTCGTACAATTGATTCAATCGCACGACTGAGTTCATACGCATCCCCCGTACACACGATTGGACTCATTCGTTCGTCCATTCGTACGACTGAGCAGTCTATTCGCATTGTTCTTCCGCACTTGTTCATTCGCCCGACTAAGCCATCCGCATTAGTTCAGTCGCACGATTGAACAATAAGTATGTTCAATCGCCCAAATAGCCCAATCACACACATTCATTTGCACAAATAAAACAGTTTGGTTTAAAGTTAATGTTTATAGCAATGGAGGACCAATACTCAACATTCACAGTAGGGAGAGGCTTACGTATTCAAAATTTACTGCTATTGGAGAATGAAGTGGGGAATCACAACAAACCCCCTAAGCTAATCACGTTAGACGAATACCCACAATGGAAGCAACTTGTCAAGATCTACTTAAATGAAGTAGATCCCAATCTGTGGGTTTCTATAGAGACGGGGTACAACATGCCAGTAGGAGAGGATGGAGTCAAACATACACTGGGTGGCACGATTAATGGACCAAAAGTCAAATACAATGCTGTGAAGAAAGTATATACTTTACTTCCACAATCAATTCCGAAGGATATTTTCCACCAATTCTCGAAGTATAAGCAAGCAAAGAAATTATGGGATGCATTGGAGAAAAGGTATGATGGAAATGCATCACTCAAGGCTATAAAGGCTAAGGCTTTGAAGAAGGAGTTTGAAAACTTCTCCTTAATGGGAAAAGAAAGCCTGGATGACGTTATCGATAGATTCTACCACTTGATGAGTGAGATGCACACTCATGGAGTAACGACATCAATGGAAGACAAAGTGTCTAACTTTGTAGATGGGTTGCCCGAGAAATGGGTTTCCTTTGTCTCTAATCTCGGATAGAATGGTATGCTAACGAAGTTAGATATCAATGACTTCATTCTCAAACTGAGAGAGGAAGAACTAAGGATGAAGTATAGAGCCCAAAAGTCTACTTATGATCAGAATTCGGCTCTGTACAATGCGACTCCTAAAGCCAAAACGTCAGGAGCACCACCGCAGACTGCTTTTGTATCAAGCTCAGCTGGTCCTTCTCAAGCATCCACTTTAGGGTCAGAAAGGTCAGGGTCGTCTGGTACCCAATACATAGTACCTGAAGCCAATGCAGCAAAGCTGAAGATCGAAAACTTCAGTAATGTGACAGTTGAGGTTGCTAAAGAGCACATGGATCTTTTAACTGCGGTACTCCACTCCTATGATGGACTAATTGCTGGAAAGATTGGGAACTGCCACCTGGCTAATGAGGATTACGAGCAGGTAGACCAGACAGAGCTGGAATGGATGGATATCATGTGGGCCTTAGCAATTGTTGTCTGGTGCACTAAGAAGTTTGTCAAGAAGACCGGACAGAACTTTGTTGCAACTAAGGACACAACCTTTGGCTTGCACAAGTGAAAGGTGACCTGTTTCAACTGTGGTGAGAAAGGGCACTTCAAACGTGAGGGCGTGAAGCCTAAGAAGACTAGAAACGGGAATCCTTTAACCTCCTTCAATCATCATGATAAAGCTACTAGCAGTCCTACTTCATCAAGCAAGGATCCCAAAGCCTTGACTGCTTATGATGGTGAAGGACAAGACTAGAGCTTTCGGTTTGTCTCACCGTGAAAATCCAACATTGCTAGTGTTGAGGATATAGATGGCAATTCTGCTAGTGAAGGAGATATAGCAGTGAAGCTCGCGATGTCCAACTTTGAAGAAACTACACCAGTTGTTATTTACATGCCTGAAGAAAGGAAACCTGCAACAATGTCATAATCACCAGAACAAGAGACAACAGACTCTGCTATCATGGCTGATTCATCAGAACCATCTCAGGTAAGTAGTACTGACAAATTGTTCAAAAATCATGCTTGTTTTGATTGTAATAAATTTAGGGAAAGCATAGATTTAAAATTTGCTAGGTTATTAGATCATAATGATAGCTTTGTAAAGGACTTAGAACTATGCACTGAAGCTAATAGAGTATTAAAACAAAATGAGCATAGTTACAAAGAAAATATAGACCTTTTGAACAAACATCTTAAGGAAACAGAAGTAGTAGCATTTAACCAAGCTACTGACATTAGGTACTCTCTTAACTCCTTAGAAGACACTAAGAAAAAGAAAGAAGTTTTAGAGGTAGAAGTTAATTCGTTAAAGCAAAAAGTGCATAGTTGGACAAGTTCATCCCATATTGTCCAACACTTAGTGAGAGAGCGTAATAATGGGAGGGATTGGAATATAAAGGGTTCCACCACCACCTGAGTCCTTGATGAACACTAAAAGTAAACCAATCATTAACAATCCAATCAAGGATCATGTGGTGTCCACTCCTCTTGTAAGTGATCCAGATTCCACATGCAAATTAAATGAATCTGGAACTAAACAAAAGGAGGCCACGTCAAAGGAAAAAAGGCAAAATGCCTTGTGTTAATCTGGAAAAAGAGTTTGAAAAGGTTAATATAAAGTCTGGTTCAAACATAGTCAAATCTGATCCTAGGAAGACCACTAATGTTAACCACTCACGTGCATCATGTCAAAGTCCAGGTAAACAAAATAGAAAAGATGTTAAACAAGGTAAAGCAATTAAATTTGTAAAACTAGACTATACATCTAAAGAAGAAGTGTCTTAATCCAAACAGAGTAAAGTCACACGTGTGACATGTTGAATTCGATCTGCCCAAGATACATATTAAATTCATGTGGCTAGGGTGATATGATCCAAGTCGGGTCATACCCAATAACAGGCTAGACAAACACCTGCAATATTTATTTATTGATTTGATCAGTTAAATAAATAACAACACCAAAGGTTTAGAAAATTGTTTTCTAAAATAGATGCACATAAGAAATTAATAAATAAGATGGGTTTATTTATTAATTCTGAGAGATTACTTTATAATTGTTACTTAATGGTTAATTAACATTTATAAAATGAAACCATATAATTGCATATAAGATGTTACAAATTAATTAACTTAGGTTTTAATTAATCATATGTTAATGCTAGTTGGGTGTACAAAATAATATGTAAATGTTACATATTATATTTTGTAATTCTTATAAAACAATTGGATTAATAAAACAAAAGGGATGCCACCCATTGGTGGCAGCATTTGCTCGGCCCAAGGGCTGCCTTAGAGGCCAACCATTTTGCTTTAACTAATGATTTTGACACCCACAAGCAACATACATGCAAACCTTTCAATTTCTCTCAAGAGTGTGCAAAAGACCTACCTCCTTTCTTCTTTCTTGTTCACGGAAGTTTCAAGTAGAACAAGGCTGGATTTTCTTTTAGCTTTAAAAGTGTTTTAAGCTGAAAGTTGGTGTTGCAAGATCCTAGCATCAAAGGTTCTTCGTTTGTGGCTTGGGGTACAACCTTCTTGAGGTCTTCTAGTTTGAAGATTCAGCCACAAGTTCATCCTTTTATCTGAACCACTTCGATTTCCAGCAGTTCCAAAGGTTGTAATTTCACCATCTTATGTTCTTTTCATTGTATGCACTTTCGTATATTGATCCATGGTTTGGGGTTGCTTCTTAAATAGGCTTAATAACCATCTTATTAACATGTTTTAAAACCTTTTTTCCGCTGCGTTTCTCATATATATAATGTTTTATGAGCTTTGATAAACTTGTTAAAACCCTACAATGGCATCAAGAGCCACTTATACGAATGCATACATGTATTTTCTTGCTTGTTCACGGTTTTGTGGTGTTTGACACCACATACCCATGAGTTAGAGGCTGTTTTGGTCACCCCTTTTGATGTTTTAAAGATGCCTCTTTATGCATATAAGGATCTTTAAAACTTTTGATTGTTAGATGTTTGTTTGTATGTTCTAAACCCATTTGTTCTTGGTTTATGTTGGCCAAGAACATGGGCTATAAGGGGCTGCCAAAATCGATTCTCTTGTTTTTTTTGGTTATGTTGTTTGTGATTATGCATAACAAAGCCTAGACCTTGTGGATTGTTTGATTGGTTATCATGTTATATTCATTTGGTTATGTAAAAGTTTATTTTATGTTTCAAGTCTTGGTTTTGTAATTTATTTATTCATATGGTATGTAATAAATAGATTAGGAGTTTATCTTTACTAGAAAAATGTATTAGGATTGATATTTGTAAGGATGCTCAAAATCAAGACTTGAAGAAAGGATGGACAAAGAGGATGCTTGAAGATGTGGATTCAAGTGGGAGTTTCTTTTGTCAACCATGTGTCATGTTCTTAACCCTTAGGACAAGACCTTTTGACACACTTGTTTTGGCTAAACAAGTGTGCTCAATTTAGTATGCTTTGTTATGCATATATGTATTGTTTGGTTATGCTTGTTGAATGCTTATGATGTTGTTTTGTTTTGGATATTGGATGTCATTAACAAACCATCAACTAGAAAAAGCTATTACAAGAAATTGGTTCTCAAATCATTAAGCAAAATTAAATGGGTCTATAAAAGGAGTTAATGGTTTGCAAAATAAAATGGTTTTATTTAAAAGAACGAAATGGATACCATATGGTTGAATGCATACAATCATATAGTACATGGTCTTTTCTAAAACAGTATTGTGAAATTAAAAATCCCTTTTGTGAAACAAGTTAAACACCATCCTTTTACACAACACTTAGGTTACTTGCAAACTCTTAGTGGGATAAAGGTCACCTAACCACTTTGAGGGAACTTGTAACTTGAGGTGATAATGCCATGTTTGTGGGATAAGGTCACCTAACCACTTATGTGGTAAACTCACACGTGTGTGTAAGTAGGACGACTTGATTTATAAAATATATTGAATGGATCACCTAGAATGTGTTTTATAAAAGGTGTTGATGGGGTAAACATGCCGTTATAAACATAAGATGTTCAAACGATCCCATACCATTAGAAGTTGCAATGGGTTGCAATTGTCATTTTTTTGACTACCTTGTTTATTTAAATAATGGGATAAAGGTCACCTAACCAATATTTAAATATAACGTTGGATTCTAAAAAAAATAAATTTTTTTTTATATTAATAGTCCATGAGACGTAAAGGGTATTAATAAATGAAATATGTAATTATATCAACGATTACTAAAATGGAACTTTGTAAAATCTTGTAGATGGCCGACCACACCAACGCTAATAACGATGTACCAAACCAAAACAACCAATCTCTTAGAGCGATCCTTCAAAGGATCGTCTAACACCTAACAACTTCATGGATTGGTACCGCAACTTGAGAATTGTTCTCAAGCAAGAAAAGCGGGCCTACATTATTGATGATCCCATCCCCGATGAACCTAACGAGGAAGATGTGGAGGCCTATAATGATTGGGTTAAATATGTGGAAGACTCCGTCCAAGTCTCTTGCTTAATGTTAGCAAGTATGACACCCGAACTCCAAAAGGAGTATGAGCTCCATGGAGCCTATGACATGATCACTCAGTTGCGAGAAACGTTCGAGCAACAAGCTAGAGTGGAGCGCTTCGAAAAGGTTCGAGCGCTTCATGCATGTCGGATGGAAGAATCCCAATCAGTTTCGTCTTATGTTCTTAAGATGAAAAGCCACGTCGACCGCCTTCAAAGGCTAAATTGTCCTGTCTCAAAGGAGTTGGCCACAGATTTGATCCTTAATGGCCTATCTAAAAGGTTTGAGGCATTCGTCATGAATTACAACATGAACGGATGGGACAAGAGCATAAATGAACTTCATTCGATGCTCAAATAAGCTGAGGCGGGAATGGGTAAAAGGGTTTTACCCGTTCTCACCATTAATGAAGGTGGGAGAAGAAAGAGGTCTCTACCTCCTCCTAAGGCAAATGTTGCAAAAGGAAAGGGGCATGTTGGAAGAAAGGGGAAGATGGTTGTTAGGGCGGAACCTCCGAAGCCCAAGGAAAAGAAGCAAAAGGTTGCTGTAAACGACCCATGCTTCAAATGTGGTGAGATAGGGCATTGGATGAGAAATTGTCCGGTCTATCTCAAAGAGTTGAGAGAAAAGAGGGATGCAGGGCAAACCTCAGGTATAATTTACATGATACATGTTGAACTAAATGTTATTTCTTCTAACACATGGGTATTAGATACCGGATGTGGAACTCACATTTGCAATTTATTGCAGGGTTCAAAAGAAATGAGCATTATGCAAAAGGGGAAATAAGTCTATTCATGGGCAATGGTGCAAAGGTTCACGTTGAAGCCCAGGGAGACTACATTTTGAAGCTTCCAAGTGGTTTGGAAGTCATTTTATATAATGTATTATATGCTCCTAGTTTGACTAGGAACATAATTTCTGTTTCCCGTTTAAGACAATATGATTATATTTCAAGTTTGTTGACAATGATATTCATGTTTCTTTAAATCATATGTTTTATTTTAAGGCCATACCTTGTAATGGTATTTATGAATTGGTTCATGAGAACACAACATATGATAGCTCAATATACCAAGCAACCACCAAAAGACTCAAATTAGATTTGAATGATACCTACCTTTGGCATTGCCGTCTTGGTCATATAAACAAGAAACGTATACAAACACTTCAACAGAACGGTCTTTTAAAACAAATGAATATGATTCATTTGATGTATGTGAATCTTGTTTACAAGGTAAAATGACTAAGGCACCCTTTAGTGGAACTAACGAAAGGGCAAAAGATTATTAGGTATCATACATTCGGATGTATGTGGTCCTTTTAAGCCAATGACTAGGAATGGTGAAAGATACTTCATTACCTTTATCGACGATTATAGTCGCTATGGGTATGTGTACTTACTAAGGCACAAAGATGAAGCTTTTGAAATGTTCAAAATCTTCAAGAATGAAGTAGAAAATCAACTCAACAGGTCAATTAAAATTCTCCGCACCGATAGAGGTGGCGAATACCTAAGTGATGTTTTTCAAGATCATCTTAGGAGTTGTGGGATTGTCTCACAACTCACTCCACCTGGAACACCACAACATAATGGTGTGTCTGAGAGGAGGAATCGAACCTTATTGGATATGGTTCGATCTATGATGGCTAGAAGCACATTACCTCTATCATTTTGGGGTTTCGCTTTGCTCTCCGCAGCCCATATTCTGAATATGGCCCCAACCAAAAAGGTGGAAAAGACACCTTTTGAGATATGGCATGGAAGAGTTCCATCCCTATCGTACTTAAGGGTCTGGGGTTGTGAGGTTTATGTTAAGACTCCCACCCCCAAACAAATTAGATGTCCGATCCACCAAGTGTATCTTTGTTGGATATCCTAGAGATTCTATGGGATATTATTTCTATGATCCACTGGAACAAAAAGTGTTTGTTGCCAGAAAGGGTGAGTTCTTAGAAACTAAGTTCCTTATGGAGGGAACTAGCAGTAGAACAGTGGATCTTGAGGAGGATCAAGAAACACAGACCGATGCACGTTTGGTTGAAACTAGCACTCAACGTGAGGATGTTGAGGATGATCAAGCGGTTGATCAATACACACAAAACGTTCGCAGAAGTGGTAGAACTAGTAATCCACCTGAAAGATACGGATATTTCATGGATGGATGCTATGTGGTGGATTCAGATGAACCAGCCACATATCATGATGCAGTGTCCAATTTGGATTGTGACAAATGGCTTGAGGCCATGAATGTTGAGATGCAATCCATGTATGACAATCAAGTTTGGGAACTTGTTGAGCCACCTCATAATTCCAAAGTAGTTGGAAGTAAGCGGGTTGCAAGAAGAAAACCGATATGCATGGAAACTTGGATACTTACAAAGCTAGACTTGTAGCAAAGGGTTTCACTCAAACTCAAGGGGTTGATTATGATGAACCTTCTCACCTGTTGCAATGCTTAAGTCTATAAGGATATTGTTTGCCATAGCAGCTCATTATGATTATGAGATTTGGCAATGGATGTCAAAACTGCTTTCCTAAATGGATATCTTGAGGAAGATGTCTATATGGTTCAGCCTGAAGGTTTTGTCGATCCAAAATATCCTAATAAGTATGCAAGTTAATGAAATCAATCTATGGATTGAAACAAGCATCAAGAAGTTGGAATCACCGTTTTGATGATGAAGTAAAAAAATTGGCTTCATAAAAAATGCTGATGAGGCTTGCGTGTATAAGAGGCTAGTGGGAGCACAATAATCTTCCTAGTATTATATGTTGATGACATACTACTGTTTGGAAACGACATTCCAACCATGGAAGGTGTAAAAACCTGGCTTGGAAGTTGTTTTTCCATCAAGGATCTTGGTGAAGCCGCCTATATTCTGGGAATAAAGATCTATAGGGATAGATCAAGGCGGCTAATTGGTTTGAATCAAAGTGCATACATTGACAAAATCTTGAAAAGGTTCAAGATGGAAAACTCTAAGAAAGGTACTGTACCTATTCAAAGAGGGACAATATTGAGTACGACTCAATGTCCAAGCTCAAAAGAGAGCAAAATAGAATGAAGGCAATCCCATATGCATCTGCTATAGGATCTATCATGTATGCAATGATATGCACTAGACCGGGCAAAGCATGAAGGTCATGTTTGTGCCATGGGACTTAGATATTCTAGTGACTGGGTTTGATGTTGTATTTTGTATTTGGATATTGGAACTAATGTTATTTAACTTAATTGTATGGTTATAATTTCATTTGTTCTTCTATTTTAGCATGTTTAAATCCGTGAATAAATGAATTATTCTCAACGTCCGTAGTCGATCATACTTATGGAACAACCATGATTGTAAGACTATAATGAACTTGGATTGGTTGATATTCATAAGGTATGAATATAGAGCAAGAGGTTGCTACCAAAGGTTCATTGATGTCTATGGGATATAGATATTGGACTGACTCACTCTCAATTATTTCTACATGGAATCTTTCTGATTAGTCATAAGAGATTTTGTGTAAAGCTAATATCATTGAATCCTCAGACCTGAGATACATATTGGTCTTGATATTCACCAAGTGTTGTACTTTGACTTAGTTCTTTGCTGTTATGAAAAAATGGTAGTACATAAGGCTGAGTTCATGTATAATATGAGGTGATTGTGAGAGACGTATGTAGTCAAGATGGAATTTGTTCCTCTTATTCGTTAAGAGTTAGATCTCTAAGGCCTGTTAAAATTAAATCATCGGAGAATGACATTCTGTGTCTCTTGGATTTAATATGACATCTGTAACAAAAGGATAGATGATTGATTCACCTAAAACATTTTCAAGTAACGTACTTGAAAGGGATGATGTTATTGAATGGCACTTAGTCATATACATTAGGGGTAGCAAACCGTTGCTAGGCGTCATTTGCTGCTTGCATCAATGTTCTATGAATCTTGTGCAAGTGGGAGATTGTTGAATTCGATCTGCCCAAGATACATATTAAATTGATGTGGCTAGTGTGATATGATCCAAGTCGGGTCATACCCAATAACAGGCTAGACAAACACCTGCAATATTTATTTATTGATTTGATCAGTTAAATAAATAACAACACCAAGGGTTTAGAAAATTGTTTTCTAAAATAGATGCACATAAGAAATTAATAAATAAGATGGGTTTATTTATTAATTATGAGAGATTACTTTATAATTGTTACTTAATGGTTAATTAACATTTATAAAATGAACCATATAATTGCATATAAGATGTTACAAATTAATTAACTTAGGTTTTAAATAATCATATGTTAATGCTAGTTGGGCGTAAAAAATAATATGTAAATGTTGCATATTATATTTTGTAATTCTTATAAAACAAATTGGATTAATAAAATAAAAGGGATGCCACCCATTGGTGGCAGCATTTGCTCGGCCCAAGGGCTGCCTTAGAGGCCAACCATTTTGCTTTAACTAATGATTTTGACACCCACAAGCAACATACATGCAATCCTTTCAATTTCTCTCAAGAGTGTGCAAAAGACCTACCTCCTTTCTTCTTTCTTGTTCACGGAAGTTTCAAGTAGAACAAGGCTGGATTTTCATTCAGCTTTAAAAGTGTTTTAAGCTGAAAGTTGGTGTTGCAAGATCCTAGCATCAAAGGTTCTTCATTTGTGGCTTGGGGTACAACCTTCTTGAGGTCTTCTAGTTTGAAGATTCAGCCACAAGTTCATCCTTTTATCTAAAGCACTTCGATTTCCAGCAGCTCCAAAGGTTGTAATTTCACCATCTTATGTTCTTTTCATTGTATGCACTTTCGCATATTGATCCATGGTTTGGGGTTGCTTCTTAAATAGGCTTAATAACCATCTTATTAACATGTTTTAAAACCTTTTTTCCGCTGCGTTTCTCATATATATAATGTTTTATGAGATTTGATAAACTTGTTAAAACCCTACATGACATACACTTCTCCACAAAAATATTTAAATCGTAAAGTCGAAAGTAGGTCATGCTACAGCTGTGGAGAGTATGGACACATTGCTTCTCATTGTCCTTATTATCAGACACCGAGGAGGAAAGTTGAACTTCTGGAACCAAAACTTAGCTCTTTTAAGAGGAACTCCGTGACGCCTCCCAAAAGGGATAGTGAACACAAAGTTCAACCCATTAGCCAGTCATCTGTTTATCACAAATAGGCCTTACACAAAGCTGGCTTATGGAAGGAGAAGTTAACCTCGTTGTCTGAAAATGAGAACAAGAAGACATCTGAGCTTCCCTCACCCTTGAATGGTCAATGGGTTGAGTTTATGATGTGTGATGCCTCTGGGAAACCCAAGCCAATAAAGGCTTGGGTCCCTAACATGAACTAATGTTTTCAATTGAATGTGCAGGGTGTTCGCTATAGTGTTGAAACCAACACGTGGATTGTTGATAGCGGAGCATCCAGGCACATGACAAGGAATAGGGCACTCTTATCAAAAGTCAATCAAATCAAAGGAAGCCATGTTTCATTTGCTAGAAAAAAGGTGGGTACATCACAACTCAAGGGGAGGTGGGTGATCAGAAAGTGAAGTTTAACAAGGTAAACTACGTTCAACAACTTCAAAATAACTTGCTTATGTTTCCTAAATATGTGATAAAGGGTTTAAAGTAGTATTTGACAACAAGAAGTGCTATGTCCTTAAAAAGGACTTTGTGATCCCGGAGGATCAAGTCTTAATGTCTACGTCAAGATGTAATGACTTTTATGTCTTGGATCTATCGAAAGCCTCCTCAACGGATCGTGAAGTTCAATGCTTCTTGTCAAAAGCTACTGAGAAGGATTCCATCTCCTGGCATAGGAGAATGGGTCACGTTAATCCAAGGAAGATGAATCACTTGATCCAGAATGATCTAGTGAGAGGAGTTAATGTCAAAAACTTCCAACTTCCGGATTTCTATGTTGCATGCAAGAAGGGAAAACAAACGAAGAAGTCATATAAGGAAAAGAAAGTTCATTCAATCGAACTTCCTCTTGAACTTCTTCACATGGATATGTTTGGTCCAGTCAGTATAAAAAGCATCACAGGCGACTTGTACTGCTATGTAGTTACTGATGACTACTCAAGATTATCTTGGGTAATGTTTCTGAAATCCAAATTAGAAACATTTATGTCATTCAAAGAATTAGTAACTAGACTAGAGTCCCTCTACAAGCTGAAGGCACGTCAAGTGCGCTCAGACAATTGAACCGAGTTCAAGAACCAATGGATGGAGGCCTACTGCACGGAAAAGGGATTGTGTACCAGTTCACCTCTGCCTACACTTCTGAGATGAATAGCGTTGCTGAGAAGAAAATCGCAGCTTGATAGAGACAGCACGGATAATGCTAGCAGACTCGAAACTGAGAACGACGTAAACCAAATCTAGAGTATCTCGAGCCGTTTGGCGCACCGTGCACCCTACTGAAGAAGATTCAGGAGGGCAAATTCAGCGAGAAGGCTGATGCAGGCATCTTTCTAGGATACAACATACCGAACAAGAGAGTTTACAGCAACTCAACGGGTCAAGTACAAGTGTGGTGTAACGTGGATGTTTAGAGATACACCACACCACCTGCTGGAAAGGGACCCGCTTTCTTCTTCGATTATGATGGATTCTTCAAGTCCTTCAACATACCTCTCTCCACTTCTGTCTACGAGTTGGCAACCAAGATGATGTATGATGTTTTGAACACACCGGCTCTAGATTGAGCAATATCCGGTTCATAAGGTAACTCATCTAACAACTCAGGGGGAGTACTTGAGGATAATGACTCCTCCTCTGATGAAGAAGCTGTGGAAAATGATCTGAACAACCAAGAGGAACAGGTTCCTTCCACCACAAGTCCACAAGCATCAGATGTTGATGCCTCTGAGCCTTCAGAACCTCAAACTCCAATTGCCTCATATCTAGAACCTAATGTTCACATTCTTGATTCTATGGTAGTTGTTCCAACCACTCCTGGATCATGCCTAAATGTCTATCATCCTTTGGATAATGTCATTGGGGATGTGAGATCCGGAGTTCAAACCAGAAATCAGCTGTACTCAGCTGAATATGCCTCGGTGATGGAGAAGGAATACGTTCACGACAGTGCATATCGTTGCATTATGTCTCAGTTTGAGCCAAAGTACGTTAGTGAAGCATTGAATGATGAGGCATGGGTGAGTGCCATGCAAGAAGAACTTCTTCAATTTAAGAAGTTAGGTGTATGGACTCTATTGATAGACTTAAAGGTGCTAAGGTCATTGGCACCAAATGGGTCTTGAAATGCAAGAAAGATGATCAAGGCGTGATCATCAGAAAAAAGGCTCAACTTGTTGTTCAAGGATTTTGACAAGTCGAGGGCATAGACTACAATGAAGTGTTTGCACCCGTTGCAAGAATGGAAGCAATCCGTATCTTCCTTGCCTATGCATCATACATGAAGATTAAGGTTTATCAACTGGATGTGAAGAGTGCATTCCTTCATGGTGAAATCCGAGAGATAGTGTATGTTAGTCAACCCGGAGAATTTGAGGATCCATATCATCGGGACAGAGTTTACAAACTCGACAAGGCTTTATACGGGCTTCATCAAGCTCCCAGGTCCTGGTATGAGAAACTCTCGACTCACCTTGTGAAACACGGCTTTCACAGAGGTGTCATTAATTGCACACTGTTCATCAATGAAAAGGATGGAGATTTACTGCTTGTCCAAATCTATGTCGATGATAAATCTTCGGTTCCAAGAACGAAGAATTATGTAAAGAATTTGAAGCAGTAATGAAGGCTGAGTTTGAAATGAGTGCCATGGGAGAGATGAAGTTCTTTCTTGGGTTACAGTGGATCAGATATCAAAGGGGATTTTCCTACATTAGACCAAGTATGTAGAAGATATTCTTAGTCGGTTTGACATGGAGAATGCTTCCGCAGCTGGGACTCCACTTGCTACAAACCATGATGTAGCACCCGACAAAAATGGTGATCTGCTTGACGTCACCATGTATCGAGGGATGATTGGATCTCTCATGTATCTCATTGCCTCAAGGCCTGATATCATGTATGCTACATGTTTATGTTCAAGATATCAGGCAAAGCCAAAGGTTAACCATCCCATAGGGGTGAAATGATATTCTATTAGTTGAAGGGTATACCAACACTTAGGTTGTGGTATCCTCATGATGGACTTCGAGCTTACGGCGTATAGTGGACTCGGATTACGGTGGCTTCAAGATGAATTACAAGTCTACATCAGCGGGCTGTCAATTCTTTGGGAGGAGATTAGTGACCTGCCAGTGTAAGAAGCAAACCTCGGTTGCGTTGTCAACCTGCGAAGCCAAATACGTTGCTGCTGCAAGTTGCTGTTCACAAATCATATGGATTTAACAACAAATATGGGATTACAGTTTGAAATTCTCTTCTACTCCTATTTTTGTTGATAACTCTGTTTCAATTGCAATAACAAAAAATCCAGTCCGACATCCTAAGACCAAACACATTGGAATAAAATATCTCTTTATACGTCATTGTTTTGAAAAGAACCTAATCGATGTGGTTAAAATAATTACGGATTTTCAACGTGCTGACCTCTATAAAAAGGCTTTTGATAAACATGTTTTTGATATTTGTTAGACGTCAACGGCGTTAAAAAGAAAAGTGATATAATTCCTCAAGATGAACATGTGTAGTCCGATGTGTATAGTCCATTTTTCTTTTGAATTCTTCATTATTTATTGTTTTTATGTAGTTTAAATTAAATTGGTGCTACGTCTTTGCCTATGAAAATCATAAAAACTCAAATCGTTTATGGTTTTAGAATTTTAGGGGGAGAATAGGTTTAGGTAGTAACGTTATATATATAAAAAAAGAGGGAGGAGGAGAGGTTAGCCGATAAAAATGAGATTGTATCTGTGATATCGATTCAATCTTTGGAATATGATAGTACACAGGAACAAACCATTTGGACTTTAAAATTTTAAATTGAATAAGATGCAAAGTTCAAAGTATAAGTCTGTGTAGTCTGAGCAATATAAAAGGAAAAATGATAGTAAAACTAGCTACTACTAAGGTAACACAAAGATTATTAGACTTGTTGGTAGACTACAGATGATATGTCGGCAGATTCAACACAATAGATTATTAGACCTTGTTGGTGATTTCAAGAAAAACTAAGTTGTTCGAAAAGCTATGGGTTATCATCTTATCCCTCGTTAACACAATCAACAAAACTCCAATAAGGGGTGATGAGCAATATAAACGCCACAAATGTATGCGTAACACCAAAATATGAGCAAAAGCACATGGAAAAATGCAAAAGCAATCAAACTAATAACCTATGTTGTTGGTGAGATATGTGCAAAAAGAATAAAATTGCTCAAACAAGAAGATAGGTTATGTGCCTCTCTGCTGTGCGGTGGCACTGACCTGAGGATAAGCATAACGTATATTCTACAGTTTATTGTTGTTGCCTCTATGTTGTGCGGTGGCACTGACCTGAGGCTTGGATTCTCTTTGAAAACTCTAAGAATAGTTTCTTCTTGAACTACCCTGAGACCGCTCAAAAATCTCCTAAGCAATATTGATAACCATATAAGTGTGGGATTCACAAATGCTTCATGAAATAATCAAACCCTAAACTGTTACCAATCTGTGTCAAAAGTCTGTGTATGGATTTAAGAGGACAAGTATACTGACAATCATCGTGGCTACCACGCTTGAAAGTCCAAATCAATATGGAGATCTAATAGTACTTGTATGATTTCCTAAATCTACTAATGACTCTAGATGAAAAACAAGAATCGAGCATCAAAAGGTGTTGATAATATGTCCCGAATGATTTGATTTACCTGTATGATTCCAAATTGAATTGGTCCATTTATGGTCAAAATGAACTGAAGCTGCCTCTTCCAGGAAACGAATCCATTAGATTTATATCTTAGGACTTACCCCTCACAAAAACACAAAAACATGTCTTAGTTTTGTATTTCAATTTATTTCTTTTATTTTGTTTAAATTTCATCAATTGAGTTTGTTAAACATCATACTACGCAATGGAATTCAATAAGGGATTTGATCACCTAAAAGGGTCACGTCTGAGGTGACTACACGAGATTTCAAATGTAATTGAGTCACGTCTGAGGTGACAAACTATTTGAAAAGGATCATGTTTGAGATGGTCGATTGCTAAACAATTTTAATGAATAAGTTAAAGGGTGTAATATGTGGAATGGTCATAAAGTCAAAATCATGAGTATGATCCATTCGCACGTCTAGACCATGAGTATGGACCAGTCGTACGATTGGAGAATACGAATGAGCCCAATCGCATGATTAACCCACACGTATGGGACATACGTGCGATTGGACCATTAGCACGAATAAAATCACACGATTGGATGACTAAAATAAGCTAATCGCATGGATGAAGGTGACCGAATGACACAGTCGCACGACCGACTTCTAGTCGCACGACTGAAGGTGACAAACTGTGATAGTCACACGACTGATCTTCAGTCGCACGAATCAACTATGCGACTGGGCTCAGTTGCACGACTGAAGGAAACCCTAGTATAAATAGAGGGGGAGTTGGTTGCAGTCGTTCATCACTCCCAAATCGCCACTAAATCGCACCAAGCACCGTTACTCTGTCCGATTTTCATTTGAGCACTCTAGATCTTTGATTATTGCATACTAACTATCTGTAGTGATTATACAGGTAATGTGCGGTGAAATCAATGAAAATGTGCATCGAGTCATGCCCAAAATCGACTGATATGAACCCCAAATGAAACCGAGACTTAGTTTAACTTAGAAACTAATAAAACTAAGTCAATGTGAAATTAAGGTATTATGTGTTCGTCGGTAAAATGCGAGTCTAATGAGCCAAACCACGACGTCTAACATTGAAATTTGCTCAAATTCAATTTGGAATTGAACAGTAATAGTCTGAATGATCCCACTGGACAACCTCATGAACTTCAGTCCCACGATTAAGCAATGCGAATGGCTAAACCGCACGACTGAACCATGCGTATGAGTTCAGTCGCATGACTGGTGTAAACACATGAGATAGCATGCTTATGAGACTAGTGCACGTTCAGTCATACGTATGTGTCATTCGCACGACTAGATCTCAGTCGCACTGCTCACTCACACGACTAAATCTCAGTCGCACAGTTTCATTCGCACAACAGATAGAAAATTTCAAGTTCAAATGATTCAAATTATTACTTATTGATAGACACTAACGATTATATGCACAGTGTAACAGAGGGCTAGTCGTTGGACTATGAGCACTAAGCACAAATTTGTGCTCATCTAGATCTGACCTCAAGGAATGCTTCAGACTTCTCTGGCCTTATTACCTTTGTACGGAGATCAAGGATCTTCCGTGCCATCTCGACTCCGTGCACACAAAACCGCTCGATTCAGCAGGCCTTCTAGGAAGGCACGGTTGTTGACAGGACCTCAGAGCCCCACCGGATCAGTAGCTCTATCTTTGGTCAGCCAATTGAGATCACTGAGGACGATCTCAGGACAGTATTAGAGTTTGGGGATGATGCTGACTGCCCTATGCGTTTACACCCACTGACAGTACGAGGTTGTTTCCTGTAGGCTAGGTACTCTAGGGACATCAACACAGGTGTGCTCAACAAGAGCAAATGTGTCCCTGCTTAAGTACTTAGCCCATGTGCTACTCAAGTGCATTGCCTCACGGAAGGGGGGATTCGATGAGCTGTCCGATCAAATACAGATCGCTTATGTGGCGTTGGTGCTGAACCATTTGTTCAGCTTCTCTAGGATGATGTTCACCAACGTGGTGGAGAACATCGAGGCTAAGGGCAAGGAGGGATTTTGCATGTACCCTCGATTTATGCATAAGATAATTGACCAAAGGCGAAGGAGGATGGCGTAGTGCTCGAGGTGATGGATGATACCACCTTGGGCCGGATGAAGGTATACAGGGGGAAGCAAGTGAAACCCTCTTGGGAGGCGGCTGTTTGGTCATCTGCATGTGAAGACCATGTGGCGCCATCACGAAGGAAGTGGCGCCATGATGACAGTGACTCAGACACTGAGCAGATCGAGCTCCCAGTTGATGATTCTGATGACGATGATAGCAGGGATGGTGGAGATGCAGCGCCCACTAAAATGAGGGCCCACACTACTGATATAGCATCTCAGCACCCACCCAAGGTGGGACAGAGACTGCTCGCTTCCATCAGGACTTCCGACCTGATGAGGAGGAGGAGTCGGACAAGGAGCCATTGACTCGAACGGTTGGTAGCAAGGTGGTTGTCACCGAGCGAGGGCTTAGCGTGGTTGGTCACCAGGGAGGGTCTCGAGATACTATGACTGATCCAACCTACACCCCAAATCAGCCCAGCATCCAAGGGGGAGCATCCAACTCGAGGGGTTCGAGGAAGAAACGGATGGCTCAGCCCCACAGAATGAAGGCAAAGAGGAGGAGTATGACCTTTATCACCACCACCACTACAACGTTCACTACCACCATTCCACCCACCACCACTACTACCACACCACCTGCCACCACCTGCCACCACCTCTACCACCTCACACACCACTACCTACACCCAATCCACCACCACTACAGCTTATCCACCACTACCTACATCCATACCACCCCTAATCTTCACCACTGCAACCACCACCACCTCCAGCCACTAAGCTGAGCCATCGTCTTATCCCTCATTTCCATCTGGATCATCTCTACCTCATAGTGGGGTAGAGGAAAAGCTCTCACCACTAAACCGTATGGTGCTGAAGCTGTTAGCAACCGATGACGAGAAGAGACTGTCGAGATCGTAAGCTAGTGGAGCTACATGCTACACAATCTCAGTAGTCTTATCTGATTGCGCAACAGGCATAGCAAATGGCTGCCCAGAGCTCAGAGATGTCCCAACTCCAGGAGCAACATGTCCACTCAGCAAAAAAAGGATAAAGGAGTTAGAAGCTACTAACAAGACCATCATGTGAGAATCAAAGGATCAAAAGATAAGCCACTAAGATCAGAGAAGGTGATAGAGATGACGGAGATGATGATGATAGTGATGATGTTGATAATGCTGATGATGATGATCATGGTGTTAACACTGATGGAGGAGACGATGATGATGTCAGTGATGATGATGATGATGAAGGAGATGCAACTGCATCTACATCAGCTCAAGGTCAACAGAGGTGCACAAAGAGAAATCAGGACCAAGGAGCCCCATCATCTTCTGCCGATCCCACTGATGCGCCAGTCATACATGGGAAAAGTAATGTGTAGATTTATGTACTTGAAAAACAATTTGTAATTGAATGTTGGATTAATGTTATGTAATTAATGTTTACGTCTATATTGATGTGTACTGCTTTGATTATTGACTAATTCTTGATGTGTTTCATGTTTTTAATAAGCAGATCCGAACTGCAAGGAGATGAATATGATGTTGCCCCCTCCAACATATCAAGACACAACTTACAATGATTCTTGATCTACAGGGGATAGTCAGGAGATGGGATTACACCGCTGAAGAAGGATAGATATTCATGATCTCACTAACGGCATGTCGTCGAAATGTTCCGATTAAATCCCGACGAGATTGTGAAGGATGCTCCTAAGTCCAAGGGGAAAGTGATGATGAGCTTCTTGATGTCGTGAGATCAAGATAAAGATATCACTGCTCAACATTATCCAGAGTACACTGACAATGACGGTAATGCCGTTCCAATCTGGGAGACACTCTTGTCAGTGACACTTTTAAGACTCTGATAAAATGTAAGAGTTGGAAAAGAAAGAAGAGCAGGCCCAAGCTCAGAAGCAGAAGTAAACTCAAAAAGGCTAATGGGTGCATGCTTTGAAGAAATAAGAGCCCAACGCAGCGCTCCAACTTCATCATTCTTACACCAAATTGTATAAACTGGAAGAAACATCACAAGGTGTCAGGCAAAATAATATCGTGGGCATATTTTGAATATCTAACGTTTATGCAGTTAAACGTGAGAGGGGATTGAGTATTTCAGATTCCCTCACGAGTGAAGACCCTTCCCTGGCTTTGAGCTAAACCAGTAGCAAAGTTGAATTGTAACGCTGAGTCATGTAAGATGTTCAGATAGTTTGATAGAAGCTCAAGAGAGAGTACCACACAGAGGGGTCAACATCAAACCTCAACAACCAACAGGTATAATCAGACGACCTGAGGTTGATTGCCATAACTGAAAACCAAAAATAGTTGCTGCGGTGGAGTCATTCCGCGCACAATGTATAAGATGCCTTCTATGGAAATGCCAAGGACTTCATCACACTTCAAATGGTGGTACTATGTAAGGATTCCTGAAGTCTGATGCAACCAAAACTGCCTAAGTGTTTCAGCAACATGCACTAAGTACTGAAGTGAAGAATGCTTCGGAAGAATTACACAAAGCATTAGAAAATACTCTAAGTGTAATATCTTCGAAGCCAAGACCAATATCTTCCGAAGCCTAACATGAAGTCTTCCGAAGCTTGAAGAGACAAAGTCTTCCGAAGCTTCAACCTATGAAGACAGATTTCTTCCGAAGACTTTTAGTACACATGCTTTATCTGATGTACTGTTCCATAAAGCACCTTTTCCGCTGCGTCTCTGATAAGTCACCAACTTACAAGAGTTGGTGAAAAGGTCCATGCTTTTGGTAACTGTACATTGAGGTCTTGAGTCTGAAACTTTCCACTTTATGTACTTTATCCTTTTTGTAATGTATAAGGATGTGAGCTATGGCATGTCATAGTCACAAGGTCAAAAGGCAGATATGCCTTTTGATCCTACAATTGATTTTGTTAGTGTCTAGTCAATTGTATCCAGCTGGCTTTCATAGTATAGCGGCTGTAGGTTGTAGTATAAGTATTCCAAGTTCTTGTATCTTCATAATGCTTTGTAACACTTGTAAAAGAACTTGAGAAAGCAATATACTGCTCCTTGAAAACTATACTCTCTTGTTCTGTCTCTTGCTTTACTTGTGTTCTCTGCATCACCTTTGGTTACCTAGTTCACTGTTTGATAAAGTTTAGTTAATCTCCTCATTGTGTTGTGTGTTGTAATGTGTTCAAGCCCTTGAACGATCCTGCAATTGGTATCAGAGCATTCAGGCTCGTGATATAAGATCTAACCATCTTAAGATCCCTCACACACACAAAAACTAAACTTTTTCAAATGGCTTCCATCTCAAAGACTGATATGGAGACTGGAACCATGAACAAATCCCCATTGATCACTCTTGATGACTTCGACACCTGGTGCATGAGGATGGAAGGCTTCATCAGGTCTCTTGACTCAAGAATGTGGGAATCTGTTGAATATGGACCTTTCATACCAGCACCCCCTCTGCTACCGGTGCTGGTATGATTCCTAAAGATGTGGCCAACTACTCAGATGAAGATAGGAAAAGAGTAGAGATTGACAGGAAGGCCATGACTGCTCTTCAGACTGCTATCCCAAACTCTGTGTACAGAGGTTTAAGAAGTGCAAAACAGCTAAACAGCTGTGGGATGCACTGAAGCTGATGTATGAAGGCTCCTCTGAAGCCAAGGAGAACAAGAAAGATCTTCTGAAGCAGCAGTTTGAAAATTTCACCTTTAAAACAGGTGAAACCATGACCCAACAATACTTCAGGTATGTTGAGATTGTGGATACCCTTGTGGATGGAGGAGTTCCTCTTGAGAACAGAGACATTGTAAGGAAGTTCATGTCCTCACTTCCTAGGCAATGGACACACTATTGTGTGGTAATCAAGAGGACTGAGAACCTTAAAACTCTTACTCTGACAGAGTTATATGGGATTCTCAGTGGATACCAGATGGAATGAACTTACAAGGTTCATCTGGCAACTCTAACAATCAAATGGGTTCAGCCCTTCATGTGGTTGAAAGGGACAGCATAGAACCCCAACATCATCTCTATGCTACCCTGACAACTCACAAAAGGGTCCTTTCATCACCTTCCGGAGACACCAAGGGAGAACTTTACTCAAGGAAGATTCCATTCCAAGAGACAAGTTCTTCTCAAGCCTTTGTGTCTGCAGATGAAAGCTGTGGAATTATCTCTTCACTCTTGAAGATCTAGACTGTATCCATCCAGATGACCTGGAATACATGGAGATAGTTCAGCAGATGGCTCTTCTCACTCACAGAGCCAAGAAGTTCTACAAGAGGACAGGAAGAAAATTTCCAAGCAATGCTACCAGTGGTAAGTTGGGCCTGGATAAAAGCAAAGTTAAGTGTTACAATTGTAACCTTATGGGTCACTTCGCCAGGGAGTGTAAGGCACCCAGAGCAAATGGGGGTCAAACACAACTCAGACCAAACTACACCAACAATACCCCTCAGGCTGAGAAGACAAAGCAACATGCTGCGGTTGCTGTTGAAGAGGGAGGATTTGACTGGAGTTTTCAGGTGGAGGATGCTTCTCCAAACCAAGCATTGATGGCTGATCATGATGAAGCCAAGGTATTAGAACATCTTTGCTCCCCTGAATGCATTGCTAAAGTAAATAGATACAGGTCCTAACCTAGAGATGAGATCTGATCTTGAGTCATTAAACATATTAAAATCTGACTTTAGAAAGTCTGAAAATGATTACAAGTTAAAGATAGAAGACTTGGAGAAAACTATTTCAGTACTAAAACATGAACATACAGATTTTAGAACTCAGATCCAAGATCTCATCACTAAGTTGACTAAGTGCCAGGCTGAGCTTGTGATCAGCAAAGCCCTGGCAGAGAAAAGTGTTCTTGAAGAAGAGACCTTCAAGAACATGATATCCTCATCCCTACACAATAAGGTTTGTTATCAAAATAGACAGGGACTGGGATCAAATGAGATAGCTCCTCCACACACAATCTTGTCTGTAAGATCTCCTAGGTGTGGAACTTGTGAAGATGAGCTTCCTCTCATAGATCCAGTAAGTGAGGATGATGAAGAAGTGATAGTGAGGAATCCCTCTGAGAAGAGTGAAGAAGAGGATTCCTCCAAGGGCCACTATCCTTCTGAGGAGAAGAAATTAACTGTGATGACCAAGTCCAAGAGAAAGAACTTGATCAGGAAGAGCAAAAGGAAAGCAAAGAAGGCTCAAGAAATCAAGGCTACCTTTGATGCTAAGCAGAAACAGGTTTCATCTCTGCAGGTTTCAAAGCAATAAGGACTGAAGACATCCACCAAAGCCTCTTATCAAGAGTTCTGGTTCATGTTCAAATCATCTCAGTACAAAGAAGAAGACTGAGCTGCTGTGTACCACTGCTGCACAGCCTGGACCATCAAATTCCAAGAACAGTTCACAGCCCAAGGAACTGTATCTGAATCTACCAAGATGAAGGTGAAAAAGGGATGTGACCAAGGCCAGTCTTGCTCTCAAAAGGAGATTTCTTTGAAGAAGAAAATGTGTGTGTTATGTGTGAAAGTACTTCTCATATTGCCAAGGATTGTCCATACAATCCTAAAAGTACTATCCACATGACCAATACAAGACTTCAAAGAATCTCAAGAAGTCTCAAGCTTCGGAAGGAAAGTCTGTTTCCTTCGGAAGCTCCAAATCAAAGAAGAAGGTAAATGGAAAATTACCTTCGGAAGCAAAGTTGGTCTCGGAAGAAAGGAGTTCTTCCGAAGTACTAAAGTCTACTGCAGTGACTGTAGATTCTTCCGAAGTATCAGTCATTAAAACTTGTGAAGCTCCAAAAGCTTCTAAGGTTTTGAAGGTCAAGTCCAAGACTCCAAAGGTGTGTGGAAGTCTAAGAAAGACCAAATGACTGAGGTTTCTCCATCAACAACAGCCGAAGATCCCCTCTGTACAACCATAGGATCTATTACTGTTGCATTACCTTCTATTACACTTACTGAACCCAAGACAAGTAAGGCTTGGGTTTCCAAATGTAACTAATCATTTTCTTTGTGCAGGAACAGCTCAAGACAAACAAGAATGTCTGGATAATTGACAGTGGCTGTTCCAGGCACATGACAGGCGATAGGTCTTTACTTCATAATTTTGAGAGAATTGATGGAGGACCAGTTGCTTTTGGAGGAAATGAAGGTGGTTACATTTATGGAAGGGGCAAGGTCACAAATGGTAAGCTCAGCATTGAGAAGGTAAACTTTGTTAAGGAGCTTGGGTACAATCTTCTGAGTGTATCTCAATTTTGTGATCAGAGTCATAACATGCTCTTCACTGAGCATGAGTGCATTGTTCTCAAACCTGGAGTGGTCATTCCTCATGAGCATATTCTGCTCAGAGCCCCCAGGAAAGGGAACATGTACAAGATGGATTTGCAAGAAACATCTCCCTCTGGAGAAGTTTCATGCTTTCTATCTAAAGCAAATAGTGATGAGTCTTTCCTATGGCATAAAAGAATGTGCCATGTAAACTTTAAGAATATGAATAAATAATCAAACATGATCTGGTAACTGGAATGCCAAAGAAAGAGTTTACAAGTGATGATCATTGTGTTGCATGCCTGAAAGGGAAGCAACACAAGGTATCTCACAAGCCTAAGGAAAGGAACTCCATCACTACTCCCCTACACTTATTACATATGGATCTCTTTGGCCCCACCAGTGTAATGAGTTTAGGAAGGACCTTATACTGTCTAGTGATCACAGATGATTTTACAAGATTCACTTGGGTTTTCTTTCTTAGAACTAAAGATGAGACTCCTGAGATTCTAAAGAATTTCATCTTAAAGATTGAGAATCAATGTGATCACAAGGTCAAAACCATAAGATGTGATCAAGGAACTGAATTCAAAACCAAATCCTTGATACATTTTGTGATGAAAAGGGTATTACAAGACAATACAGTGCTCCCAGGACTCCTCAGCAAAACGGAGTTGCTGAGAGGAGAAACAGGACACTTATTGAAGCTGCAAGAACTATGTTGTCTGACTCTAACTGCCTATCACCTTCTGGGCAGAGGCAGTTAATACTGCCTGCTATGTGCAAAACAGAGTCTTAGTAGTTAAGACACATGGTAAGACTCCTTATGAACTTTGGCACAAGAGGAAACCTTTCATTGGTTTTCTCAGGTCATTTGGATGTCCCTGCACCATCTTGAATACCAAAGATCAAGTTGCCAAGTTTGCTGAGAAATCAGACGATGGACACTTCATTGGATACTCTTCTCAAGCTAAAGCTTATAGAGTATACAATCTCAGAACTAGAATCATTGAGGAGTCAGCCAATGTGACTTTCAATGAGCACACTCCCAGTGTGGCTGGTTCTGGTCCGGATTGGCTATTTGATCTTGATTTAGTTACCAACTGTTTTAATAAATCTTGTGAGCATGTTTCAGGATCTGCAGAAAATTTAAATACAGGTGATCCTGATCCAAGATTTGAGCTTGGAAGACCTTCAGCTCCAGTTGGAACTACTTCAGCAAATGAGGTTTCTATCAGCACAACAATGACAAATCCAGCTGATACATCTGGCATGCCTTCAAATTCCAGTTCAGAGGCTCTCAACCAGATAAAGACATCTCAATTGCAGAAGATAACAATGGTGATGGTGAAAGTGATCAAGAATCTCTTGATGCTAATAACCATACCATAGATGATAACATCAATGATGTCACACACTCATTGGATCAAGTTAATCTTGATAAGTGTGATAATGTGGAGGATCAATCTTCAAGACCAGATCTAAATTTCTCAAATTTGGATCTATCTCAGCAACTTGCTGTGATCCCTCAGCTAAGGATCCACAAGTCTCATCCTACTACAAACATCATTGGAGATGTTATCTCCGGGGTAAAGACAAGAGGGCAAACCCATGAAGCAAATGTTTGTCTTCACTCTTGTTTTCTATCCCAGTTAGAGCCAAAGAAAGTTGAGGAGGCTCTAAAGGATGGAAGTTGGGTTGAAGCTATGCAACAAGAGCTGCTTCAATTCAAAAGACAGAAAGTTTGGAACCTTTGTCCTCTTCCTCATGGGAAGACTACCATTGGAACCAAATGGGTTTTTAGGAATAAAAAGGATGATAGAGGAATCATCATCAAGAACAAGGCTAGACTAGTTGTTCAAGGATACACACAAGAAGAAGGGATTGACTACACTGATGTCTTTGCTCCTGTAGCTAGACTAGAAGCTGTTAGGATATTCCTGGCATTTGCTGCATCCAAGAACTTCAAGGTCTACCAACTTGATGTAAAGTGTGCTTTCTTATATGGAGTGATTGATGAGGAGGTTTATGTCAAACAACCACCTGGTTTTGTAGATCCTGATCATCCTGATTATGTCTGCAAGCTTGACAAAGCTCTCTATGGGCTGCATCAGGCACCCAGGAAGTGGTATGAGACACTGTCTGAGTATCTCTGTAAACATGGTTACAGGAGAGGTACTATAGATGGAACTCTCTTCATCAAAGGACAAGGAAACGACATTCTGCTAGTTCAAGTATATGTGGATGACATCATCTTTGGCTCAACCAATTCAAGGCTCTGCAAAGACTTTGAAAAGCTGATGAAAGATAGATTTGAAATGAGTTCAATGGGAGAACTTAATTTCTTTCTGGGAATTCAAGTGAAGCAGGTTGAAGATGGCATTTTCATAAGTCAGTCAAAGTATATTCAAGATATACTCAAGAGGTTCATGACTGATTGTAAGACTGCTAAGACACCCATAGCCAGAAACCACTCTCTTGGTCCAGATCTTGAGGGGGAGTGTGTGTAGATAGCACTTATACAGGGCTATGATTGGGTCTCTTATGTATCTTACAGCTAGCAGGCCTGATATCATGTTTGCTACATGTATTTGTGCAAGATATCAAGCTAATCCTAAGATGTCTCACTTAATCACTGTGAAAAGGATTTTAAGATACCTCAAAGGTGCTTCAACACTTGGTTTATGGTATCCAAAGAATTCTAATTTCAATCTGTATGCCTATACAGACAGTGATTATGGTGGTTGCAACATGACTGCAAAGTCTACATCTGGGGGATGTCAATTCCTTGGTGGAAGGGTTGTCTCATGGCAATGCAAGAAACAAACCTGTGTGTCTGCATCAACTGCTGAGGCTGAATACATTGCTGCTGCAAGCTGCTGTGCTCAAGTGCTTTGGATTCAAAATCAGATGCTAGACTACGGATTTAACTTCAAAGAGACTCCTATCCACATAGACAACAACAGTGCTATCTCTATCACTGAGAACCCTGTGCAGCACTCAAGGACCAAACACATCAACATCAGGTATCATTTAATAAGAGATAACTATGAAAAGGGGTTAATTAAACTAGTCAAAGTTCACACAGATGAACAATATGCTGATCTGTTCACAAAAGCTTTTGATGAACAGAGATTTAAATATCTGATATCAGCTATTGGGATGATTAACTTTGAGTAGATTTTTTTTAAAACTAATTCTAATTATTTCTTCTTAAAATATGTGTGTCCTAAGTTGTCTAGTTCATCACTTTCATAAGCTCATGTTTTCTTTGAATGAAAAACTCTTTTTGAAGACTTTCCTTGGATTCTTGAAAATTTTCTGACACTTCGGAAGATAACATTTTACCTTCGGAAGAAAAATATGTCTTCAAAATAAATGACTGTCTAAGAAATTTTACCTTCGGAAGAAGTCAAATTTATCTTCCGAAGCTTAAAATTCTCAACTTAGACACTTATTCATTTTTAAGGACTTTTTCCTTCCGAAGCAAAATTACTTTCGGAAGCTTTGTTCATTCTTATACAAAGCATCCAAAAGTTTATTTTCTTCCGAAGCATAAATCTTTAAGACTCTCAGGAAAATTCTTCCGAAGTCACTTTAGCTTCGGAAGCTTTTTCAATCAAACTTCCGAAGACAAATTACTTTCGGAAGCTTTTCGAATTCCAAGAAAACTACTTTTTGAGCAAAAAGGTAAACTACTTTTTCAGAGGTGGGACCGACATACGGATTTCAAAGTTTATCCTCTTTCATTAAACTTTATCTGAAATCCTTCTCTCTCATATAAACCAACGGTTCCCCCCTCTTCTATCATCTGCTTTTCTTCCATACCTAAAACCCAAAGCTTTCTCTCTGAATTTCCTTCCCATTCTTTTCTCTTCATCTCTGAGCTACCTCACAATGGCTGACCTTACACACAGAAATGATCCTCACTTTGCCATGCAGCTACACAGACAACACAATCAGGTTGCTCTGTTATGCTCTGACAAAGATCCTCATTTCTCAGAGGTTTGCCGTTTCTTGTCTTTGTCTCACTACTTCACCTCCCTAACCATTGATCCTCCTCTATATGAGGATCATTTGCTTGAATTCTGGAAGACCTGCCAAGAGGTCATTATGGATGGGGAGAAGGCACTGTCTGCCACAGTGCAGGGGAGAACAATTTTCATCACTCCGGCCATCATCAACCGACATCTTCAGCTGGATGATGAAGCAGGTGAAGTGTTCTTTCCAAAAGAAGCGGTTAATCATTCCTTCGAGCAGATGGGCTATGAAGGAGATTTCTCTGTAAAGACCTTCAGGAAAGGGAAGGTCTCATCCCAGTGGAAATACCTGCTCCATGTGGTTATCCACAGCTTATCAAACAAGCATGGTGGATGGGACCAGATTCCTGAGGATCTCTCCTTTATAGTTCATGGGATGGTTCAGGGGGTCAAGTTCAGGTATTCACAATTTGTTTATACTAATTTACTTGCAAACTTAGACTCCTTAGAATATTACATGTTTCCTAGATATGTTCAACACATTCTTAACTGTGAACTGGGCTCACAGTTGAGGGAAACAGGCAATATTCTTAAACTGGGACAGATGAAGCCCGGCATCTTTAAAATTATGAAGAAGCCAACTGTAGGCTTCTCAGGGGTAGAAACAGCCCTAGTCCCAAAAATGTTAGAGCTCATTGCTCAAGGTGACAACATAGCAGTCCAAGCTAGTGTTGAACCCACACCTACTGCTCTCCTACCCTCTTCACAACCTCCAATATTCATCACCTACAAAAGAAAATCCCAACGAACCCCTGCTCAGGCTATTGAGTCTGTGCAGGCCCCAAATACTCAACCTTACAGGAAGAAGTGGACTCCAGAGCTCCCACTTCTCCTGAGGAGCAAACCACTCCCATTACTTTACCTATCAGGGCTGAGGTTCCTCAAGCTCAACCTGATGAGCTCATTAGCCCAACAACTGTAAGCCTTCACTCTGAGTCTCACACTCAAGTGAACAACCTTCAGGGGACAGCTACCATCCCCAGCCTTTGGATCTAAACCAACCAATCCCAACCTATCCTTTTACACTGATGAAGACTTAGGATTCAGTGAGTACCATGAGTCTCTCTTCTCCTCCCCTACTCAAAGAGAGATGAGTACCTCTGACTCTCCTCAGTCTATCCCTCATCAGTCACCTATTACTGAGGTGGACACATCTGAACCTGTTCAGGATGTCCATATGGAAGAGGCTCTCACTTTTGAAAGTGATTACATCATTAAGACCTCAACCATGGCAACTCAGCCCATTGGCATCTTAACTGAGGTTGCCAGTGAGCAGAGGAAAACCAGCAGCCAAGAAACTCAAGCTGGTGGTGAGAGAAGGGACTTTGGTCCAATCCTCTCATCCCCCAGTGATTCTTCTGATGAAGATGAGGGGAATTTGAGACTAAAGGTACAACAATTGTCACAAACATGCACCTATCTAGTCTCTAAGGTTAGTCACTTGGAATCTCAGGTGACTACCCTGCAAAACAGGGTCAATGATCAGCAACTCCAGATTTCATATCTGCAGGAAAAACTAGCTGAGAGACCTTTAAGGAGAGCTCAACCAGGAACACAAGAACCTGTGGAAGTGACTGATTTATCCTCCAGCTCACCTATGCAAGTGGGTGATGCTACCAAAAAGGGGGAGAAAGTTATCACAACCACAGAACCTGGGAGTTCTTCAAAGAGAATGGACATAGAGGACTCACCATCCTCACTTGCTGTTGTGCATTCTCAGCAACTTCCTCAAGTTCACATTAATGTGGACTCTATAGACTCTCTCATCAGGAGTCTCTTTGAGGAAGGTATACCAAGGGCTGTCTCATCTCCACCACATGGAACTGGCAACTACATCATCAGATGGAGGTATGATGATGACAGAAGAGCCCTCATACTTCACAGAGTTCAAGGTCAACAAAAGTCTTTCAGTTCCAAAGCCTGAGCTTCTATGAAGGACTGGATTTGTCAACATGCCACTTGTCAAACCAAGCAAATCTAGACAAGCTGACAGGCTGGCTCAAAGAATCCAAGACAGGATCCTTGCAGAGTTCTCTCTAAGAAGGAGACTTAGGCAATCAGGCAATGTCATCGGTCAACTGGATGCTGAGGTGGACCCTAAGATTAGTTTCATAGGGGAAACCTTGGCTGAAGGCCCAGTGGCAGAACCTGAGACCCCTGTCTCACCATCAACAACTGCTGCAGAGGTCCAAACTCCATCTGAGACACCTGCTGGTGAAGGTGTCTCTCAGCCTCTCTCTGGCCAGAGCATGGAAGCTACACCAAGCAATGAAGGCCAAGCCTCAATCCACCCTGAGTCACAAAGGTCTGTTGGTGACAAAGGGAAAAGGATAATGACTCCTGAGGAAATTGAGGAGGAAGAGAGAGAGAGGAAAAGGAGGCTAAGGGGAGAAAGTTCTTCTGGGTCATCAAAATTCATGCAAGCTGCAATCAGGGCTGCCCCCAGACCAAATACTCAAAATGATGAACAAAGGGCAGTCAGGATTAATTATTTACAGACCAGGAACTATGATGTTGATGAAATCATCTCCCTCCCCTTAGAAGAGTTGAATGAACTGGCTGACATGGAAGTGTCAAGAGAGATAAAGGAGAAAGAGGATGCAAGGTTACTTCTCCAATTCAAAGAGGAGAGGAGACAGAAAAGACTTCACAAGCATACTCCCACTCTCTCTCCAGTTCAAGAAAGTCCTGCACAGGAAGATGTGGCTCCACAAGAACCTCAGGTAGATAAAGAAGAGGATAGAATCAAAATGATAAACTACCTGAGTGCCACAGGCTTCTATCAGGCAAATACACTTCTTCCCCTGTCCTATGACTTCATTGAGTTCGAGTACTTAAAGCAACTTGAGCTTGAGTTAGTCAAAGAAAGAAAAACAACAAAAGGAAGCTAAGGGAAGAAGCTGCAAAGTCAAGAGCCATCATTCAAAAGAATGCAAAGAAGTCTGCTGACAGACAAAGAATGATGAGCTTCTTGAAGTCATATGGATTCTCCGGAAGGAGACTTGGTCCCATGTCTCTATCTACAATGGATGAGCATATAAGGGTAATCAAGCAGAAGATTAAAAGTGGTGAACTCATTGATTTGCACTCTCTTCCAAGTCAAGTCCCACCTGAAGTGGAGGTCAAGTTTGAACAACCAGAGACACCTGAACCAGAACCTCCAGCTGAGCCTCAGCAAACTTCATCTTCTGATCCAAGACAGGGTCAAACTCCCTCTCCTTCTGAACCTGTGAGGGAGGAACACCCAACTGAGAAAGACACTGATGATCAACATGGTGCTGCAGACCAGTCTTCTCAGTTAAAGACATTAAAGAGGAAGAAGAAAATGGCCTCTAAACCAAAGACTAAAAAGAAGAAGCCAAAGTCATCTACCTCTACACCCCAGGCTGAATCAGATCAACCTGAGGAAGTGCATGATGAGGCAGCCCAATCAACTCCTATGCAAGTGGCTCCTCTAGCAACCGAGACACCCATCTTATCCTGGACTTACTCTACCAATCCAGAAAGATGGAATGTTATCAGAGATCAAGGTGTTGAAAATGTCTACTCATGGCAAGACATAATCAACTTACCTCTGCATGATCTCTTTGAAATGAGAAGATACTATGAGAGTCTTGATGATCCTGACCATCAAATGAAGAAAGGGATGGTCTTGATTATTCTGAAGACTACAAACATTTAAAGATCTTCTAAGTGTTTTGGTAGCATCAGCCTAGGGGGAGTTTGTAAGGATTCCTGAAGTCTGATGCAACCCAAAAGCCTAAGTGTTTCAGCAACATGCACTAAGTACTGAAGTGAAGAATGCTTCGGAAGAATTACACAAAGCATTAGAAAATACTCTAAGTGTAATATCTTCCGAAGCCAAGACCAATATCTTCCGAAGCCTAACATGAAGTCTTCCGAAGCTTGAGAGACAAAGTTCCGAAGCTTCAACCTATGAAGACAGATTTCTTCCGAAGACTTTTAGTACACATGCTTTATCTGATGTACTGTTCCATAAAGCACCTTTTCCGCTGCGTCTCTGATAAGTCACCAACTTACAAGAGTTGGTGAAAAGGTCCATGCTTTTGGTAACTGTACATTGAGGTCTTGAGTCTGAAACTTTCCACTTTATGTACTTTATCCTTTTTATAATGTATAAGGATGTGAGCTATGGCATGTCATAGTCACAAGGTCAAAAGGCAGATATGCCTTTTGATCCTACAATTGATTTTGTTAGTGTCTAGTCAATTGTATCCAGCTGGCGTTCATAGTATAGCCGGCTGTAGGTTGTAGTATAAGTATTCCAAGTTCTTGTATCTTTCAGTATGCTTTGTAACACTTGTAAAAGAACTTGAGAAAGCAATATACTGCTACCTTGAAAACTATACTCTCTTGTTCTGTCTCTTGCTTTACTTGTGTTCTCTGCATCACCTTTGGTTACCAGTTCACTGTTTGATTAACGTTTAGTTAATCTCCTCATTGTGTTGTTGTGTTGTAATTGTGTTCAAGCCCTTGAACGATCCTGCACTATATTGGAGACAGGAGAGGCCATATAGTGTTGAACCGAAAGGTTGTATAGAGATATCGGGTGTTTGCCCCAATGTGGCTTACGAAGTTGTCAGTGATGATGTCTATACATTATACTGGGCCATTGTTCTATGATGCACATGAATTGTACAAGCCTCCAATTCCAGAATGCATAAGACTCTGCTTTGTATTTGAAATATATCTAGGAGTCATAAAAGAGGAGAAGTATATGAAGTAGAGGAGGTTAATGAAGAAAAGTTAGATAATAGACGAAATAGGTCGAGGGAGAGTTTGTGATACTGTGTACTAGTTTATGAGCTTAATGTAATATGTCTTTCAGTCTTATGTATATGAATAGTTTGGTACTAATGAAATAGTATTTGGTTGTGGTTATACGTTTATTTATGTGATTGATTAGTAGGTTAACGTTATTGAACTAATTATATAAGTTTCTAGTTGTTTGCTAGATCTTGGGTAATAACAATTGAGAAACATGTTTACTTAATCGTGTGAGTTCTCATAAAATGGCCCATGCTAATGGACCATACGCATGAATAAATTCATGCTAATGGATCAGTCGAATGCATGAAGTTCCGCACGACTGAATAGGAGACTGGATCAGTCGAACGACAGAAACATGAGATGGGCTCAGTCGCACGACTGGACACTCACTCGTACGAATGAACAAACGCATGACTCAATCGCACGACTAAACATGAAAAAGGTCCAGTCGCACGATTGAAAAATATAACCTATATATACCACTTAGTCGTGGAAATGTGACACTTTGAAAAATTTGATTCGTACATGTACCCTAGCCATCTAGAGACCTCTAGCAACCTGTTCCAACTTCATAGATCGCAGTAGATAGATCGATGCTAATCGTTCTTAACGTTTAGATTCAATCTTTAATTGATTCCACATGCGTTCTCACTGATTGGATCGCCAATCAAATAGGAATCTGCACTATTTGATTGGTAATTCGTAAATCTATTAGTATTCGTTCGATACACGATCCTCACAAATAGACTCCCACATTCTTGAGTCTAGAGACCATATGAAACCTTCCATTCTTAGGCACCAGGTATCAAAGTCTTCAAGAGTGATCAGTGGGGACTTGTTCATGGTTCCAGTTTGCATATCAGTTTTTGAAATGGCTGGCATTGGAAAGTTAAGTTTTTTGGTGTCAGGGATCTTAAGATGATGAGATCTTATATCAAGAGCCTGGAATGCTCTGATACCAAATGCATGACTGGTGAAGAGTGACCCCTTACAACACAACAACATAGTGAGGAGATAACACTTAACTTAATCTAAGCAGTCAACTAGATTAATCACAATAAGTCACTAAGAACACAAGTATTTAGTAAGAGATAGAACAAGAGAACAAGAAGCACAAGTGTATGGTTTCAAGGTTGAAGTATATTGCTTTCTCTATGTTCTATTACAGTGTTACAAAGCATAAAGGAAACATACAAGAACAAGAGATACTTATACTACATCCTACAAACGGCTATACTATGAGAGCCAGCTGGATACAATTGACTAGACACAAACAAAATCAATTGTAGAGTCAAACGGCAGATTGCCTTTTGACTAGTGACTATGACATGCCATAGCTCACATCCTTATCTATTACAAAAAGGAGAAAGTACATGAAGTAGAAAGTTACAAACTCAAGACCTCAATGTACAGTTACCAAAAGCGTGGACCTTTTCACCAGCTCATGTATGTTGGTGACTTTACAGAGATGCAGCGGAAAGGTGTTCCTAGCTTTATGGAAAAGTACATCAGATAAAGCATGTTACCAAAAGTCTTCGGAAGAAATCTGTCTTCAAGAGTTGAGGCTTCGGAAGACTTTGTCTCTGAAGCTTCGGAAGACTTCATCTTTGGCTTCCGAAGGTATTGGTCATGGTTTCAGAAGATTTCATACTTTGAATATTTCTGTTGCTTGTGTCAAACTTCCGAAGCATTCTTCTTCAGTACTGCTGCAGCATGCATACAGAAAGATTTTGGTTGCTTTAGCCTCTTCAAATATTCTCTACAATTACCACTCATCAAACACTATGCAGGATAGGTTAATGTCACTTAACACTTTGTTTTTCTCTCAAACTTACTTGAACTACACTCAATTGAAAGGAAAAGTCTATAAGAGTTGATCACAATATAATAAGTAGTAAAGAACACAAGAAGTAATTTTCATGGTACTTGCATATATTGCTTCTCAACTCAAATGTTACAAGACTCTTACAAGCTTATCGTTATGAGTTACAATGAGAAACTATATATAATACTACCTACAACCAGATATAGTTTGATACCAGCTGGGATCCTATAACTAAAGCAAATACTACAAAGCTATAGTTTAAGGTATCTCAGATAAAGTCTTATATGAGATATAATAGTCAAGACATGTCCCTGACTTACCTTTTGTCACCAACTAAAGTAGGTAACTTGTACTATCATAAAAGGTGAATAGTGGAATAAAGTATGGTCAACTACATGGCTCTTTGAGAAAACACCATGCAGTATCAGAGGTGTGCAGCGGAGTATTAGAGACCATACTTATGTCCAGTGGTTCATAGCACTGTCTTCGGAAGGTTGAATGGCTTCGGTAGAGCAAATACTTCCGAAGGCAATTATTCTTCGAAAGAGGCTACTTCTTCCGAGGCTTGAGGACTTCTTCTTTTCTTCATACTTTGGAAGTAGTCTTCTGATTTATTCATTTTGGACTTGATCTTCGGAAGTAATTGACTTTGGAAGCAGTGTTTGTCTTTGGAAGTTGATTTTTCACTTTGTCTTCGGTAGAAGTTTACTTCCTTCGGAAGTTCCACACTTGGCTTCGGATGCCTTTGTTAGTAGCACCAAAATTTTCTAAGTGATTTGGTTTTGGTTGCACCAGCCTTCTTCTTGATCCAACAAACTCCCCCTAGGCTGATGCTACCAAAACCTCACTTGTTTTTGCTCCTCAAAACTTTCATCACCAAGGAGAGTAGATATTTGTCAGTTTCCTTGTTCTTTCCTGATGTGGTGCTAAGAAGTTTGTACAAATCCTTGGTAGACAGGATCTTCAGTCTGTCACCTTGGATGATATGCACCCTTTGTTGTGGCCCTCTGAAAAGAGTTAGTTGATGGGAACTATAATCATATTCCCAACGAACTATAGGTTCCAATTCAGGACCTTTCACCATGTGTAGAAAGGTTGTGCCTTTAGTGGCTGATCTATCCTTGTCTTCCTTTCTTCTCAACTTTAACTCTTCTTTAATCTTAGCTTTTGCAGTTAACTCAGCAAGATGAAGACTACTGAGATGATTTCTGATGAGAGCAGCAGTTTCAGAGTTGGAGGGGTTGGAGAATGGTTTCTTTGGTAACTTAGCAATGTCAAACCTACTAGAGTGTAGCAGAGAGGTTGCATTCAGTTTGTTGACTTCACCATTCTCTCTTTCTGCAACAAAGTTGTGAGTAGTTTCATCAAACCTCCACTGGAGTATTTTCTTTCTAGGCACAAGAGATTGACTAGGAATCTTGTCCTCTTTCTTTGTATCCAGTAGAGTCACCAGCTTTCTTCTTAGTCTCTTCTCTTTATCATTCAATGTGTCTGAGATGAGACCTAGAAGTCTTGTAGTATGGTCCAGTGTTCCTCTGGGAAGATCAAGAAATTGATCTCTTGTGAGGGAACTTGAAGATCCATCAACATAGGTTAGGTTGACAGAGTCTTTGTCATAGGAGATGTCGCTCAAAGTTGTACAGTTGATGAGATTTGTCTTGATTGCCTTAAACTCCTCTAGAGAGAGATGTTTAGAAGGCTGAGGGGATGACTTGAAGGTTGTTGGGAAGGGTGAGGTGTAGTGGTTCTAGTAAGTGTTTTGGGTTAGAGGATGGGTAGATTAGGTGGTTAAGGAGATGAAGTGGATGAGGGTAAAGGTGTGAGTTCAGGGGTGAAAGGTTCAGTATTGATGGTGAATGAAGAGGAGATGGGTTTAGGTTAGGGTTGAGTGGCTGGTGTGAAGGTCATACCTTGTACCCTTCTTTATATTTCTCTCTTTTTCCACAAACGGATGTCTGCCTTGATTTCACTAACAATCTGTTGGAGTGTCCTATTAGACATGGGACGCACCTGCCTTCCAGAGAAGTTGGGAGCCCTCAGATAGTCTTTCATCCAAGCTTTGTCACCTATCTTCTTGGTTGCAATGACCGTTGCTTCTTCTTCCTTCTTCTTCTTTTCTTTTAATTTTTCTCTTGCAACTCTTTTCCTCTCTTTCTCTAGTTTATCATGCTCTTTGTTGAAGAGCCATAAGATCGTTTCATTGTTGTGTGGAGAATGTTCTTGAAGAGAGAACCCTCTGGAGGTTAGGAAACTATCCTTTCCCTCTTGAGCTGCGTATCAGCTTCCCCCTATTTCTTTTCTTTCTCTTCTAAGGCTAACCGTGTTGCTTCCTGTTGCAGCCTGGTTGCCTTTTCCAGTTCCACCAACTCCTCTAATGGTAGCAGGAGTGTTTCTTCATTGGTAGCCCCAAGGTTGATGATCTGGTCAATGATCTCCTCTCTCTTTTTGATGTGGACTGCCTTGTGGTTGTCTGCAGCTGCTTTTGTACTAGCAGCTAACAGGTTCTCAGTTGGAAGTCTTCATTTCTTTTTTAGCTTTTCAATCTTCTCCTCTACCTGAAGTTCTTCCTCAGTCATTTTCTTCTTCCCTTTGTTATCTTTTGAAGAGTTTAACTTTGGTGGTTCTTGGAGAGTGGATTCGGATTATGAGAGAGACAGAGAAAGTGTCTGAATAGGAGGATGATCCAGAAAGTCCTCACTGTTCACCTTAGATGTTAGTTCTAGTATTGCATCGGTGATGATTAGTTCCTCGGACATTATGAACAGTCCATCCGCAGCTTCTATTTTAGCTTCAGAAGATTCAGCTTGCTCTTCCGAGGCTTTAACTTCAGCTTCAGAAGTTTGAGGGGATGTAGATTCTGTCCCAACTGTTTCGGTTTCTGGGCTATGACTCCTTATTTCTCCTTCGAATTTAATCTTAGGTTCCATTTGGACCTTAGGTTGACTAACTTCTTCCACAGTGGTAGAAGGTGCAGTTAGCCTCTGAAGCTCTTCAGCTCCAAAGTATATCATGGCAATATCAGGGCTTAGCTGATCAATGTAGGGTCTCAACAGAAACATGGAAAAGAGTCTATAGAGATCTATGAGCATCCTAGTGTCAATCAGAATTGTGATTAGGGATGACTCAGTAGAAGTTGTAGCTGGAGCCAGAAAAGTTGAAGTTGAAGATTGGTTCTGTGGGTCCTCAAGTGTTTGTCTATGAACACTCTCCCCCTTTTTGGTACCATCATCTTGAGATCTAGATGAGCCGTAGGACGAGGTCAAGGAGACCTGAACTGGTACATTCCTGACAGATCTCTCAATCTGTTTCTCAGCTAGTTGAGCCTTGATATTTTTAATATCAAGTTGCTGAGTTGCAGACCCTTCTTTTAAAGTCCTAACCTTGGATTCAAGATTTGAGATTTTAGAAAGTAGGTCTTGAATGAGGAGTTGCGTACTTCCCTTATCTTCTTTTGAATAATCACAGGGAGATGAGGTAAGATACCTAGTATGTTCAGCCTCACCACCAGATGTGGTTTCTTGGCACCCTGGTTTCCCTTCCTTAGTGATGTCTCTTTCAAAGTCATCAACATGCATGGTTGCCATAGATTCAGTCTCAGAAATGTTACCACTATCGATAAGGTCCATTAAGGCACCTTCTGTAGTGGCAGCTGAATCTGCATGAGTCCCCTCCACTAGTTTACTAATGGGGGCTAGAGATAAGGGATCCCTCTCGGCTCTGTTGATCTTGAAGAGTGTGTTGTAGATCAAATTTATTGCTATGGAGAGTTGTAATCTCTTTATCAGTTTGGAAGAGAAGGTCAGTGAAAGATAAGGAAGTTAAACCTGCTGACGTAGGACCTTGGTCAATGTCTATAAGCATTGTGCCTCTGATGGGGCTGTCCTTTGTTAGCTGCTCAGAGGAGTATAAGTACTCACCCTAAGGACTATTTTCTTGGGTTAGGGGCTCATGGGTTTGAGACTAAGGAGACTCAAAACTCATATTGAGGTTGATGGTGAAGGATGGTGAGACCTTGGACTGAGTGGGAGCCTATTGTTCTACTCTAGCCTTTTTTGGATTGAACATGAGGAGCTTGTTCAATCTGAGTAGATTGAACAAGGGTTCGTTTGGGGTGTCTTTAGTAAGTGATGGTGATGGGGTGAGAAGGTAGTGTAGGCATTGTGGTTGTAGTTGTTGGCATGGGTTCATCACCTGTGGGATGATTAGGGATGTCACCAGGAGCGATTTGCTCAGTCATACTTGGAGGTAAAGAAGTGTATCTTCGAGTGAAGTTGGTGGATACCTTCTGTAATGTCTTGAAGATGGTTGGCCTCATGTGAAAGACACGCAGAGTGGCTGCACAGACAAGCCGACTCTGATCAAGCTCACAGTTGCTAATGTGCTGAAGGAATCTGGGATACATAAACAATGTTTCCCTTTGGAGATTTCCAATAAGATTAGTCAGCACAAATCTTGAGTAGTTGAAGCAAAGAACTCTCACCATTCAATGAACTAAGCACCCTAGTTCATATGGGATTTGATCCCATCCCTCATATTTGTTTGACAAATAGTGAAGGACAGTACGTAGGAGGAACTTCTAGTTGTACGAGAAGTTGAATTTGTAGACAGTCGACCTGCTCACATCTCCACCATATCCCATAAGGATGTAAGTGCTGTCTAACTCTGTCTTGAGGAACTAAGTAGGGGCACCCTCATCGTGAAGCTCCAGATGCTCTCTGATGAGTTGTTCGGTGATGACCAACTCTTGGTCGTAAATTCAGAATCGTATTACATGAACCCCATTTAGGGTTTCAACCTAAACACTGCCCTCAAATTAAGTCATATGATTGAGGTAAACTGTGGGATTAACAGTCAAGGCTGTGTAATAAGATGATTGGGTGAGGAAGAAGATGATTTCAGAGAAGTTCGCATCTCTTGATGAGTGAAGAAGTGCGACTTGGTTGTGTTTAGGGTTAAGAGCTATTGGTGAAAGTTGAGAGAAGGCAAGTATGAGCTTCGGTGAAATTTGGAGAAAGGAAACTTTTAGGGCTATAAAAATTTGTGGTAAGAAGATGAAAGTGAATAGTCGGGATTACTTAAAAGAGGGTGGAATGGCGGTAATATGGTTAAGATAAGGTGATGTGATGTTTTAGTGAATGAAGTAATAAGGGCAGCAATGTTTAATTCAATTAAATAATCCGACATCATTAACAAAATCTTTGCTTTTTACAGTGTGGGGCCCAAGAGATTTCCGTTACACAGAAAAATCTCTCTTCCGAGTATAAAACATTTCCGCATGTAATTTGTGTTCCGAAGGCAATTTTGACTTCCAAAGGTAAAAGTTACTTCTGAGAGTAAAGATTATTTCCGAACGGAGAGGTTTTGTAAGCTTCGGAAGAGGATTTGATATGTACTCAATCGCTTCTTCGGAGACTAAGAACTAATCCAAGAAGAAAATTATGCTTTGAGAAATTTTGCTTCAGAAGATATGTAAAATATCTTTTGAGGTTAATTTCTCTTCGGAAGGAATTTACTTGGATAAAATTTCAGAGAGATCTTTTGAGATACTTAAATCTTTGTTTATCTAATCAATGTTTATCATCCCAATAGCTGTTATGAGATTTTATTGACATTGGATATTACACATTAAAAAGGTTTTCAAAAGAGCTAATCTAATCAATGTTTATCATCCCAATAGCTGTTATGAGATACTTAAATCTTTGTTTATCAAAAGCTTTGGTGAACAAATCAGCACATTATTCATTTCAGTCAACTTTGATTAGTTTGATCAGATTCTTCTCATGAATATCTCTAATGAAATGGTACCTGATATCAATGTGCTTTGTCTTCGAGTGCTTCACTGGATTTTTAGTTATAGAGATAACACTGTTGTTGTCAATATGGATAGGAGTACTCATAAAGTTGAATACATAGTCTAACATCTGATTCTGAATCCATAGTAGTTTAGCATAGCAGCTAGCAGCAGCAATGTATTCAGCTTCAGCAATTGATGTAGAGACATAGTATTGCTTCTTGCATTGCCATGAGATGATCCTTCCACCAAGAAATTGACATCCTCCTGATGTTGATTTCTTGTCAATATTGCAGCCACCATAGTCACTTTCAGAGTATCCATAGAGATTGAAATCACTATTTCTTGGATACTAGAGAGCTAGTTTAGGTGCGCCTTTGAGGTATCTGAGGATTCTCTTCACAGCAACTAGGTGAGACACCTTTGGAGCAGCCTGATATCTTGCACAGATGCAAGTGGCAAAAATGATATCAGGTCTACTAGATGTAAGATACATCAGAGAACCAATAATTTCCCTATACTGATGTTGATTGGTATCCCCCCTAAAGGTCAGGACAAAGATTATGGTTTCTTGGTGTGGGTGTCTTGACAGGCTTGCAATCTTTCATCTCAAATCTTTCTAAGATATCATTGACATACTTGGATTGATTTATGAAGAACCCTTCTTTCATCTGCTTCACCGGAATTCCAAGAGAAAAGTCGATTTTTCTGATGGAACGCATCTCAAACTTCCTCTTAGTAATGCTTTCAAAGTCTTTACACATTTGGTCATTTGAAAAACCAAATATGATATCATCCACGTAGACTTGAACAAGCAAAATGTCCTTTCCAGACATCTTTATGAATAAAGTCTTGTCAAGGGTTCCTCTTGTGTAACCATTCTTCAGGAGAACTGAGCCAAAGTCTCATACCACAGCCTAGGTACTTGGTGCAGCCCATAAAGAGCATTATCCAATTTGCACACATAGTTGGGGTGTTGTGGATCTTCAAATCCTAGAGGCTGGCATACATACACTTCCCTGTCTATATCCCTATATAGAAAAGCACACTTGACATCAAGTTGGTAGACATTAAAATTCTTGGATGCAGCATAAGCAAGGAAGATCCTAACTGCCTCAAGTCTTGAAACAGGCGCAAAGAAATCAGTATAATCGATTTCTTCCTCTTGGGTGTATCCTTAAACTATTAGTCTTGCTTTGTTCTTGATAATCAAGCCTCTATCATCTCTCTTGTTTCTGAAAACTCATTTAGTCCCTTTAGATACTTGACCAGATGGTAGAGGACATAGGTTCCAAGCCTTCTGTCCCTTGAATTGAAGTAGCTCCTCTTGCATCGATTCAAGCCAGCTACTATCTTTCAAGGCATCTTCACCTTCTTGGGTTCCATCTGTGATAAAAAGCATGATTACAAGTAGACATTCCCATGATGAGTTTGTCCTCTTGTTCTCACACCCTCAGAGTCATCCCCTATGATGTTCTCTGTTGGATGAGTGTTATGAATCATAAGATGTGGAATCACTTCCAGTTGCAGAGATAGATCCAGGTTGGAAATACTCTGCTCAGGAACTTGAACACTTTGTCCAACTATTGTTTCAAACTCATTCAATGAGGACTGATTGAATGAATAAGAAACATCATCAATGGTTGGTTGTGAAGTAGTATTAACAGTTGTTTGTTCCTTCAAAATGCTACTTCCTTTCGCCTGGTGTTGTGTAGGATCGCCTTATATGAGATTTGAGGATCAACAGGTGATTCACTTGTTGAAGCTCCACTATCTCTTGATATAGTTATACTATCAGATCCACCAATAGTGGAAGCTTGGTTTGTAGCAGCTCTTGGAGAACTTGGAAGAGGTCTTGGTAGCTCAAACAGTTGAGTAGCATGAGCAACAACATCAGTATCATTTTGAACACCTGTTCCAACTAAAACATTATCACAAGATGGTTTAGAATAGTTTGGAAACAATTCTAAGTCAATGATATGGTCAGGTCCATTCCCCGTATAAACCCAACGTGGCTACACCTGGAGGAAACGGTGCCATGATAGAGAAGGCCGTTGAAGATTATTCAGATAAGGACCGGAAGAAGATCAACGTTGACAGCAATGCAATGACCATTCTCATGACTGCAATACCCAACTCCATCATGGTGGGATTTGACCATTGTATGTCTGCTAAAGAATTGTTTGATGCACTTGTTCAAATGTATTCAAGCTCCAATGACTCCAAGAAGGACACACTGAAGCAACAGTTCAAGAACTTCATTTATATTGCTGGAGAGACCCTCTGCCAGTAGTATTTTAGGTACATGGATCTTATCTACTCTCTCCAGTCCGTGAAAATCACTCCTGAACTTAGATATCTTACAAGGAAGTTCATGAGTGCTCTTCTAAATGAGTGGACATTCTACTGTGTCTCTATCAAGAGAACAGAGAACTTGAACACTCTCACTATGACAGAACTCTATGGCATCCTCGATGGATATCACCTAGAGATGGAGAGTAAGAAGGGCCACCAACAAGTAGACCAATTAGAGATCCTGCTAGCAACAGTTTAATTGTTGCTGAAGGCTCAGTACCCCCACAAGCTCAGCAATACCTGACATAAAACCAACAGCCATCCTGCTCTTCTAGACCATATATCGCTTTTCCTGAGACTCCAAGGTCTCAACACTCTCAGCACAATTCCTTTCAGGACAGCTATGCCTTTGTCTGAGGAAGTGGGCACTCTGGTGATATTCAATACTGTTTTGATGATCTAGAGTGTTTTAGTCCTGATGATGAAGAGTATGTGGACATTGTCCAATAGATGGCTCTCCTAACCTACAGAGCGAAGAAGTTCTTTAAAAGAATTGGTAGGCAATTTCCTCAGAACCCAACCAACAACAAATTTGGGTTTGACAAGTCCAAGGCCAAATGTTACAACTGTAACCAACTTGGTCACTTTGCCAGGGAATGTAAGGCTCCCAAGTCAAATCCGGGAAACTCACAAGCCTCCACACATCTTTCTACCTCAAAGCCTACAAGGAAGTCAACTGACACAGCTGCACTAGCTTAAGAAGTTGACTGGAGCTTTATGGTTCAAGATGTGACTCCTGCTCAAGCACTCATGGCAGAAATAGATGAAAATAAGGTGTATAAAATTCTCTGTACTCCTGTTTGTATTGCTAAGGTTGAGTTATATCAGGACAACAATACTGAAATCAAATCAGATATTGAGTCTTTAAATATCTTAAAATCTGATTTTAAAAGGGCTGAATCTGACTATCAATGTAAAATTGAAGAGTTAGAGAAAATCGTGTCCTTGTTAAAACATGAACATTCCAACTACAGGAGTCAAATAAAAGATTTGATATCCAAATTGTTTGAGGCTTAAGCCCAGCTTGTCACAGCTGAGGCTCAAGCAAAGAAGTATGCTATCTCTGAGCAGAACTTCCAAGCTATTATTGCATCATCCTCCCACGCCAAAGTTTGTTACTAAAAAAAAGGGGGGTTGGGGACTAATGAAATTGCTCCACCATATTCTTATGAGTCCATAAGACAACCAAGATGTGGTACTGAAGAGCAAAAGGTCCCAACTACTGATCCTTTTTCACTAGAGTTGAAGAATGATGCAACAATAGTGGCCACCACAGAGAAAGAATAGGTGGATAGACCCATCTCTCCCTGTGATGATCAAATCCTAACCACAAAAGCCAGAAGAAGCCAAGCCAAAGCAGATAGGAGAACTGCTAAATAGGTGACAGAATGTAAGCTAACGATTGACCCAGAATAAAAGGGTGTATTCATTTCGGCTGGATTTCAAGTGGTAGGTACTTCTGATTCAGGAAAGGAGTGTAATACCAGCACTCCTGTCCTACCAAAGGATCAGAAGTTGAAGGGAAAGGTTGCTGATAATGAGAAGAAGAACAAGAAACAACAACCCACAACCTCCCAAAGGACTAACATTGCATGCATAATGTGTGCTTTGCAAAACGACATGGCTAAAGATTGTTACTACAATCCAGCTAGCACACATCATGCAAATAATGTTAGAAACAAAGAAGTCAGGTAAGGTTTCTCATTTGGACCTTACAAAATGGTCCAAGTGATGATGAAGGGAAAGCTGGTTTCCGAAGCAAGGTTGCTTTTGGAGTAAAACTCTTATTCCGAAGGGAAAATGGCTTCGGAAGCAAAATCTATCAGAGTTTGGAAGAACAAGAAAGCTCCCTTGAAACCATCCGAGAAGAAGACTGCTTCAGAAGAAAAGGTGGTGAAGGCTCCTTCCGAAAAGAAAGAAGCTTCGGATGAATGCAATGCTGCAAAACCTTCAACAAGCTCATCCTCTATGATCAACCAAAGGATGAATTGGAAGATCAAGAAAGATGTTCCAGCCCAAGCCTCTTCTTCAAAGACATCTATTAAACCCCCATGTTTAACTTTTGGTTCAAGTATATAACTATCATTGGAAGAACCCAAGACCAGCAAGGCTTAGGTTTCCAATCAAATCTAACAATCTCATCTTGTGTGCAGGGACATCCATATGACAAGAATAACAATATCTAGATTGTAGACAGTGGATGCTCCACGCACCTGACAGGGAACAGATCTCTCCTTTAACAGTTTCAACACTATGATGGATGTCCTCTCTAATTTGGAGGTGAGACCGGAGGATATATTTCTAGCAGAGGGAGTATATCCAACGGGAAACTTAAAGTTGATAAAGTTCACTTTGTCAAACTGCTTGAACATAATGTGTTAAGTGTTTCAAAGTTTTGTGATCAAAAGCACCAAATTCTTTTCACAGAACATAAGTCCACTATCCTCAAACCAGGGATGACAATTCCTCTAGAATTGGTGCTTCTTAGATCTCCGAGAAAAGGGGATATGTACAAGCTTGGTATGAATAATGCTTCCACAATGGGTGAAGTATCATGCTTTCTTTCAAAAGCTGACAGTGATGAGTCAACACTTTGGCATAAATGTAGGTGTCATGTAAATTTTAAGACAATGAATAAATTGGCTAAAAATAACTTGGTATGTGGTTTTCTTAAAAAGGAATATTTCTGCAAAGATAACTGTGTTGCATGCCTGAAAAGGAAACAACACAGGACATCTCATAAATCCAAAAGTGTTAAATCTATCACTACTCCAATACACTTATTGCATATGGATCTTTTTGATCCCCCTAGTATAATGAGCATTGGAAGAAAACTATACGGCCTTGTGATCGTTGATGATTTTACAAGATTTACATGGGTATTCTTTTTAAGAATTAAAGATGAAACTGGTGAAACATTAAAATCTTTTATTCTTAAAATATAAAATCAAATTTATCACAAGGTTAAGGTAATTAGAAGTGATCAAGGGACTGAGTTTAAGAACTTCATTCTTGACTCATTTTGTAACTTAAAAGGGATTGCCAGACAATATAGTGCTCCCAGACCTCATCAACAAAACAATGTTGCTGAGAGGAGGAACATAACATTTATTGAGGTTGCTCGAACTATGTTAGCCGATTCAAAACTACCTCTTACATTGTGCGCAAAGGCAGTCAGCACTGCATGCTATATGCAGAACAGAGTTCTTGTAGTTAAGCCACATGGAAAACCCCTTATGAGCAAAGGAACAAGAGGCCACCGTGCATTGGCTTTCTAAGGTCCTTTGGTAGTAGGTGTACCATACGTAACACAAAAGAAAATTTAGCAATGTTTGCTGAAGAGTAAGATGATGCTATCTTTCTTGGATACTCTTCTAGCTCCAAAGCTTATAGAGTATACAAGATTAAGAATCAACAATTTAAGGATTTATCCAATATAGTTGTTAATGAGCACACTCCTTGTGTTAAGGGGAATGGACCTGACCATATCATTGACTTAGAATTGTTTCCAAACTATTCTAAACCATCTTGTGATAATGTTTCAGTTGGAACAGGTGTTAAAATTTTAAGAATTATACGGCATATGAATGAAATATTCTATTTGTAGAATTCTCTCTCTCTATAACTGTTTACTCTTACAATGAATATCAATTGTGTTCTTGTGAATTGTCTAATTCATTTTTCGAATTCCGCTGTAATACCCTCTAATCAATCAAATTTATATCTCTGATCCAAACATCGTTAAACTAGCTTGTTTTATATGTGACAAAACCCAACACAAAACTCTCCTAAGATCATCCTCGCTGATAATTGAACTCCGAATGCGATCAGGCTCAGCGGATCTGTCCACTACAACACTTTCCCAGAAAGCCTTCGGAATCGATCTACATGGTGTACATGGTCTAGAGATGGCCTTGAAGATCCTCTGAACTCCGAATCTCTCTTTCTATAACCGTTTACTCTTACATTGAATATCAATGAGATCTTTAATATGTGTCCTAAAATTTTTGTGCTCATGCTTAAAAGTTGAAATTGTTTTCTGTAGATCTTCTCGTTTAAGTTGAAGATCTATATTTATTTACTTTAGCAATATGTTCAGGAGAACAAAGATCTTCTAATACCTTGGTTTCTTCATGATCAACCACAAGTTCTTGGCTTGGAGAAACATCTTTAAACTAAAAGCTCGATTCAGCCCCTCCTTCGTCAACACAAAGTGCAACTCGATTCATGGGCTTCTCATTTTGTGGAGCCCCATGAGTGTAGTTTGGTCTTGATTATGCTTGGGCACCATACGTCCTAGGTGCCTGGCACTCTTTAGCAAAATGACCTATTTGGTTGCAATTATAACACTTCACCTTGCTTTTATCCTCTACAAACTTTCCACAGGTTGCATTGCTAGAAAACTTTCTACCTGTCCTCTTATAGAACTTCTTTTCCATGTGAGTGAGAAAAGCCAATTACAAGACTATCTTCATGTACTCGAGATCATCTGGATGGATACATTCCAAGTCGTCAAGAGGAAAGAGATAGTTGCCACTACTTTCTTTAGCAGACACATGTCCTCTTGAGAAAACCTTATCTCTTGGAATGGGCTTCCGTTGATGTAGCTCTCCATTTGTGTCTCCAAGAACGTAATTAAAGGACACTTTTGTGAAATAGCATGCCACTTTGTGAGGGAAGAGTCTTGAGGTTTTTGATTCTCTTAATGACCATACAATAGTGAGTCTATTGTCAGCCAATAGAAGACATGAACTTCCTCATAATGTCCCTATTCTCAAGATTTACTCTAACATCCATTACCTATCTGATTTTAATCCACTGTTATTCAGGGTAGCAGATAAGATGATGTTGTGGTTCCCATTAGTCCGTTTCAACCACATGAAGGGCTGAACTCGGTTGGTTGTTGGAAGAGTTGCATGTTCGATTTTGCATGTTCATCTCCATATGGTATCCTCTAAGAATACCATGGAACTCTGTGAGGGTAAGAGTCTTAAGGTTTTAGTTCTCTTAATGAACACATAATAATGTCACTGTTCTCAAGATTTACTCCAACATCCATTACCCGTCTGACTTACCCCAATGATATTTAGGGTAGCAGATAAGATAATGTTGTGGTTCCCTTCAGTCCCTTTCAACCACATGACGGGTTGAACTTTGTTGGTTGTTGGTAGAGTTACCTATTGGATTTTGAATGTGCATCTCCACATGGTATCCACTAATAATAGCATGCAACTCTATGAGGGTAAGTGTCTTGAGGTTTTTAGTTCTCTTAATGACCATACAATAGTGAGTTTATTGTTTGCAAAGAGAAAAATGATCTTCCTTATAATATCCCTATTCTCCAGATTTACTCCAATGTCCATTACCTATCTGATTTTAACCCACTTGAGTTTACCTAGCATGAATTTTAACGAGACAACATAACTGTACTAGACATGAATTACCATTTAACAACATCGTGAATATGTTTTTAATAGTGTGTTGGATCTAGAAGAAGGCTGGTGCAACCAAAACCAAATCACTTGGACAAATTTTGGTGCTACTAACAAAGGCTTCCGTAGCCAACTGTCAAACATCCAAAGGAAGTAGAGTTCTTCCGAAGACAAAGTGAAAAATCAACTTCCAAAGACAAACTCTGCTTCCAAAATCAAGAACTTACTTCCAAAGATCAAGTCGAAAATGAATAAATCAGAAGACTACTTCTAAAGTATGACGAAAAGAAGAAGTCCTCAAGCCACGGAAGAAGTAGCCTCTTCCGAAGTATAATTGGGTTCGGAAGTATTTGTTCTTCCGAAGCCATTTCACCTTCAGGAGACACTGCTATGAACCAGTGGGCATAAGTATGGTCTCTGACACTCTACTGCAGACTTCTAATGTTGCATGGCGCTTTCTCAAAGAGCCATGTAGTTGACCATACTTTATTCCACTATTCACCTTTTATGATAGTACAAGTTACCAACTTTAGTTGGTGACAAAAGGTAAGTCAGGGACATGTCCTAACAACCATATATCAGATAAGACTTTATCTGAGATACCTTAAACTGTAGCTTTGTAGTATTTGCTTTGGTTATAGGGTCCCAGCTGGTATCAAAGTATATCCGGCTATAGGTAGTATTATATATAGTTTCTCTTTGTAACTCATAACGATAAGCTTGTAAGAGTCTTGACACATTTGAGTTGAGAAGCAATATATGCAAGTACCTTAAAATTACTTCTTGTGTTCTTTACTACTTATTATATTGTGATCAACTCTTATAGACTCTGCCTTTCATCTAAGTGTAGTTCAAGTAAGTTTGAGAGAAGAACAAAGTGTTAAGTGACATTAACCAATCCTGCAATTGGTATCAGAGCTACTTAGGCTCTTGATTGTGAGATCTTACCATTCAAATCAACCTGTTTTTCACTCCTTCCTACAACTCACTCAAAATGGCCCTTAACAAATCTAAAGTAGAGATAGAAACTATGACCAAAGCTCCCATCATTACTCCTGAAAACTTCAGGTCTTGGAGAAGAAGAATGGAAGGCTTTATCACATACCAAGACAACAAGATGTGGAACTCTATTGTCAACGACCCGTATAAACCCAACGTGGCTGCACCTGGAGGAAACGGTGCCATGATAGAGAAGGCCGTTGAAGATTATTCTGATCAGGTTCGGAAGAAGATCGATGTTGACAGCAATGCAATGACCATTCTCATGACTGCAATACCCAACTCCATCATGGTGGGATTTGACCATTGTATGTCTGCTAAAGAATTGTTTGATGCACTTGTTCAAATGTATTCAAGCTCCAATGACTCCAAGAAGGACACACTGAAGCAACAGTTCAAGAACTTCATTTATATTGCTGGAGAGACCCTCTGCCAGTAGTATTTTAGGTACATGGATCTTATCTACTCTCTCCAGTCCGTGAAAATCACTCCTGAACTTAGAGATCTTACAAGGAAGTTCATGAGTGCTCTTCTAAATGAGTGGACATTCTACTGTGTCTCTATCAAGAGAACAGAGAACTTGAACACTCTCACTATGACAGAACTCCATGGCATCCTCGATGGATATCGCCTAGAGATGGAGAGTAAGAAGGGCCACCAAACAAGCAGACCAATTAGAGATCCTGCTAGCAACGGTTTAATTGTTGCTGAAGGCTCAGTACCCCCACAAGCTCAGCAATACCTGACATAAAACCAACAGCCATCCTGCTCTTCTAGACCATATATCGCTTTTCCTGAGACTCCAAGGTCTCAACACTCTCCGCACAATTCCTTTCAGGACAGCTATGCCTTTGTCTGACGAAGTGGGCACTCTGGTGATATTCAATACTGTTTTGATGATCTAGAGTGTTTTAGTCCTGATGATGTAGAGTATGTGGACATTGTCCAATAGATGGCTCTCCTAACCTACAGAGCGAAGAAGTTCTTTAAAAGAATTGGTAGGCAATTTCCTCAGAACCCAACCAACAACAAATTTGGGTTTGACAAGTCCAAGGCCAAATGTTACAACTGAGGCTCAAGCAAAGAAGTATGCTACCTCTGCGCAGAACTTGCAAGCTATTATTGCATCATCCTCCCACGCCAAAGTTTGTTACTAAAAAAAGGGGGGTTGGGGACTAATGAAATTGCTCCACCACATTCTTATGAGTCCATAACACAACCAAGATGTGGTACTGAAGAGCAAGAGGTCCCAACTGCTGATCCTTTTTCACTAGAGTTGAAGAATGATGCAACAATAGTGGCCACCACAGGGAAAGAATAGGTGGATAGACCCATCCCTCCCTGTGATGATCAAATCCTAACCACAAAAGCCAGAAGAAGCCAAGCCAAAGCAGCTAGGAGAACTGCTAAAAAGGTGACAGAATCTAAGCTAACGATTGACCAAGAATAAAAGGGTGTATTCATTTCGGCTGGATTTCAAGTGGTAGGTACTTCTGATTCAGGAAAGGAGTGTAATACCAGCACTCCTGTCCTACCAAAGGATCCGAAGTTGAAGGGAAAGGTTGCTGATAATGAGAAGAAGAACAAGAAACAACACCCACAACCTCCCAAAGGACTAACATTGCATGCATAATGTGTGCTTTGCAAAACGACATGGCTAAAGATTGTTACTACAATCCAGCTAGCACACATCATGCAAATAATGTTAGAAACAAAGAAGTCAGGTAAGGTTTCTCATTTGGACCTTACAAAATGGTCCAAGTGATGATGAAGGGAAAGCTGGTTTCCGAAGCAAGGTTGCTTTTGGAGGAAAACTCTTATTCCGAAGGCAAAATGGCTTCGGAAACAAAATCTATCAGAGTTTGGAAGAACAAGAAAGCTCCCTTGAAACCATCCGAGAAGAAGACTGCTTCAGAAGAAAAGGTGGTGAAGGCTCCTTCCGAAAAGAAAGAAGCTTCGGATGAATGCAATGCTGCAAAACCTTCAACAAGCTCATCCTCTATGATCAACCAAAGGATGAATTGGAAGATCAAGAAAGATGTTCTAGCCCAAGCCTCTTCTTCAAAGACATCTATTGAACCCCCATGTTTAACATTTGGTTCAAGTATGTCACTATCATTGGAAGAACCCAAGACCAGCAAGGCTTAGGTTTCCAATCAAAACTAACAATCTCATCTTGTGTGCAGGGACATCCATATGAAAAGAATAACAATATCTGGATTGTAGACAGTGGATGCTCCATGCACATGACAGGGAACATATCTCTCCTTTAACAGTTTCAACACTATGATGGATGTCCTCTCTAATTTGGAGGTGAGACCGGAGGATATATTTCTAGCAGAGGGAGTATATCCAACGGGAAACTTAAAGTTGATAAAGTTCACTTTGTCAACTTGCTTGAACATAATGTGTTAAGTGTTTCAAAGTTTTGTGATCAAAAGCACCAAATTCTTTTCACAGAACATAAGTCCATTATCCTCAAACCAGGGATGACAATTCCTCCGGAATTGGTGCTTCTTAGATCTCCGAGAAAAGGGGATATGTACAAGCTTGGTATGAATAATGCTTCCACAATGGGTGAAGTATCATGCTTTCTTTCCAAAGCTGACAGTGATGAGTCAACACTTTGGCATAAATGTAGGTGTCATGTAAATTTTAAGACAATGAATAAATTGGCTAAAAATAACTTGGTATGTGGTTTTCTTAAAAAGGAATATTTCTGCAAAGATAACTGTGTTGCATGCCTGAAAAGGAAACAACACAGGACATCTCATAAATCCAAAAGTGTTAAATCTATCACTACTCCAATACACTTATTGCATATGGATCTTTTTGATCCCCCTAGTATAATGAGCATTGGAAGAAAATTATACGGCCTTGTGATCGTTGATGATTTTACAAGATTTACATGGGTATTCTTTTTATGAATTAAAGATGGAACATTTAGAATAGTTTGGTTTAGAATAGTTTGGAAACAATTCTAAGTCAATGATATGGTCCATTCCCCTTAACACAAGGAGTGTGCTCATTAACAACTATATTGGATGAATCCTTAAATTGATATTCTAAGTCAATAAGATCTCATTGATCCAATGTTTGTGCCTAGTGCTGATGAGCTGGCAGACATTTTTACTAAGCCTTTGGATAGTTCAACTTTCCAAAACCTTGTGTTAAGGCTTGGTATGCTACAGCTAGAATAAGTGACAACTACTGATGATCTCAGTAAACAAGTACTGGTGATTATTAGTAAACATGTCACAAATAAGTACTGATTCTGTTAAAAGTGCTGATACAGTTACAACTACTGATGTAGTTATAACTACTAATGTCAGTAAAAACAGATAAGTACTGATGTCCTATGAAACAACTGGAAACAGTCAAAAAGACTTATGAGTAAGTGTTGAGGACAGTATGAAACAGCTGAAAAGCTAAGAATTGATGAAAACTACTGATGAGAATTTTCTCTTCAGTTGTTTCTACAACTGCTGTTTCACCTTAAATAGCTGATGAAAAAACCATGTCTTTAGAAGTTTCATAACTACTGATGACTAACACCAAGTCCTCAGCTGTTTACAACAAGTGATGACAAAACATGTCTTCAGTAGTTTTACAACTACTGATGACTAACACCAAGTTATCAGTGTTTGCAACATCTGAAGTCAAAACCATGTCTTCAGTAGTTTCACAACTACTGATGACTAACACCAAGTCTTCAGTTGTTTTCAAACGTCTGATAGTTAAAACCAAGTCTTCAGTTGTTTTCATAACAACTGATGACAACACCAATACTTTCAGTCGTTTTCTTTTCAGCCTTTTCTAAACCAATAAATACCTGTACTTGTAGCCAAACGTTTCATTAGCCGTTTTCATATCTCTCTCTCACAACAATGGCGACCATGAAACTCAAACCCCGACACAACTGTGTTGCCTACCTTACAAAATCGGCCTTCTGGAACAAGTTTGACACTGCCATCGATCTTATGGTCGATTCCCCGTACCGAACAACCTCTCTTCTGAATCCTACCATATATCCAGACTCCTTATCCCAGTTCTGGACCAACGTTTTTGTAATCACTGGTGAGAATGATAACCAAATCATTCTACATTCATTGATAAACCAAAAACAAGTGCTCATCACTACAGACATCATTTGCAATACCCTAAATTTGCATGATGGCACCTATCCTAAAGAATACCCGAAAGGCACCACTGATATGTCTTTCATTAATAATGGGTATGAAGGCGACATAAGTGCTACAACCATACTGAAGAAGCACTTCCATGATGCAGAACGACTTATTTTTCACATGGTAAATGTCTGCCTAGCTTCGAAGACATCTTCTTTGGATCAGATGTCTTCCCGATGGCAACAGGTATTGTAATCTATCCTTGAGCAACAAAATCTAAACTTTTCTGAGATAGTTTTTATGGAACTAAAGGATCTGGCTCAGAAACATGTGGCAAATAGATGGCTACTTTATCCCAGGTTTCCGATGGCCATTATTTTAAATCAGCTAAAATCTGATGGACTTGTTGGTCTTGGAGTCCCTGCTCCAGCTGTTTTAGCTGAGGTATACTCCCGACATAACACAGACCCTACTCTCAAAGGGGCTGCCCAGATGCTAAAACCCAAGCAGAGGGAACCCACAGCCTCTACTTCCAGATCCAAAGTCCCCACCAAACCCAAAACACAAAAACCCAAAAAGACTACTCAGGGAGATGAGTCCCCTGAGGATATCCCTGTACCACCAACACAGGATATACATACTGGTTCAAACCCCCCAGTTATGTCAAAGACTCAACCTGCTAAAGCCACACACGTATCCTCTCAATAGGATCCTGCTGCAACCAATATTGGGGATCCTACATTGCTGGAACCTATCTCAATTGAGAGGGTTACCATTGAAGAGCACCTCTCACCCCAGGTGCAATCTGCTTCGGATCACTCTCCATATGCAACCGCCCCTCAAAGCCCAACACTTATTGTGCAACTGACTCAGCACTTTTGCAACATTAAGTGTTGGGCTTTGAGGGGCGGTTGCAGGTGGAGAGTGATCCGAAGCAGATTGCACCTGGGGTGAGAGGTTCTCTTCAATGGTAACCGTCTCAATTGAGATAGGCACCAGCAATGTAGGATCCCCAATATTGGTTGCACCAGGATCATGTTGAGAGGATACCTGTGCGGCTTTAGGAGGTTGAGTCTTTGACATAACTGGGGGGTTAGAACTAGTATGTATATCCTGTGTTGGTGGTACAAGGACATCCTCAGGGGACTCATCTCCCTGAGTACTCTTTTTGGGTTTTTGTTTTTTGGGTTTGGTGGGGACTTTGGATCTGGAAGTGGAGGCTGTGGGTTCCCTCTACTTGGGTTTTAGCATCCGGGCAGCCCCTTTGAGAGTAGGGTCTGTGTTATGTCAAGAGTATACCTCAGCTAAAACAGCTGGAGTACGGACTCCAAGACCAACAAGTCCATCAGATTTTAGCTGATTTAAAATAATGGCCATCGGAAACCTAGGATAAAGTAGCCATCTATTTGCCACAGGTTTCTGAGCCAGATCCTTTAGTTCCATAAAAACTATCTCAGAAAAATTTAGATTTTGTTGTTCAAGGATAGAATACAATACCTATAGCCATCGGGAAGACATCTGATCCCAAGAAGATGTCTTCGAAGCTAGGAAGACATTTACCATGTGAAAAATAAGTCGTTCTGCATCATGGAAGTGCTTCTTCAATATGGTTGTAGCACTTATGTCGCCTTCATACCAATTATTAGTGAAAGACATATCAGTGGTGCCTTTCGGGTATTCTTTAGGATAGGTGCCATCATGCAAATTTAGGGTATTGCGAATAATGTCTGTAGTGATGAGCACTGTTTCTGGTTTACCAACGACTGTAGAATGATTTGGTTATCATTCTCACCGGTGATTACAGAAACGTTGGTCCAGAACTGGGATAAGGAGTCTGGATATATGGTAGGATTCAGAAGAAAGGCTGTTCGGTACAGGGAATCCACCATAAGATCGATGGCAGTGTCAAACTTGTTTCAGAATGCCGATTTTGTAAGGTAGGCAACACAGTTGTGTCGGGGTTTGAGTTTCATGGTCGCCATTGTTGTGAGAGAGAGATATGAAAACGGCTAATGAAACGTTTGGCTACAAGTACAGGTATTTATTGGTTTAGAAAAGGCTGAAAAGAAAACGACTGAAAGTATTGGTGTTGTCATCAGTTGTTATGAAAACAACTGAAGACTTGGTTTTAACTATCAGACGTTTGAAAACAACTGAAGACTTGGTGTTAGTCATCAGTAGTTGTGAAACTACTGAAGACATGGTTTTGACTTCAGATGTTGCAAACAACTGATAACTTGGTGTTAGTCATCAGTAGTTGTAAAACTACTGAAGACATGGTTTTGTCATCACTTGTTGTAAACAGCTGAGGACTTGGTGTTAGTCATCAGTAGTTATGAAACTACTGAAGACATTGGTTCTGTCATCAGCTATTTAAGGTGAAACAGTAGTTGTAGAAACAACTGAAGAGAAAATTCTCATCATTAGTTTTCGTCAATTCTTGGCTTCTCAGCTGTTTCATACTGTCCTCAACACTTACTCATCAGTCTTTTTGACTGTTTTCAATTGTTTCATAGGACATCAGTACTTATCTGTTTTTACTGACATCAGTAGTTATAACTACATCAGTAGTTGTAATTGTATGAGTGCTTTTAACAGAATCAATACTTATTTGTGACATGTTTACTAATAATCATCAGTACTTGTTTACTGAGATCATCAGTAGTTGTCACTTATTCTAGCTGCAGCATACCAAGCCTTAACACAAGGTTTTGGAAAGTTGAACTATCCAAAGGCTTAGTAAAAATGTCTGCCAGCTCATCAGCACTAGGCACAAACTTTGGATCAATCAGACTTTTTTCAAAACAATCCCTAATAAAATGGTGTCTGATCTCTATATGTTTGGTCCTAGAGTGCTGGACAGGATTCTTGACAATGCAAAGAGCTGAAGCACTATCCATTAATAATGGAGTTTTAGTCTCTGTAATGCCATAATCCAAAAGTTGGTTCTGAAGCCAGAGTACCTGAGATGTACAACTTGCAACAGCAATGTACTCTGTTTCAGCAGTGGATGTAGCAACAGATGTTTGTTTCTTACTTGCCAAGAAATCAAACAGTTCCCTAGGAATTGACATCCACCAAAAGTTGACTTTCTAGTTAACTTACACCCTACATAGTCACTATCAGAAAAAGCAACTAATTTACAAGAGTGTCCAGTGGAATACCATAAACCTAGAGATTGTGTACCTTGCAGATATCTAAAGATCCTCTTGACTGCAATCAAATGAGACTCTTTAGGAGCAGCCTGAAATCTAGCACAAACACAAGTTGCAAACATGATATCTGGTCTAGAAGCTGTTAAGTACATCAAGGACCCAATCATACACCGGTAATGTGTTTCATCAACATCTTTACCTTTCTGATCTGCATCCAGTTGTGTGGTGTTGCACATGGGAATAGAACATGGCTTACAATTTTGTAAATCAAACTTATTCAAAAGATCTTTTGTATATTTTGACTGATGAATAAAGGTTCCATTAGTCTTTTGTTTGATTTGCAAGCCTAGAAAGAACTGTAATTCTCCCATTGCACTCATTTCAAACTTTTGTTTCATTAAACATGTAAAATCATCACACAACTAGGGATCAGAGGATGAAAAAATAATATCATCAACATAAATTTGAACAAGTAGCTTATGCTGATCCACCTTCTTAATGAACAAAGTTTTATCTATGGAGCCTCTAGTGAAATTATTTTGAAGAAGAAAATTTGATAATGTTTCATACCAGGCTCTAGGAGCTTGTTTAAACCCATAAAGAGCTTTATCAAGTTTGTATACCCAATTTGGATGTTTATTATCCTCAAAACCTGGTGTTTGACACACATAAACCTCTTCTTTTATTTTACCATATAAAAATGCACTTTTGACATCCATTTGAAAAACATTAAGATTGTGGAATGCAGCATAGGCTAACAACAATCTAATTGCCTCTAGTCTGGCTACAGGGGCAAAGGTTTCATCATAATCAATACCTTCTTCTTGTGAAAACCCTTGTACAACCAGTCTAGCCTTGTTCATGACAATAAGCCCATTTTCATCAGTTTTATTCCTAAACACCCATTTAGTGCCTATTGCACACTTACCTGGAGGTAGAGGAACCAGTTCCCACACTTGCTGCTTTTTGAACTGAAGTAGCTCAAGCTGCATGGCTTCAACCCATCCATTGTCTCTCAAAGCAACATGATAGTTCTTTGGCTCTAGCTGACTGGTGAAGAGAGCATAGAAGCAGAAGTTAGACAATTGACTTCTGGTTGAGACACCAGCATTGATATCACCAATGATTTGAGACATGGGGTGATTCTTCAGCTCTTGATAAACAATGAGGTCTGTGCAAGTGTTTGTAGGACCTTCCGCAGTAGCAGATCGTGATGCAGACTCTTGAAACCAAGAATGAGATGGCAAATCAAAAGATGTAGAGGAATCAGAGATCTCATCAGCATTTGTTGTGGATGGAACTGCTGAAGCTACAGGAACATCAAGTTTAGTGGACTCAGGCAGTTGATCACTAAACTTTAATAGGTGAGTATTGATATTATCATCATCGTCAATACCACCAGGTAGAAGACTTGCTGTAGAAGATGATTTATCCACATGATCTGCAACAGCTGGAGGTTGATAAGAAACATATTGTAGTATGTCCAGATCAAACAACTCCACAAGGTTTTGTGAAATTTTATCCTTAGGAGATTCATTGAATTTCACATGCAAGTTTTCTTCAACTATCTTTGTTCTGCAGTTGAAGACTCTGTAAGCATTGCATGTGGATGAATAACCTATAAAATACCCAACATCCACCTTAGGATCAAATTTGTGGTGTTGATCCTTTGTGTTGAGAATGAAACAAGGACACCCAAAGGCTCTGAAAAATGAAATCAAAGGAGCCAAATGATGTAGAACTTCATATGGAGTCTTCATCAACCTCTGATTTACTAACACTCTATTTTGCACATAGCAAGCTGTATTGACAGCTTCAGCCCAAAAGGTCAATGGCAAACCAGAGTCAGCCAACATAGACCTTGCAGCTTCAATTAAGTTCCTGTTCTTACTCTCCACTAGTCCATGTTGTTCTGGAGTCCTTGGGATGCTAAACTGCCTCTTGATTCCCTTTGAGAGATAAAAATAATCAAGTGTATGGTTTCTGAATTCTATTCCATTATCACTTCTGACACACTTGACAGATAGGGAATACTGCTTCTCAACATACAAGACAAAGTTTATAATCGTCTGAGCAACCTCATCCTTTGAATGCAAGAAGAAAGTCCATACAAATCTGGAGTAATCATCCACAGTTACCAGACAATATTTTTTCTTTGCCATACTCATTACTCTCACAGGACCAAATAGATCCATGTGCAGTAACAGCAAGCAGGCAGTGGACTTAGGTTCTTCAATAGGAGGGAATGAGACTTTGTGTTGTTTTCCTTTCAAACAAGCAGTGCAGGTTTCATCATAGTGGAACTCCTTTATTGGTAAACCTCTCACTAAACTATTGTGGATCAGCTGATTCATGTTTTTGAGATTAACATGACCCAGCCTTCTATGCCACAGTTTAGATTCCTAAGGAGAGGATTTGGAGAACAAGCATGGATGACCCTTCAAATCAATCTTCTTTGACAAATCCAAGGCATATACTCTTCCAGTCCTGTTGGCCTTCAAGAGAGTATGTTCATCCAGTACCTTGTCAATCAGCCTCAGAACTTGAAAGACAGAATCCTGCAGTTCTGGCTTGTGAAAAGTGCAACATGCCCTTTATCACACATCTAACTGACACTTAGCACATTATACTTGAGATTCTCCACATAATTAACATCATCAAATCGGATTTGTCCATTAGACACAAATCCTTTCCCAATGATGTAACCCTTGGCATCATTTCCAAGTGAAACAAATCCCTTGTTTCCTTAAGAGTAGTCATTAAGAAGAGAACTGCTCCCAGTCATATGCATAGATCCTCCACTGTCCACATACCAGATGCTCCTTTGGCATGCTGAAGAACCCTGGATTCATCAAAAGTAACTAGTTAGGTTTAGAGACCCAAACCTTTTTGTTTTGGGTCTGTTTTCATCAACAGATGTAACCATAACTTGTTTCTTATGATTAACAACTGATGAAGAAGGAGATGGTACTGAAATGGATTCCTTGGATTTGGGCTTGGAATGCCTTTTCAGTGCTTTGATCACAGGTGCATCTAGTTGGGTAACTCTTCCCAACAAATGCATAACAAGTTGTGTCTGATTTGTAGCCAAAGCTTTCAGCTCTTGTGACATATCAGTACTTGTGTTTGATGAGTTCCTGTGACCCACCATTTCCTCCATAAAATTCACATACTTAATCTGATGTTTATCATTAGGAGCACTATCAGCTGTTCTATGATAAACCCTATCTTTCTTTTTGGATTTGGTTGAAGGCTTGGGTTTATCACATTGGGATGATTGTGGTACAAAACTTGGTCTCAAACTCAGTTTTCATTTCATCCATCTGGATTTTAATGAGCTTATCTCTATTGAGTTTGGAACCCTTTCTGTACCAACATTCATGACAAAGATGATTGAATTTACCACATATTTCACATGGCATATTCTTCATCTTGGATTGATCAACTGCTGATGTGGACACTACTGAAGGTGTGCTCTTCAATACTTTCCTTCTTTCAGTAATTTTGTTTAGTACTGAAGGATCTGTAACAACTGAAGACTTGTTCTTCAGCTATTCTTTATCAGCAGTTGTTAATCCTTTTATTTCAGCTGATTTGAAATGCTTTTCAATTGTTGTAACTTGCCCTTCAGTACTTGAGGTACTTTGAGGGACAACATCTGAAGTACTCAGCTTCATGTGCTTATCAGTAGTTAGCCCATCAGCTAATTGATTTGCTGAGGTATCAACACTAATTTCATCTTGTGATTTTGGGAGATCACTTGAGGATGATGCACAAGATGATGTGGTTTGGAAATTGCTTTCACCTTCAGATTTTACTATTGGTTTTGGAGTAAAATCTGTTGGTGGTGCAATGTGGTTGTAACGAATTCCAAACTTCACATTCGAAGCAGATTGCTTGCTGAGCAGCATTTCAAATCCCTTGCAGGATGACACCCAGCGGTCACACTCAACTTGGGTAAGTGCAAGTTTTTCTTTGAGTTCTCTATGGTTCTCAAGAATGACCTCTAGCTTAGCCTTTTCATCATTTAATTGGCATTTAAGCTTATAAATCTCATCATCTTTATCCTTAAGGACAGACTCATATTCAGCTTTTCTTTTGGAAATAGTTTGCTCAAGCTCTAGATTTTGATTAATTAAAGCTACATTTGCCTCTCTAATAGAGATAAATGCAGCTATGCAAGATTGAGAACATAGCTTGGCCTTAGCCTCAGAGGATACTTGGGTTACCTGTGAAGAAGATGCATTGGAGCATGAACTCTCAGTAGATTCCAGGGCCATGAGAGCTAGATTCCCAAAAGGATGTTCACCACCATGTTGACCATCACCAGCAAACAAATGCTCATTACCAGAGAGATCATCTGGTAAACTGCTCCAGTCAACATTGCCAGGGGTGAAGAAGCTGTGATGAGGTTGTGATTGAGATGGTTGAGATTTTAGAGGCTCAGGTAAGGCTTGAGGTTGTTGTGCAATAGGAGCTTGAACTGGATTTGGCTGAGGCATGTAATAGCAGGGATATGGATATGACATTGGACCCTGAAGGACAAAATATGCAGGAGATATAAGTTGTGAGTGATGACCAGAACTAGCAGGATGTTGCCCTCTGTTTTGTGGACTATTGCTTGGAAAAGTCACAAAGGGTGTATAGGAGTTAGATCCAGTTGATCTACACACTCTTGCAAAGTGTCCAAGCCTGTGGCATTTGTGACACCTCAACTTACTCTTGTCAAAACCAACTTTGGTTTTGCCAGAGAGTCCAGGAAATTTCCTACCAGTTCTCTTGTAGAATTTTTGAGATCTGATATTAACCAAGGCCATTTGGCTTAGAATATCCATCTCTTCTAAGTCATCATCAGCAATACCCTTCAGATCATCCATGATGAAGCACAAATTGTCACTATTACAGCTAGACTGACTATCAACACCAACAAATGCATGATCAGGACTGTTTGAAGAGAAATCTATATGCTCATCATAATTACTTTCAGATGCAGCATATTCTGACTCATGACCAACCAAGGCAGTGTTCCCTGATACAAAGTCATCAACGAGCTTTCCTGATGATGCCAGTTTCCTTTTCGGCTCTATCTCTCTTTCAAATGTAAGCAGTTTCCCTTGGAGTTGGGTGAGAGATAGGCTATCCAGATTTGCACTGGAGCGTAGGACAATGGTGTATGTGTCCCATCTCTCAGGCAGTGATCTGAGGAATCTGTTGTTCATCTGGCTATTGGTGTATTCATGTTTGACCATTTTCAGCTCAGAGATCAAACAGGAAAAACGCTCAAACTGTTGAGTCAGTGTCTCACCCTTCCTATGAGAGAATGTCTCATATTGTTGGGCAAGGATTTCTCTGTTGTTTGCTAAGACCTCATCAGTTCCACCGAATTGTTCCTTCAATGCATTCTAGAGATCATGAGCAGTTTCATGATGCATAAGCCCTAAATAGATTTCATTAGGCAGAGCCATGGCCAGAATACCATGCGCTTTAGCATCAATCTCAAACAGTTTCCGATCCTCATCTGAGTATTGTTCCTTCTTCTTCGGAACCACTTGATTGGTTTCCGGATTGTTCACCATAGGCTTGTGTGGACCATGTACCACAGATGTCCAACAACCTGAACTGTTAACAGACAGGTGATGAAGCATTCTTCGTTGCCATATGTTATACTTAGTCCTAACCAGCATCGGAGGCTTGGTTGAGGAACCGGTATTATGAGGGTCATTAGAAGGAGTAGTCATTCTCAGATTCAACCAAATTCAATTAAGTTTTAACAGATTTAGAACAAAACACAACAAACCAATTGAACGAAGAGAAAACTCAAAGCAAATAACAAAAGCAACAGAGATTCAATTATCTATAACCAATTCTTGCAAATATGCTAATTCAATCAAACATAGATATTGAATAGCAGTTTCAATGATCAATTGTTAGATCGATCAATGATTAACCTGCTCTGATACCATTTATTAGGATCAGAGATCTACGTTTGATTGATTAGAGAGTGTTACAGCGGAATTCGAACAATGAATTAGACAATTCACAAGAACACAATTGATATTCAATGTAAGAGTAAACGGTTATACAAAGAGAGATTCGGAGTTCAGAGGATCTTCAAGGCCATCTCTAGACCATGTACACCATGTAGATCGATTCCGCAGGCTTTCTGGGAAAGTGTTGTAGTGGACAGATCCGCTGAGCCTAATCGCATTCGGAGTTCAATTATCAGCGAGGATGATCTTAGGAGAGTTTTGTGTTGGGTTTTGTCACATGTAAAACAAGCTAGTTTAACGATGTTTGGATCAGAGATCTAAGTTTGATTGATTAGAGGGTATTACAGCGGAATTCGAAAAATGAATTAGACAATTCACAAGAACACAATTGATATTCATTGTAAGAGTAAACAGTTATAGAGAGAGAGAATCTACAAATAGAATATTTCATTCATATGCTTTCGTGGTGGCAAAATGTCACACGTACAATTAGGTCAACATCTCTTATATAGGAGATGTGACGTTTGCTGATGTCACTTGATAGTGACATCTATGAGAATTATTCAAACTACTGAAAGTTAACACAACTATTGAAGATGTCAAACAACTGACTTCTTCTTACAAAAATACCGTGTTAACTATCACTACAACTACTGAAAAGAAACTACTAAAACAACAATGACTGAAGAACATGCTCTTCACTCGTTTTACAAGTACTGAAATAGAAAATAAAACTACCGAAAGGAAACCATCACAACAACTGAAGAATGCTTCTTCAGCTGTTGTGACAAACTCTGAAAGCCTCAGTACTTGGACTTCTTGAACTTCAGTTGTTGTCATCAGCTGATGTCTTCAGCTGATGTCTTTAGTCTTTGTACTTTAGCTGTTGATCTTCAGTACTTTAGTCTTCAGCTGTTGATCTTCAGACTTTGGTGTTTAGCTGTTGAAGTCTTCAGTACTTTAGTCTTCAGCTCTTGATCTTCAGCTATTGAAGTCTTCGGTACTTTAGTCTTCAGCTGTTGAAGTCTTCAGTACTTTAGTCTTCAGCTGTTCATCTTCAGACTTTGGTCTTCAGCTGTTGAAGTCTTCAGTACTTTAGTCTTCAGCTGTTGATCTTCAGACTTTGGTCTTTAGCTCTTGAAGTCTTCAGTACTTTAGTCTTCAGCTATTGATCTTCAGACTTTGTCAAACAGCTGTTCAAGTCTTCAGCAGTTGTTGTGATGTCTTGTGGGACTTAAAGGTTTTTCTGATCTGGCTCATTGGTTCTTTTGGTCTAACAAACGATTTAAACATGAAAAACACAGCGGAATATAGGTTCAAGAAATGGTTAGTAATCTAAAATTTTTACCATTTAAAACATAAACAAAACCCAAGAAAAAGGATCGTATAAACATATGTGAAATAGTGTGCTATCAAACAAAACATGACAACCATAGGATGTTCAAAATACAACCTTTCTTGTACAAGTTGTTCTAGATGTATAAGATGAAGAAGATGATGTTCTTGAGTTGCTAGCCTCAAAGGAGAAGACCTCAAGCTTGTAATACCCACAAGCTCTTCAAACACTTAGCTAGTTAGGGAGCTTAACACCAGAACTCTACACCAAAGGCAGCTTCACAATCCGAAATTTCAGCCTTGTTGGAGCTGAAAAATCCCAAAATATCAGCCTTGTTGAGAGCTTTTCTTTTCTTAAGTGTGTGTGAGAGAAGGTGTGTTCTTGGAAGAGTGCAAGAATGAATAAACTCAAGTGTCCAAGACAAACAAAAGACCCCTCATGCTCCCATGAGGGCAGCCGAAAGTTTTATTACAAAATGGGTTTCCTCCAATTTTGTAATTTTTATAAAATTGCACTCTTTTAAGTTATTAGTTTATAAAATTAAAACCTAATTTAGTTTTATAACATTAACACATTTTTATTTGTTATTATTTAACCAACTTAAATAATGAAATAAATAAAATTCTCATGAACAAATTATCCATATAATATTGTTCTTTTACAAAGCAAAGTTCTAGAAATCAATTTCTAAATAGGTGTCAATATTTATTTGAATGATCTCATCAACAAATAAACATATATTGGTGTTTGTTTAGCTTGTTATTGGGTATGACCCAACTTGCATCATAACGTACTAACCACATCAATCTTGTATGTGTCTTGGGCATACAAGATCCAACAATCTCTCACTTGCACAAGATTCATAGAAGATTGATGCAAGTAGTAAATACCACCTAACAACGGTTTACTACCCTTAATACGTATGACTAAGTGCCATTCAATAACATCATCCTCTTCAAGTACTATACTTTAAAGGTTTCAGGTGAAACAATCATCTATCCTTTTGTCGCACATGTCATGTTAAATCCTAGAGACGCAGAGTGATCATTCTCCATTAATTTAACGTTTTCAGGCCTTAGACATCTTACTCTCAACGAATAAAAGGGACAAATCCCATCTTGAAAACATACGTCTCTCACAATCACCTTATATCATACCTGAACTCAGACTTATGTACTGCCATGTTTCAGAACAGCGAAGAGCTAAGTCAAATTATAATATTCGGTAAGTATCAAGATCCAATATGTATCTCAGGTCAGAGGATACCAAATGATGTTCGCCTTTACTCAAAATTACTTCTGATCAATCAGAAGATTCCATTTACTAATATTTGAGATGCAGGTCAGTCCAATATTTGCATCCCACAACTACCTATGAACTTTAGGAGCAACCTTTTGCTCTATATTCATCCATATGAATATCTACCAATCCAAGTTCATAATAGCATTACCTTCATACTCGTTCCCACAACTATGAACAACTACGGACATTCTGAGTAAATAATTTACTCATGGATTTTAAACATGCAAAGTAGGAATATTAGTTGAATCATTATAACTGAATATTCATTCAAGTAATAAAGGTTGACTTTCATGCAGTCACTAGAATATTGAAGCCCCATGGCACAAGCATGACTTTCATGCTTCGCCTTTTCAAGAAGCTTCTTGAGTGGATCCGCAATGTTTTGATCCGTGTGAACTTTGCGAATACATATGTTCCTTTTTTCAACATCATCCCTTATGTAGTTGAATCTTCGTTCAATGTGCCTAGTCTTCTGATGTGCACGGGTTTCCTTGATTTGAGCAATCGCACCCTCGTTATCACAAAAAATTTCTAGGGGGTCCTGAATGGAAGGGACCACTCCTAGATCGGCAATGAACTTCTTTAACCATGCGGCTTCCTAAACTGCTAATGAAGCGGCAATGAATTCTGACTCTGTAGTTGATAATGCCACCACATCTTGCTTAGAGCTCTTCCAAGAGATTGCTCCTGCATTCAAGATCAAATTTACCCTGATTGTGATGGTGAATCATCCCGATTAGTTTGGAAACTCGCATCCGTGTAACCCTTTACTACGAGTTCTTCCTCACTAGATCCATAGATTAGGAACATATCTTTGGTCCTCCTTAGGTACTTAAGTATGTTCTTAATAGCCATCCAATGACTGTTACCAAGCTTTTGTTGGTATCGGCTTGTCATGCTCAAGGCGCATGACACGTCCGGTCTAGTGCATATCATTGCATAGATGCTGGATCCTATAGCAGACGCATACAGAATTCCTTTCATTTTATCTTGCTCATCCTTGGAGCTTGGACAATGAGTCTTACTCAATATTGTTTCTCTTGAATAGGTACGGTACCTTTATTAGAGTTTTCCATCTTTAACCTTTTCAAGATCTTATCAATGTATGCACTTTCATTCCTAAAATATAGGCAAGTTCACCAAGATCCTTAATGGAGAAACAGTTCCAAGCCAGGCTTTTACGCCTTCCATGCTTGGAATGTCATTTCCAAATAGTAGGACGTCATTAACATACAATACTAAGAAAATAGTGATGCTCCAACTAGCCTTCTTATATACACATGCTTCATCAGCATTTTTGATGAACCCAAATTTGGTTATTTGTTCATCAAAACGGTGATTCCAACTTCTTGATGCTTACTTTAATCCATATATTGATTTTTTTAACTTCCATACTTTGTTAGGATGTTTTGAGTTGACAAAACCTTCAGGCTGAACCATATAGACATCTTCCTCAAGATATCCATTTAGAAAAGCGGTTTTGACATACATTTCCCAAATCTCATAATCATAATGAGCAGCTATGGAATACAATATCCTAGTTTCCATGCATATCGTTTTCTTCTTGAAAACCCACTTACTTCCAACTATCTTGGAGTTAAGAGGTGGTTCAACAAAGTCCCACACTTGGTTTTCATACATGGATTGCATCTCTACGTTCATGGCTTCAAGCCATTTGTCACAATCCAAATTGGACATGGCATCATCATAGGTGGTTGATTCATCAAAATCAACCACATAGCATCCATCTACGAAAAATGCATATCTTTCAGGTGGATTTTTAATTCTACCATATCTGCGAATGTTTTGTGTATATCGATCAACCACTTGATCATTCTCAACATCCTCATGATGAGTGCTAGTGTCAACCAAACGTTTATTGATTTGTGGTTCTTGATCCAGCTCAAGATCCACAGTTCTACTACTAGTTCCTTCCGTAAGGAACTTAGCTTCTAAGAACTTAGCCTTCATGGCAACAAACTACTTTTGTTCCAATGGACATAGAAATAATATCGCATAGAATCTCTAGTATATCCAATAAAGATACACTTATTGGAACGACTTCCTAGCTTGTTTGAGGTTGGAGTCTTAACATAAGCCTCACAACCCCATACCTTTAAATATGACAGTGATGGAACACTTCCTAGCTAGTTTCCACTTTCTTGGTTGGGGCCATATTCAAAATACAGGCCGTAGAGAGCAGAGCGAAACCCCAAAATGATAGAGGCAGTGAGCTTCTAACCATCATAGATCGACCCATATCTAATAGAGTTCGATTTCTCCTCACGGACATACCCTTATGTTGTGGTGTTCGAGGTGGAGATAGTTGTAAGACAATACCACAACTTCTAAGATGGTCTCTAAAGGCATCACTCAGGTATTCACCTCCTCTATTAGTGCGAAGAATTTTTTTTTCTTGTTGACTTGATTTTCTACTTCATTTTGGAAGATTTTGAACATTTCAAAATCTTCATCTTTGTGTCTTAACAAGTACACATAACCATATCGACTATAGCCGTCGGTAAAGGTAATGAAGTATCTTTCATGGTACCTAGTCATTGGCTTAAAAGGACCACATACATCTAAATGTATGATGCCTAATAAATCTTTAGCCCGTTCGGACTTGCCACTAAAAGGTGCCTTAGTCATTTTACCTTGTAAACAAGATTCACGTACATCGAATGAATCATATTCATTTGCTTTCAAAAGACCGTTCTTTTGAAGTGTTTGTATGCGCTTCTTGTTTATATGACCATGACGGCAATGCCAAAGATAGGTATCACTCAAATCCAATTTGAGTTTCTTAGTGGTGGTTTGGTACTATGAGCTATCATATAATGCGTTTTCATGAACCAATTCATAAATACAATTAACAGGAATAGCTTTAAAATAAAATGTGCCATTTAAAGAAACATGAATTTCATTCTCAATAAATGAAAAAACATAACCATATTGTCTTAATTGGGCAATAGAAATAATGTTCCTAGTCAAACTAGGAGCATACAAAACATTGTTCAAAATTACTTCCAAACTATTTGGAAGCTTCAAGATGTAGTACCCTCGGCCTTCAACTTGAACCATTGCCACATTCCCCATGTAGAGGCTAACATCCCTTTTCTTGAAGTCCTTACTTCTTTTGAACCCCAACAATAAGTTGCAAATATGAGTTCCACATCCGGTATCCAATACCCATGTGTTAGTGGATATTTAATTTAGATCAATATGGATCATGAAAATTGTACCTGAGGTTTGCCCGGCATCCCTCTTTGCGTGCAACTCTTTGAGATGGACTCGGCAATTTCTTGCCCAATGTCCAACCTCCCCACACTTAAAACATGGGTCATTTAAAGCAACCTTTTGCTACTTCTATGGTTTTGGTAGTGGCGCTCTTACCACTCCCGTTCCCTTTCCCCTAACTTGCCCTTTACCCTTGGCAACATTTGCCTTGGGTGTGGGGTGAGGCCTTTTCTTGTTCCCACCTTTGTTTATGGTAAGAACGGGTAAAATCCTTTTACCCATGGCCGCCTCGGTAGTTTTGAGCATAGAGTGAAGCTCACTTATGTTCTTGTTCCACCCGTTCATGTTATAGTTCATGACAAAGTTATCAAACCTTTTTGAGAAAGAGTTGAGGATCAAATCCGTAGCCAACTCTTTCAAGACGAGACAATTTAGCCTTTCGAGGCAGTCAATGTGGCTTTTCATTTTAAGTACATAAGATGAAACGGATTGGTGTCGTCCATACGATATGCATGGAGTGGTTGAACCATTTCAAAGCGCTCAACCCGTGCTTGTTGTTGGAACGTTTCCTTCAACTGGGTTATCATGTCGTATGCTCCATGATGTTCATACTCCTTTTGGAGATCTGGAGTCATACTTGCCAACATGAGGCAAGACACTTGGACCGAGTCCTCAGTGTATATCACCCAATTATTGTAGGCCTCCTCATCATCCTCACTAGGTTGATCGAGAATCGGATCGTCTAATATGTATGATCATTTCTCTTGCTTTACAACAATTCTTAAGTTTCGAAACCAATTAATAAAGTTATTATGGTTTAGACGCTCCTTTTGGATAATGGTGTTTAGTGATAGTGAGTAAGCGGATGGGATATCATTGTTATCATTATTGTTGGTGGCCATGTACAAAATATAACAAAGTTCAATTTTAGTAATTTTGATATTTTTCATATTATAATAATGAAAACCCCTTTTAAGTGTATTACACAATTTTAAATCTAGAATCCAATGTTACATTTAAATAGTGGTTAGGTGACCTTTATCCCATTATTTAAATTAACAAGGTAGTCAACGTTTTGACAATTGCAACCCTTTGCAACTTCTACGGAATAGGATCGACTTTAAAACATCATATGTATAGTCGGCATGTTAATCCCATGAACACCTTTGTAAACCATATTGTAGGTGATCCATTTAACATGGTTTGCAAATCAAGTTACCCTACTTACACACAGATGTGAGTTTTCCAACATAAGTGGTTAAGTGACCTTTATCCAATAAATATGGTATCCCCACCTCAGTTCACAAGTTCCCTCAAAATGGTTAGGGGACCTTATCCCATTAAGGGTTTCCAAATGACTCAAGTGTTGTGCAAAAGGATGGTGTTAAACTTGTTTTAAAAAAAGTTTTCATAGTCTTAGTTTAGAAAACTGTATGTACCTTATATTTGTATGCTTTCAAATACAAGGTACCCTATGGTTCACTTTTAATAAAACCTTATTTATTGAAACCATTAGTCCTTTTAATAACCTTTTATTATCCACTTAACGATAAAGAACCATCAAATTTTCATCTTGTAAAGTTTGTTAATGAGTTGTAATGCATATCCAAATATCAACCAAACAACCAACCAACAAACATCCAAACAAGCAGAAACATACAAACATGAGTGCATAACCATAGCCACTAAGTTGACCACACTTGTTTGCCATCACAAGTGTTGTCATAAGGTCTTTCCTAAGGGTAGAGATGACATATCAAAATATGTCCATGAACTCCCACTTGAAACCACATCCAAAAGCATCAAGTGTCCATGTCTTTTGTGTCCTTCTTTGAGTATTCATCTTCTGCATCTTCTTTTACCAAAATCATATCCTAATAAGATTTTTCTAATAAAAGAAATGCACCTAATCTATTTATTACATAACCAAATGAATAAATAAATTACAACTCAACATACAAAACACAAAATACAACCCTTTGAAGAATCAAAACCAACATGACATACAACAATTAACCAAAACCAAACACATAAGGCCAAGGCTATGTTATGCACCATAATGAGAAACATATTCAACATCCAAGAACAAAAATGAATCCTTATTTTAGCCTAAATTTTCAGCCAACATAAATTAAAACATTAAGGTTTGTCCAAAAAACACAATCAACCATTTGATGTAAATCTTTCAAGGTTTAAACCAAAACATGTAAGATTAAACCTTGAAACATAAAGGATTCATACATCCACAACAAAACAGCCCCTAATGGTTTGAAAAGGCCCATGAAAACTAACTTTTCAAGACCTTTTGAAGCACATATTCCACATAACCGGCTCTAGATGCCATGGTTGGGTTTTGTCACATGTAAAACAAGCTAGTTTAACCATTTAAACATGAAAAGCGCAACGGAATATAGGTTTAACAAATGGTTAGTAATGTGAAAATTTTCACCATTTAAAACATAAAAAACCCAAAAATAAGGATGGTATAAACATATGTGAATAGTGTGCTATCAAATAAAACATGACAGCCATAGGGTGTTCAAAATACAACATTTCTTGTACAAGTTGTTGTAGATGTATAAGATGAAGAAGATGATGTTCTTGAGTTGCTAGCCTTAAGGGGTGGACCTCAAGCTTGTAATACACACAAGCTCTCCAAACACTTAGCTAGTTAGGGAGCTTAACACCAAAATTCTACACCAAAGGCACCTTCACAATTCGAAATTACAGCCTTGATGGAGCTGAAACATCCGAAAATATTCAGCCTTGTTGAGACCATTTCTTTGCTAAGTGTGTGTGAGAGAAGGTGTGTTCTTGGAAGAGTGCAAGAATGAATAAACTCAAGTGTCCAAGACAAACAAAAGACCTCTCACGCTCCCATGAGGGCGGCCGAAAGTTTTATTACAAAATAGGCTTCCCCCCATTTTGTAATTTTTATAAAATTGCACTCTTTTAAGTTATAAAAATTGCACATTTTGGAGTTGGGCAAGGATAGTGACTGCCCAACCAGGCTGCATCCCCTGATAGTTCGGGGATGTTTCTTCGGATCAAGTACATTGGGACATAAATGCTGAGGTGCTTAACAAGAGCAACCTATTCCCCCAGTTCAAGTACTTGGCCCATGTGATCCTAAGGTGCATAGCATCAAGGAAAGGAGGTTTTGATGAGATGTCAGATCAAATCCAGAATGCTTACGTAGCTCTGGCACTCACCATCCGTTTAGTTTCTATCGGATGATCTTCATGTATATGGTAGAGAAGATAGAGGCCAAGGGCAAGGAAGGCTTCTACATGTACCCTCGTTTCGTGCTCATGATTATTGACCAGAAGCTTTTGTCGCTGCCAAAGGAGAGAGAGGATGCATTTGATGGGTTTTGAGGAACACCAAAAATCAGTTTAACCACTTAAACATTCTGAAAACGCAGCGGAATAACAACTTAAAACATGATTTTATAAGCTGAAATATGTGCCCTTTAGATGACCATTTAAATGTAAAAACAAAGCCATGTATCAAGGATCATTATATGTGTATGAACATGCTATGTATGCATAAAATGAACACAATATAAAAGCCATAAAAGGGCTGCCAAAATACCTTCCAGCAACCTCAAAAACGTGGATGACAAGAATGAGATGAAGAAGATGATGATGTCTTTTATGCAGCCCTCAAAGAAGAGAACCTCAAGTAGTAATACCCACAAGCTTCTTCTTTCAAAACCTTGCTATGCTAGGGAGCCTATTGCACCAAAATGATCTTCCAATCTTTCTTTCAAGTTCGAAATCCAACCCCAAAATGCAGCCAAAATCCGAATTCTTGTGGTAAGAATGGGAGTTCTTGCCTTGTGAGTTTTGAGAGAGAGAGAGAGGTGAAAAGATGGAAGAGTGTGTGTCAAATGAAAACCTCTTGTTACAAGACACAAAATGGGGTTTCCAAAGGACCCTTGGGCGGCCGAAAGGCCAAACCCAAAAAGGGTTTCCCACCCATTTTCAATTTAAAAAAAATAACACTCTTTCATGCATTTTAGTTATAAAATTAAAACAAGTCTAATTTTATAACATGTCACACTTTTATTTGACACTTTTTAGCCAACTTAAAAAAGTATCAAATAAAATCCCATGAACAAAATTATCCATATAATATTGTTCTTATCACAAAAGCAATATTAGAAAACCAATTTGCTAAATAGGTGCTAATATTTATTGTATGATGTTATCAACAATTAAATATTTGTTGGTGCTTGTTAAGCTCGTTATTGGGTATGACCTGACTTGGATCATAACACACTAACCACATCAATCTTGTATGTGTCTTGGGCATACAAGATCCAACAATCTCCCACTTGCACAAGATTCATAAAAGATGTATGCAAGCAGTAAATACTGCCTAACAACAGTTTACTACCCTTAGTACGTATGACTAAATGCCATTAAATAACATCATCCTCTTCAAGTACCATACTTGAAATGTTTTAGGTGAAACAATCATCTATCCTTTTATCACAGATGTCATGTTAAAATCTAGAGACACGGAGTGATCATTCTCATTGATTTAACTTTATTAGGCCTTAGACATATTAGTCTCAACGAATAAGAGGGATAAGTCCCATCTTGACTACATACGTCTCTCATAATCACCTTATATTATACCTGAATTCAGACTTTTATACTGCCATATTTCAGAACAGCGAAGAACTGAGTCAAAGTATAACATTTGGTAAGTATCAAGACCCAATATGTATCTCAGGTCAGAGGATACTAAATGATGTTCGCCTTTACTCAAAATACTTGTGATCAATCAAGAAGATTCCATGTGGTAATATTTGAGATGCAGGTCAGTCCAATATTTGCATCCCACAAATATCTATGAACCTTGGTAGCAACCCATTGCTTTATATTCATCCTTATGAATATCAACCAATCCAAGTTCATAATAATCTTACCCTCACACTAGTTCCCACAAGTATGAACGATTACGAACATTTAGAGTAAACAATTTTACTCATGGATTAAACATGCTTAATTGGAACATTAATTGAAACATTATAACCGAGAATTTTATTTAAATAATTAAAGAGTTACACATATCCAAATATTAGATTTACAGATCAAATCCAATCACTAGAATACCGAAGTCCCATGGCACAAGTATGACGTTCATGCTTTGCCTTTTCAAGGAGTTTTGTGAGTGGATCCGCAATGTTTTGATCCGTGTGAACTTTGCGAATACATATCTTTCCTTTTTCAACTTCATCCCTTATGTAGTTGAATCTCCGTTCAATGTGCCGAGTCTTTTGATGTGCACGAGGTTCCTTGATTTGTGCAATCGCACCCTCATTGTCACAAAAGATCTCTAGGGGATCCTGAATGGAAGGGACTACCCCTAGATCGGATATGAATTTCTTCAACCATGCAGCTTCCTGTGCTGCCATTGAAGCGGCGATGTATTCTGACTCTGTAGTGGACAACGCTACGACTTCTTGCTTTGAGCTTTTCCAAGAAACAGCTCCCCCATTCAGAATAAAGATGTACCCTGATTGAGATCGTGAATCATCCCGATCGGTTTAGAAACTCGCATCCGTGAAACCTTTTACAACGAGTTCCTCATCACCAGACCCGTAGATCAAGAACATGTCCTTAGTCCTCCTAAGGTACTTCAGAATATTCTTGATAGCCATCCAATGACTATCACCAGGATTTTGCTCATATCTACTTGTCATGCTTAAGGCACATGACACGTCCGGTCTAGTGCATATCATTGCATACATGATAGATCCTATAGCAGATGCATATGGGATTGCCTTCATTCTATTTTGCTCCTCTTTTGAGCTTGGACATTGAGTCGTACTCAATATTGTCCCTCTTTGAATAGGTACAGTACCTTTCTTAGAGTTTTCCATCTTGAACCTTTTCAAGATTTTGTCAATGTATGCACTTTGATTCAAACCAATTAGCCGCCTTGATCTATCCCTATAGATCTTTATTCCCAGAATAGAGGCGGCTTCACCAAGATCTTTGATGGAAAAACAACTTCCAAGCCAGGTTTTTACACCTTCCATGGTTGGAATGTCATTTCAAAATAGTAGTATATCATTAACATATAATACTAGGAAGGTTATTTTGCTCCCACTAGCCTTCTTATACACACAAGCCTCATTAGCATTTTTAATGAAGCCAAATTTCGTTACCTCCTCATCAAAACGGTGATTCCAGCTTCTCGATGCTTGTTTCAATCCATAGATTGATTTCTTTAACTTACATACTTTATAAGGATGTTTTGGATCGACGAAACCCTCAGGCTGAACCATATAGACATCTTCCTCAAGATATCCATTTAGGAAAGCGGTTTGATATCCATTTGCCAAATCTCATAATCATAATGAGCAGCTATGGCAAACAATATCCTTATAGACTTTAGCATCGCAACAGGTGAGAAAGTTTCATCATAATCAACCCCTTGAGTTTGAGTGAAACCCTTTGCTACAAGTCTAGCTTTATAAGTATCCAAGTTCCATGCATATCGGTTTTCTTCTTGAAAACCCACGTACTTCCAACTACTTTGCCATTAAGAGGTGGTACAACAAGTTCCCAAACTTGATTTTCATACATGGATTGCATCTCAACGCTCATGGCTTCAAGCCATTTGTCACAATCCAAACTGGACACTGCATCATGATATGTGGTTGGTTCATCTGAATCTATCACATAGCATCCATCCATGAAAAATCTGTATCTTTCAGGTGGATTACTAATTCTACCACTTCTGCGAACGTTTTGTGTGTATTGATCAACCACTTGATCATCCTCAACATCCTCATGTTGAGTGCTCGTTTCAACCAAATGTGCATCGGGCTGTGGTTCTTGATCTTCCTCAAGATCCACTGTTCTACTACTAGTTCCTTCCATAAGGAACTTTGTTTCTAAGAACTCACCTTTTCTGGCAACAAACACCTTTTGTTCTAGTGGATCATAGAAATAATATCCCATATAATCTCTAGGATATCCAATGAAGATACACTTGGTGGATCGGACTTCCAATTTGTTTGGGGTGGGAGTCGTAACATAAGCCTCACAACCCCAGACCCTCAAGTATGATAGGGATGGAACTCTTCCATTCCATATCTCAAAAGGTGTCTTTTCCACCTTTTTGGTTGGGGCTATATTCAGAATACGGGCCGCGGAGAGCAAAGCGAAACCCCAGAATGATAGAGGCAATGTGCTTCTAGCCATCATAGATCGAACCATATCCAATAAGGTTCGATTCCTCCTTTCAGACACACCATTATGTTGTGGTGTTCGAGGTGGAGTGAGTTGTGAGACAATCCCACAATTTCTAAGATGATCTTCAAAATCATCACTTAGGTATTCACCACCTCTATCGGTTCGGAGAATTTTAATTGACTTGTTGAGTTGATTTTCTACTTCATTTTTGAAGATTTCGAACATTTCAAAAGCTTCATTTTTATGCCTTAATAAGTACACATACCCATAGCGACTATAATCGTCGGTAAAGGTAATGAAGTATTTTTCACCATTCCTAGTCATTGGCTTAAAAGGACCACATACATCCGAATGTATGATATCTAATGAATCTTTTGTCCTTTCGTTAGTTCCACTAAAGGGTGCCTTAGTCATTTTTCCTTGTAAACAAGATTCACATACATCAAATGAATCACATTCATTTGTTTTTAAAAGACCATTCTTTTGAAGTGTTTGTATACGTTTCTTGTTTATATGACCAAGACGACAATGCCAAAGGTGGGTATCACTCAAATCTAATTTGAGCCTTCTGGTGGTTGCTTGGTATATTGAGCTATCATATGTTGTGTTTTCATGAACCAATTCATAAATACCATTACAAGGTATAGCCTTAAAATAAAACATATGACTTAAAGAAACATGAATGTCTTTGTCAACAAACTTGAAATCATAATCATATTGATTTAAACGGGAAACAGAGATAATGTTCCTAGTCAAACTAGGAGCATATAATACATTATGTAAAATGACTTCCAAATCACTTCGAAGCTTCAAAATGTAGTCTCCTTGGGCTTCCACGTGAACCTTTGCACCATTGCCCATGAAAAGACTTATTTCCCCTTTCTCATAATGCTCATTTCTTTTGAACCCCTGCAACAAATTGCAAATGTGAGTTCCACATCCGGTATCTAATACCCATGTGTTAGAAGAAATAACATTTAGCTCAACATGTATCATATAAATTATACCTGAGGTTTGCCTCGCATCCCTCTTTTCTCTTAACTCTTTGAGATAGACTGGACAATTTCTCATCCAGTGCCCTATCTCACCACATTTGAAGCATGGGTCGTTTACAACAACCTTTTGCTTCTTCTCCTTGGGCTTCGGAGGTTCCGCCCTAACAACCATCTTCCCTTTTCCCCTAACATGCCCCTTTCCTTTGGCAAGAATTGCCTTAGGAGGGGGTAGAGACCTTCTCTTTCTCCCACCTTCATTAATGGTGAGAACGGGTAAAACCCTTTTACCCATTCCCGCCTCGGCTGATTTGAGCATTGAATGAAGTTCATTTATGCTCTTGTCCCATCCGTTCATGTTGTAATTCATGACGAATGCCTCAAACCTTTTAGTTAGGCCATTAAGGATCAAATCCTGGCCAACTCCTTTGAGACAGGACAATTTAGCCTTTGAAGGCGGTCGATGTGGCTTTTCATCTTAAGAACATAAGATGAAACCGATTGGGATTCCTCCATCTGACATGCATGAAGCGCTCGAACCGTTTCGAAGCGCTGCACCCTAGCTTGTTGCTGGAACGTTTCCCGCAACTAAGTGATCATGTCATAAGCTCCATGGAGCTCATACTCCTTTTGGAGGCCGGGTGTCATACTTGCAAACATTAGGCAAGAGACTTGGATGGAGACTTCCATATATTTAACCCAATCATTATAGCCCTCCACATACTCCTCGTTAGGTTCATCGGGGATGGGATCATCAAGGATGTAGGCCCGCTTTTCTTGCTTGAGAATGATTCTCAAGTTGCGGTACCAATCCATGAAGTTGTTAGGTGTTAGACGACCCCTTTGAAGGATCGGCCTCAGAGATTGGTTGTTTTGGTTTGGTACATCGTTATTAGTGTTGTTGCTGTCGGCCATCTACAAGATTTTACAAAGATCCATTTTAGTAATTGTGATAAAATTTATTTCATTTATTAACACCCTTTATGTCGCATAGACTATTAATAAATAAAATTCTAGAATCCAACGTTATATTTAAATATTGGTTAGGTGACCTTTATCCCTTTATTTAAATAAACAAGGTAGTCATGAATGACAATTGCAACCTATTGCAACTTCTAGGGGTATGGGATCGTTTGAGCATCTTATGTTAACAACGGCATGTTTATCCCATCAACACCTTTTATAAAACATATTTTAGGTGATCCATTCAATATATTTTATAAATCAAGTCGTCCTACTTACACACACGTGTGAGTTTAGTATATAAGTGGTTAGGTGACCTTTATCCCACAAACATAGTATTCTCACCTCAAGTTACAAGTTCCCTCAAAGTGGTTAGGTGACCTTTATCCCACTAAGAGTTTGCAAGTAATTTAAGTGTTGTGTAAAAGGATGGTGTTTAACTTATTTTCAAAAGGGGTTACAATTACACAATTCGGTTAAGAAAGCTCTATGTACTTGTATTTGCATGCTTTCAAATACAAGGTACTCTATGGTCCTTTGATTAAAACCTATTTTAATCTTTAAAATCTTTAAAATCATTAAATAATTTTAATAACCTTTTATTAACTTTTAATGATCAAGAACCATCATATTTAGTTTGTTAATTAGTTTGTTATGCATGTCAAAATATCAACCATACAATCAAATAACAAACATATAACCAAGCATAAAATAAACATCCATATGTGCATAACCATACCTACTATTGTGACCACACTTGTTTGCCATCACAAGTGTGGTCATTTGGTCTTTCCTAAGGGTTGAATACAACACAAAATTTGTGGTCTTTATTGACCCCCACTTGAACTTGCATCCATATGCTCCAAGTCTTTCTCTTTGTGTCTTCCTCTTGTGCTTCCATCTAGTGCATTTCCATTTACAAAATTTGTATCCTAATACAAATATTCTAATAAATAAAGTGCACTTAATCTATCTATTACATTTCAAATGAATGAATAAATAAATTACATCCCAAAAGAAACACAAAAGAATAATATTACAACCCAAATGAAAAACAACCAAAACAATCATCCATTTCAAACCAAATCAACATAAGGTCAAGGCTAGGTTATGCACCACCAAGAACAAGGATCTTATCAACCAAACATACAATGAAACCCCACTTAAAACACCAAATTTCAGCCAACATAAACTGAAATTTTGGGTTTTATACATTGTCCAAACAATAATATATATCATCATACATATCTTTCAAGGTTTAGTCACAAGCATGTGTGACATAACCTTGAAAGTTTGGGGATTCAATAAGCAAGAATATTTCAGCCCTTAAAAGGGTTATAAAATCCTATAAAACAAATTTTAAAGGATTCTAACAAGCATGCTATCCACATAACGGCTCTAGATGCCATTGATGGGTTTTGAGGAACACCAAAAATCAGTTTACCACTTAAACATTCTGAAAACGCAGCGGAATAACAACTTAAAACATGATTTTATAAGCTGAAATATGTGCCCTTTAGATGACCATTTAAATGTAAAAACAAACCCATGTATCAAGGATCATTATATGTGTATGAACATGCTATGTATGCATAAAATGAACACAATATGACAGCCATAAAAGAGCTGCCAAAATACCTTCCAGCAACCTCAAAAACGTGGATGACAAGAATGAGATGAAGAAGATGATGATGTCTTTTATGCAGCCCTCAAAGAAGAGAACCTCAAGTAGTAATACCCACAAGCTTCTTCTTTCAAACACCTTGCTATGCTAGGGAGCCTATTGCACCAAAATGATCTTCCAATCTTTCTTTCAAGTTCAAAATCCAGCCCCAAAATGCAGCCAAAATCCAAATTCTTGTGGTAAGAATGGGAGTTCTTGCCTTGTGAGTTTTGAGAGAGAGAGAGGTGAAAAGATGGAAGAGTGTGTGTCAAATGAAAACCTCTTGGTACAAGACACAAAATGGGGTTTCCAAAGGACCCTTGGGCGGCCGCAAGGCCAAACCCAAAAGGGTTTCCCACCCATTTTCAATTAAAAAAAAATAACACTCTTTCATGCATTTTAGTTATAAAATAAAACAAGTCTAATTTTATTACATGTCACACTTTTATTTGACACTTTTTAGCCAACTTAAAAAAGTATCAAATAAAATCCCATGAACAAAATTATCCATATAATATTGTTCTTATCACAAAAGCAATATTTAGAAAACCAATTTGCTAAATAGGTGCTAATATTTATTGTATGATCTTATCAACAATTAAATATTTGTTGGTGCTTGTTAAGCTCGTTATTGGGTATGACCTGACTTGGATCATAACACACTAACAACATCAATCTTCTATGTGTCTTGGGCATACAAGATCCAATAGCATTTACACTTAAGGTTATGGATGACACCACCCTTGGTGGGATGAAGGCGTACCGGGGCAAAGAGGTGAATCCCCCGGTGAGGAGATTGTTTGGGCATCTGGCCCAGGAGGACTACATGGCACCCGTTCAAAAGAAATGGCGTCACAATAAAAGTGATTCGGATGCTAAACCTATAGTTTTTCACACCGCCAACGATGATGACGATGACAATGGTGATGGTGGAGATATAGGCCCCACTCTATCTAGGGCCACTGCCACTGATATTCCATCTCCACCATCCACACACGGGGGAACTGAGAGGGCTGCGTTCTATTAAGACTTCCTGCCAGATGAGGAGGAAGAGTCAGATGAGGAGCCACCGGTAAGGACAATGGGAAGTAAGGTTGTTGCCACTGAGAGAGGGATTGCGGCGGTTGGTGGATGCCAGGGTGAGTCAAGGGATGCTGCTACTGCTGCTACTAATCCATCTTACATCCCTGACCGTCCCTACAGCCCAGGGGGAGCATCCCCTTCTAAGGGCTCAAGGAAGAAGAGAATGGCTCAGCCCCATGGAATGAAAAGCAAGAGGAGGAGGATTACCCTGATTACCACCACATCCACCACTACTACCACACCCCTTACCACCACTACCACACCTCCTACCACCACTACCATTGCCACCCCTTCACCATCCACTCCTATTCCACCTCACATATTCACCACATCCACTACCACTACCACCACCCAACGAGCTGGGACATCTACTCAAGTCCCACTCAGCCATGGATCCACTCTACCCTCCATCGGGGTAGAGGAACAACTAGCCCACCTCAACCGGATGGTGCTAAAGCTGCTGGCCACCAATGAGCACAAAGCTGCATAGCTCAACCAGCTTATGGAGCTTAATGCTGCTCAGGCTGATCAGATTACATAGCTACGGGAGCAGATTGCTCATTCGGTTAACAGGATTGAGGATTTGGAGGCAAAGAACAAGAAAATCATGCTCAAGCTTAAAGGATCCAAAGATGAGCCTTTAAAGATCAGGGAACGTGATGATGATGATGATGATGATGATGACGATGATTCTGGTGAAGAAGATGAGTGTGATGATGAAGGACTAAGTGGAAAGAAGAGAGGAAATGATGATGATGATGAAGGCGATTCTGCTGCATCAGCTTCTACTCAGGCTGAAGAGAGACGTTCTAAGAGAGCTCAAGAGCAAGGAGCCTCGTCTTGAAATTCTCCAGTTGAAGAATGACCGATCAAGATAAAAGTAAAGATTAGATGTTTTGTATTTAAAAACTTTTGTACTTGATTCGTGTATTACATTAATGTAATTTATGGTATTTATGTTTATCTATGTTTAAATGTCCCGGCTAGATACTAATGATTGATGTGTTAAATGTTTAAATCAAGTAGATAAAACATCACAAGAAGTTGAATATGATATTGCTCCCCTCCAACAAATCAAGTCTTAATTCACAATGATTCTTGATTTGCAAGGGATTGTAAGAAGGTCAGTGAGCTACACTCTCGAACAAGGAGAAATTATTCACAATCTGACCGATGAATAACATGCTGAGATGTTCAGACTGAATCCTGAAAAGCTCTTCAAAGACGCTCCAAAGGTCGATGTTATGAGTGATGATGAGTTGAACGATGTCGATGAAATAGAAATAAAGGATGTCACGTCTGACCACTATCCAGAGTACACTAACCAAGAGGGAAATGTGATCCCCAACATGGGTGACACTCTTGGCAACGCTATAATTAAAAAACTAGATGAGATGGAGATAGAAACGGATTAGGATGAAAGTCAAGCCCAAGCCTCACATACAGATGTTGACATAAAAAAGGCTGAATGGGCAACTTGTTTTGCTGAAATAAGAGCCCGTCGCACAGTTTCAAAGTAAAATACCTATACAAAACTCTAAAAAGTGAAGAAACATGAGAAGGCTTCTGACAAGATCATTGCGTGGGCGTATTTTGAAGACCCAAAGATCTATGCTATAAAAAGGGAGAAGGGAATAAAGTACTTCAGGTATCTTCATGATGTGAACACTCTCCCAGGTTTTGAGCTTAGCCAACTGGCATTCTTAAATCTGTTGTATGCTGATCCGAGAAAGATGTTAGGTTGGTTTGAGTTTGCTTTAAAGAAGGAATACCACACTAGATGGGTGAACTTTAGACCTCAACAACCGAAGTGGTTTGTTCACAAGTCTGAAGTGGATTCCATAACTGGAAAGCCTAAAGTAGTGTTGAAGTGGAGTCCCCCACGCACAATGTCGAAGATTCCGTTACGGGCAATGCCTCAAGACTTCACTCCACATTTCAAATGGTGGTATTATGACTGGAAGACGGGTGAATCGGTCATAGTTCTGAATGGTGAGGGCAAAATGGATACTATCCGGGTATTTGACCCAATGTGGCTTACCAACTTAGCAGTTGACGATGTCTACACTTTATACAAGTGGCCACTATTCTATGACACGCAAAATAATATACAAGCTCTTCAACTCTAGAATGTGATAAGAATCTGCTTTGCGTTTGAAATACACGCACGAGTCATACGAGAGGAGAAGTACAAGAGGTTTGAGGAGCATATGAAGGATGTCAGATTGTAGAGTAAACTAGGTCCAAGGGGGAGTTTGTTCATATATATGTCCCTTGTTTATGTGCTTCATGTAAAAGTCTGTCATGGTTTACATATGTGTAACGAAACAATATAATAATATATGATTTGTTCTTTGATGTTTACTTATATTTGATTCATATATATAAACATATTATATAGGTTTGAAGTTGTTATATGATGATTCATGCTAATGGACCATACTTATGGACCATAAGCATGAATACGTCATACTAATGAACCAGTTTCACGAATGAACCAGACGACTGGATCAGTCTTACGAGTGAGACATGAGATTGACTTAGTCGCGTGAAAGAACTTTCAGTCATGTGTATGAATCAGTCGCATGGGTCCGTCACACAACTGAACCATGTTCACATCTATAAATAACTATTGAGAGATTATTGACACATACTCAAAACCTAGCTGTCTAGAGCATCCAGAAAACCTATTCCAAGTTCATAGTTCACATCTGATCTTCTTCAACTCATTCTTAACATTTCATTAATCGTTAGATTGATCAGGATTGCGTACTCACTCTTTGGATCACCAATAAAATAGGATTCCACACTAATTGTGACCTTGCCCCTTAACAAAGTTAGTACACCGAGAACATTGTACCCACGATCCTTAACAAAGTTTACCTTCTCAATGCTGAGCTTACCATTTGTGACCTTGCCCCTTCCAGAAATGTAACCACCTTCATCTCCTCCAAAAGCAACTGGCTCTCAATCAATTCTTTCAAAGTTCTGAAGTAGTGACCTATTGCTTGTCAAGTGCCTGGAACAACCACTAACAATGATCTAGACATTCTTGTTCGCTTAAGTTGTTCCTGTCACACCCCGGCCCCAGGTAGGGTGGGACGTCGTAGACTAGCAACACCAAATGGTAGCGGAAACAAACGATCATAACACCACAAAGGGAGAGAACATCACATGGCATTGATATTTAAAATAAATCCAGGCTAAAAATAGGATTAACCCCCAAATGAAAAGAGTACGTACAACATCACTACAATTTGTTTCCAACATCAATAAAAGTAAATTGTTCAAATGTTTCAAGACAAGGACAAGCCAATGCCATGGTCACGGTGGTAGGTCAAAGTCTTCTACATAGCTATACTCCACTCATGGATTACCTGAAACATGCTTAAAAAGTGTTTGTGTCAACTAAAAAGTTGGTGAATTCAAGTGCTTAAAGTTTAAAACCAAGGATTCATTAGAATCCATACTTTATTAAAAAGTTATAGTATCATTGTTGTGGGGATCATAATCAACCCTGCACTCAGCTTTGGCTAGCCTCTTCAAAAATTGTGTTACCGGTTCAATCCCCGTGGGGAGAACTGAGCGTCAAACCATTAGACCGTACCTGTCGGATGGTCCACCATAGTATCTTATTAAAAACTATTACATGCCACATACGACCCCTCAGGATCTTAGTATGGTACCCTTCCGTTCATCATGGACGGCACTATGTGTTGGGGATTTCCCAAGTAGATCTACTTATATAAACAAGCAGTTCATAAAAGAATTAATGACTCTGATACAAGTATTAGCACGTCTCAACATAACCACAACATATAGCATCACAATATAGCACGGAAATAGTTTAGTTCAAACAGAGCATGCTTTATCCCAAAACAATAGTAAAAAGGGGAACACTTGAACTCACATTCAAATTTCAAGCAAAAAAGGGTCTCTTTGTGTGCCGGGAAATGTTTCATGTCTAGCACCCTACCATTTAGATTTAATTGTTAATCCACTAATTTTAGAGTTATGATGATGCATTGGGTGTGTCATGAGGTTAATGTTTTTGTAGCCTTTGAATTGCTAAGTTTTTATATAAAAAGTTTCCTTTTATAGAAAGTTAGGGTTTCTAAGAAAGGAATGCATGATTTACGATGCTAAATCACCTATATAAGTTAGTTTGAGTGTTCTAAGTGATTCTTAGTTCAAGGGGTCGGTTTTATTGAAGTTTAGCAAAATTTACTGTTTAGTCTCCAAGTTTCCAAAATTTTCAATTTCTACCCCCAAGTTTTTTTCCATAAAATTGGTCTTAAATTCATTAAATATTATCTTAAATAAATTTTTATTCATTAAATATTATCTTAAATAACTATTTATAAGTTTTTAATCTGCTGAAAATGTTTTACAGGCTCTTTTTAGGTGAATGTCCACATTTTAGGTTTAACCCGTTAAAACGCGTTTTTAACTACAAATCCCATTAATCCTTTCTTGATCATTTATTCAACAAAACTGAACCAAGTACTTTGTTAACCCCTTTTAGAGCCTGGAATACTTTTTAAGATGTTCAAAATTCATGTTTTCTTGCTTTTAAGTCATTTTACCAATTTCGGGTCCCCGAATATAACCAAATTGTCTATAAGTCTATGACATTTATATTTTCAGCCTTTAACATCTCATCACATACCCAAAATCATCCAAAACCTACTAAAACATGATGCCTAACCCACGGGTTCAACATGCACTGTAAGAACAAGATGGAAACATAATGTTTACACCATTTTCACCCATTACACATGTATTAAACACTATAACTTGTGATTAAATATTACCCAAAGCTTCTGTAAATTTATAAGCAGGTTATTAGAATATTAGAAAACTGATTTGGAGCAGGTTACATGCTTAGCTTAAGGAGATTACAAATGTGCAAGATGAATGCTGTAATAACACCCAAAAAGAGGGTTTTCTAGGTGTAACCCGTGTTATACCTGTAGAATGACATGTATTACAAGTGACATACCTTCAAGAACGTGAAAATCTCTTTCTGAACAAGGTGATGGCAGAAAGTTTCTGTTAGATATGAAAATGGTAAGACTTTGAACAAACAATGAAGACAAACACATGAAATGACCAAAACCGGGTGACATGAAGCTTACACATGATGTAGCCCGAGGTTTGGAGTGTGTGGCCAGTTGAGGAGGGCGTGGAAACCTGTGTGGATCGTGTTCTTGAACGAAATACTAACTGCTAACGTGTATACCGAATCAAATAGTGCGGAATCCTATTTGATTGGCGATCCAATCAGTGAGAACGCACGTACAAACAATTATGTATTGAATCTAAACGTCGAGAACGATCCGGAATCGATCTACTGAGATCTATGAACTTGGAGTAGCTTCTTTGAGGTCTTTGGATGGCTAGGGTATGTCTTGAGTTGTAGGGTTATCAATGCATACGTTTTGCCACGAATTAGGTGGTATTTATAGGTTAGGGTTGCTCATTCGGGCGACTAAACCATTAGCATGGTTTAGTCGTGTGATTGAGCCATACGGTTGATCCATTCACATGACTGAGTGTTCAGTTTTGTGACTAAGCCAATCTTATATAACAATTAAACGACTGATCTAGTCTCCTGGTTCAGCCGTACGACTGAGTCGTTCGCATGAAGTTGTTCATGCGTATGGTCCATTTAGGCGCATGGACACTTAGTCGCATAGCCATTCGGACACATGACCACTGCTGGGGCGCATGGTCCATTCGGATGCATGAGAACTTCATTTTACTAAGTTTGAATGTATTGATTATCATTACATTATTTATATTAATTCAAACAACCACAACCTATATAATCAATTCAATATGCGTTCAACTCATTAATGAAATATTTAACATTATAAACACAACCAAACATTTGCATTTTATTAAGTACCCAACTATTACATATCTGTAAGACAATACAAAACATATTACATTAAGTTTAGAAACTAGGGACACATGTATCTACAAACTCCCCCTTGGACCTAGTTTCATCAAATGTCTTACATCCTTCATAAGTCCCTCAAACTTCTTGTACTTCTCTTCTCTAGTGAATCTGCATGTATCCCAAAAGCAAAGCAGAGTCGTATCACATTCTGAAATTGTATAGCTTGTACAATATCTTGAGAGTCATAGAACAGTGGCCACTTGTATAATGTATAGACATCATCAGCAGACATGTTTGTAAGCCCCATCGGGTCAAATACCCTAATAGTTTCCATTATACCATTTTTGTTCAAGACTATGACTGCCTCTCCTATCCTCCAATCATGGTACCACCATTTGAAGTATGGAGTGAAGTCATGTGGCATCTCCCATAGAGGGATCTTAGCCATTATGCGCGGAGGACTCCACTTCAACATAATCTTAGGCTTTCCAGATATGGCATCAACTTCTGACCATCTGATATACCTTATAGGTTGTTGAGTTTGAAGTTGACCCATCTAGTGTGGTACTCCCTCTTTAGAGCTACTTCCAACCAGCCAGACATTTTGCGTGGATCAGCGTATAGCAATTTCATCTTCGCTAACTGGTTAAGCTCAAATCCAAGAGGAGTTTTCAGGTCATGTGGGAACCTAAAGTACTCAATCCCTTTCTCACGTTTAACTGTATAAACGTTGAGATCTTCAAAATATGCCCACACGATGATTTGGCCCGACACCTTGTGATGTTTCATCACTTTATACAGCTTGGTGTAGACAGTCAACATGGAAGCACTGCGTTGGGCTCGTAGGTCTTCAAAGCATGCAGCCCATTCAGCCTTTCTGATATTGACTTCAGCATCCGAGGTTTGGGCCTGCTCTTCATTCTTGTCTAACTCTTGCTCCATTTTATCCAGAGTAGCAAAGATATCACTAAAAAGAGAGTCGCCCAGATTGGGAACCACATTACCCTCATTGTCAGTGTACTCTGGATAATGTTGGTGTGTGACATCTTCGATCTTGATCTCATCAACGTCATTAAGCTCATCGTCACTTTCTACCAGGACTGTTGGAGCATCTTTCACGATTTCGTCGGCATTGACTTTGAACATTTCGGCCAACTGGTGGTCATTGAAATCATGAATTATTTCCCCTTCTTTTGGGGTGTAACTCACTAATCTCCTTACGATCCCTTACAGATCAAGAATCATTGTTAATTGAGTCTTGACCTGCTGAAGGGGATCAACGTCGAATTCATCTCCTTGAAAGTTTGGATCTACTTGATTTAAACATGTAACACACCAATCATTGGTTAATAATCAAAACAGAAACATCAACATTAAATATAAACATTCATTACAATAATGTGATACAAGATTCAAATACATATGATATAAATAACATAAACAACTAAGTATTACTCTTGTCCTGTATCATGTGCTCCTCTGCTGACGAGGCGAATGTGGAGGTACCTTGGTCTTGTGCTTTCTTTGTCCTCCTCTCATTTGCAGATGTGGCACCTGCAGCAGATGAGTCATCATCATCATCATCAACATCATCACCAGCATCCGTATCATCTCCGTGATCGTCACCATCATCATCATTATCATTACCATCGTCTCCATCTCTTTCTTTAATCTTTAGCGGCCCGTCCTTGATCCTTTGAGCCTCAACAAAATGGTCTTGTTGGTAGTCTCCAACTCTATCCTTTTAGCGGATTGGGCATGCTGCTCCTGGAGTTAGGATATCTCTACTCTCTGTGCAACCATCTGTTGTGCCTGCTGCTCAATCATTTGAGCCTGCTAAGATATCTACTGAGATTGTGCAGTAGTACGCTCTACTAGCTGATGAAAGGATCTAGAGATGTTCTCGTCATTGGCTTCCAACAGCCTTAACACCATACGGTTAAGTGCCGAGAGCTGTTCCTCTACCCCATTAGGAGGTCAAATGGATCTAGATGGATAGGATGGGTAAGATAACGGTCCTGCATGGTGGCTGGTGGTGGTGGTGGTGGCAGTGGTGAATATTAGGGCTGGCATAGATGAAGGTGGTGGTTGAATGGTGAAGATTGGGGGTGGTATAGATGAATGTGGTGGTGGAATGGTTGTGGTAGTGGTGTGAGAGGTGGTAGATAATGTGGTGGATGGGATGGTGGTAGTAGGTGGAGTGGTGGTAGTAGTGGTGGTGGTGATGAAGTTCATCCTCCTCTTCTTATTCTTCAACCCGTGGGGCTGAGGCATCCTTTCTTCCTCATTCCCCTCGAGGTGGATTCCCCCCCTGGAACACTACTGACTGATCGGGAGCATAAGTAGGATCATGTCAGCCTCCCCAGACTCGCCAGGGCATCCTCCAACCTCTCGAATACCTCGGTCGGTGGCAACCACCCGGCTCCCCACGGTACAAGTTAGGGGCTCCTCGTCCGTGTCCTCCTCATCATGAAGAAGGAAGTCCTGATGGAAACCTGCAGCTCTGCTCCACCTTGGGTTGATGCTGGAGATGCTATATTAGCAGTGGGGGCTCTCAGTTGAGTGGGCCCTACATCTCCACCATCACCGCTGTCGATGTCGTCGGAGTCGTCTTCAGGAAGCTCAAGCTGCTCGACATCTGAATCACTGTCTACGTGACGCCATTTACGCCGCCCCGACGCCACGTAGTCCACCATGGAGAGATGACCTATGAATCTGTTTACCGGGGGTTTGACCTGCTTTCCCCGGGAAACCTTCATATGACCCAGGGTCGTATCATCCATAATCTCCAACGACCCAACATCGTGGATCTCCTTAGGCAATGTGGGCAGCTTCTCATCAAAGATCATCTGTAGAAACCTAGGGTACATGCAGAAACCCTCTTTGCCCTTCGCTTCCAAGTTCTCTATGGGGTAGGAGAACATAATGCTAGAAAAATTGAAGGGGTGGTTCAGAACCAGTGCCACATAGGCATGCTGAGTCTGGTCTGATCAGTCATCTAACCCACCCCTTCGCGACTCCAGGCACTTGAGGATGACGTGTGCCAAGTACTTGTACTGGGGACACAGGTTGCTCTTGTTGAGCACACCTGTGTTTATATCCCTAGCGTACTTCATCCTCACGAAGCAACCTCTCACCGTCAATGGGTAAAGTCTGGTGGGGTGGTCTGTATCATCACCCAGGCCAAGTACTCGTTGAATGTCTGTAGCGGTGATCTCTATATCCATCCCAAAGATAGAACTCCTCATGCTGTACGGCTCATGAGTGCGGTCGACCGATGCTCCCTCCTAGAAGGCCTGTTAAATAGACCTCTAGGGAGTGCATGGTGTAGATATCGCCTTGTGGATCTTGGATCGCTTGAGGAAAGCGATGATCCCTGCAAACTCGGCACCAATCTGAGTCGTGGAATCTAAGTGAGCACAAATGTTGTGCTTAGGGTTGATGGACCACCGATCTGCCCTCAATCTGTAACACAATACACAAGGACGTTAGATTACCACACAATACAAATCAATTCGACTTAGCAAGGTTTAGTTCATTCTGATTCAATCATGCGATTGAACCACGCGAGTGTGGTCAGTCGGTTGTGCTGTCATGTGATTGCATTCAATCGGGTGATTGAACATGCGATTGAGTTCAATCTGGTGAATGAGCAGGAGATTGGTTCAGTCGGCCGACTGAGCTCATTCGCACCGTTCATTCAGCCTAATGAGTCATTCGAACCACTCAATCGCATGATTGAAGTTCATCCGTTTGTCCAGTCGCATGACCCACTGTTTGATCAACTGGAGTTCGAATTCGGACCAAAACTTAGAGTTAGACGTCGTGTTTTGGTTCATTCTACTCACAGTCACCTAACTAATAGCATAATAACTTTAATTTTAACATTTTGCTTAGTTTGGTTTGGTTATCAGTCCATTAAATGGTTCGGTTCTTGTATGGGTCGCAATTCACAAATTAGGCACCATTCCATCAGATTTCGGTGAGATTCCAACCCATTGTACCATTATAATCACTCACAAATGTCAGAATATCAATAGATATAGGAAATTTTGGTCTAAAGAAATTCGGGTAGAGTAACGATAGCCTGTGCGATATGAGGGCGATTAAGGGGTGATGAGTTAAATGCAATTGACTGTGGCCCTATTTATACTGAATCTGAGTTCAATCGGCTGACTGGACCCATTCACTATGTTCATTCGGGCGATTGGACCTCAGTCGTGCGATTGGTTCAGTCGATCACATTCAATCGGACGACTTTTCACATCTCCATTCGGGCGACTTGCTCACTCTGGTGAGCCATTCGGGTGAATTGGTCCATACTCATGACTTTGACTTTTTGACCATTTTTCACTTAAACCCTTTTTAAGCTTTGATTAAACTTTATGAGCATTTGATCATCTCAGACATGATCATTTTAACTTGAAAAACTTTTGACCACCTCAGACGTGAGGTGTAAATCCTAAGATAGAAGTCTAATGGATTTAGTTCCGGAATAGGCAGCTTCAATTAATTTTGACCATAACCGAACCAATTCAATTTGGAATCATACATGCAAGTCAAATCATTTGGGACATTTTATCAACACCTTTTGATGCTTACTTCTTGTTTTTCATCTAGAGTCATTAGCAAGTCTAGGAAATCATACTAGTACTATTTGATCCCCACATTGATTTGGACTTTCAAGAATTGTACCACGATGATTTTCAGTATACTTGTCCTCTTAAATCCATACACAGACTTTCAACATAGATTGGTGATCGTTTAACGTTTAATTATTTCAACCAAAATTTGTGGAGCCCACGCTTATGTGGTAATCACCATTCCTCAGGTGATTTTTGAGCGGTCTACGGGTATTTTGACAAGAAGGAACTACTATTAGAGCTTTCAAAGAGAAGCCAATACTCAGGTTAGTGTCATCGCACAGCAGAGAGGCGGCAAACAACAATGAATTCTAGAATATCTAGGTTATGATTATCCTCAGGTCAGTGCCATTGCACAACAGAGAGTCACACAACCTATCCTCTTGTTAGAGCATCTATATTTTTCTTTTGAACATAACGCACCAACGACATAAGTTATTAGCTTGATTCCATTTTTTTCGTGCTTTGCTCTTATTACGGTCATCCGCACACTTTTGTGGCGTTTATTTGCTCGTCACCCATTATTGAAATTCATTGATTGTGTTAACCAGTGATAAGATTGGAACCCATAGTCAGTTGAACAGCTTAGTTTGATCTTGAAATCACCAACCACGTCTAATCATCTATTGTGTTGAATCAACCGACATATCATTTGTGTTCTAACAACCTCTATCTCTACTTTCTTTGTGTTACCTTTGTAGTAGCTAGTTTTACTATCATTTTTCCTTTTATATTGCTCAGACTACACAGACTTACACCTTGAACTTTGCATCTTATCCACTTCCAAAATTTTTAAGTCCCAAATAGGTTGTTCCTGTGTACTATCATCTTCCAAAGTTATTAAATCGGTATCATAGATACAACCTATTTTCTATTAGCTAGCCTATCCTCTTCCCTTGTTTTTATTGTTAATGTTACTAACTGACCTATTCTCCCCCTAAAATTCTAAAACCGTAACCGATATATGCTTTTTAGGATTTTAGTAGGTGACAAATTAACACTAATTAATGCAAAATATAAATTAAGAGAAATAAAATAAAATTTACGATACGCATCGGACTACACATGGTCATCTTCAGGATTACATCACTTTTTCTTTTAACGCTGTTGAACTCTAACAGATATAGAAAACATGGTTTATCAAAAGCCTTTGTATAGAGGTTAACGCGTTGAAAATAAGTATTAATTTTAATCACATCAATTAAGTTCTTTTCAAAGCAATCATGTATAAAGTGATATTTTATGCCGATGTGTTTGGTCTTAGGATGTTGGACCAGATTTTTAGTTACTTCAATTGTAGCAGAGTTATCAACAAAAATAGAAGTAGAAGAGAATTGCAAACTGTAGTCCCGCATTTGTTGTTGAATCCATATGATTTGTGAACAGCAACTTGTAGCAGCAAGGTACTCAGCTTTACAGGTTGACAAAGCAACCGAGGTCTACTTCTTACACTGCCAGGTCACTAATCCCCTCCAAAAGAATTGACATCCCGCTGATGTGGACTTCTAGTTCATCTTGCAGCCTTCGTAATCCGAGTCACTATACGCTGTGAGCTCGAAGTCATCGTCATGAGGATACTACAACCCAAGTGTTGGAGTACCTTTCAGATAACGAAATATCCTTTTGACCCCTATCAGATGGTTAACTTTAGGCTTTTCCTCATATCTTGAACATAACATGTCACATACATAATATCATGTCTTGAGGGAGTGAGGTACATGAGAGATCCAATCATTCCTCGGTACATAGTGGCATCAACCAGATCACCATTCTCATCGGGCGCTACATCATGGTTTGTAGCAAGTGGAGTCCTAGTTGCGGAAGCATTCTCCATGTCGAACCGACTGAGAATATCTCCTACATACTTGGTCTGATGTAGAAATGTTCCCTTTGGTGTCTGATCCACCTGTAACCCAAAAAAGAATTTCATCTCTCCATAGTACTCATCTCAAACTCAGCCTTCATTACTGGTTCAAACTCTTTACATAATTCTTCATTCTTGGAACCGAAGATTATGTCATCGACATAGATTTGGACAAGCAGTAAATCTCCATCTTTTTCTTTATGAACAGGTACAGTCAATAACACCTCTGCGAAAGCCGTGTTTCACAAGGTAAGTCGAGAGTTTCTCGTACCAGGCCCTGGGAGCTTGATGAAGCCCGTATAACGCCTTGTTGAGTTTGTAAACTCTATCCCGATGATATGGATCCTCAAATCCCTAGGGTTGACTGACGTACACTGTCTCGTGGATTTCCCCATGAAGGAATGAATTCTTCATATCCAGTTGATAAAATTTTATCTTCATATTGGATGCATAGGCAAGGAAGATGTGGATTGCTTCCATTCTTGCAGCGGGTGCAAACACTTCATTGTAGTCTATCCCCTTGACTTGTCCAAATACTTGGACAACAAGTCGGGCCTTGTTTTTGATGATCACGCCTTGATCATCTTTCTTGCACTTCAAGACCCATTTGGTGACAATGACCTTAGCACCTTTAGGTCTATCCACCAGAGTCCATACACCTAACTTCTTGAACTGAAGAAGTTCTTCTTGCATGGCACTTACCCATGCTTCATCATTCAGGGCTTCACTAACATACTTTGGCTCAAACGGAGACACAAAGCAACGATATGCACCATCGTGAAGGTAACCCTTTTCCATTACTGAGGCGTAATTAGCTGAGTACAGCTGATTTCTGGTTTGAACTCCTGATCTCACATCCCCAATGACATTATCCAAAGGATGATAGACATTTAGGCATGATCCAAGAGTTTTTGGAACAACTACCTCAGAATCAAGGTTATGAACATTCGGTTCAGTATCTGAGGCAGTGGAAGTCTGAGGTTCCGAAGACGCAGAGGCATCAACATCAGATGCTTGTGGACTTGCAGGAATAGGAACATGTTCCTCCGAAGTGTTCGTATCATTTCCCACAGCTTCTTCATCAAAGGAGGAGTCACTATCTTCAAGTGCTCCCCCTGAGTTGTTAGATGAGTTACCTTGTGAACCCGATGATGTTGAATCTGGAGCCGGTGTGTTCAAGACATCATACCTCATCTTAGTTTCCAACTTGTCTTCAGAAGTGGAGAGTGGGATGTTGAAGGATTTGAAGAATCCATCATAGTCGAAAAATAAGGCGGGTCCTTTTCCAGCAGGTGGTGTGGTGTATCTCTGAACATCTATATTACACCACACTTCTACTTGACCCGTTGAGTTGTTGTAAACTCTCTTGTTCGGTATGTTGTATCCTAGAAATATGCCTTCATCGGCCTTCTCGTTGAATTTTCCCTCCCGAGTCTTCTTCAGTATGGTGCACGCTGCGCCAAATGGCTCGAGATACTCTAAATTTTGTTTACGTCACTATAGTAACTCGTAACATGTCTTGCCATGGTGTTTAACTATCAGAACTCGATTCAATGTGTAACATGCATTTCAAACAGCCTCGTTCTAGAATTGGATAGGCAGTTTCGAGTCTGCTAGCATTGTCCGTGTCGTCTCTATCAAGCTGCAATTTTTCCTTTCAGTAACGCTATTCATCTGAGGAGTGTAGGCAGAGGTGAACTGGTGCACAATTCCCTTTTCCTTGCAGTAAGCCTCCATCCATTGATTCTTGAACTCGGTACCGTTGTCTGAACGCACTTGACGTACCTTTAGCTTGTAGATGTTGGGTTTGTTGGACCATACCAATGTAGTTTAACCTCTTAAACATAAAAAACACAGCGGATTAATACCTTAACATTTATCATTAGTAATCTGAAAATGGAAGGCTTATAACATATCATCAACAAACCAAGAACATAAGATCATTTATATGTGTTTGAACTAGCTTGTAATAAGAAATAACAACCCAAAATGAGTCATACAAACTACCTTTAGTAAAGCTGCTGAAAAACGATTTTCGGTGAAAAAGATGATGTTCTTCAACAGCCAAAACACCAAGAAAAGGTGTCCTCAAGCATTCATACCCACAATCATCAGGCGTACACCATTCTTGCTAGGATTTGAGCACCAAAACGACCAAGAAGATGCTGCTGGAACATCTTCCAGCCACAAAACAAACAAAAGGGTGCTGCTGGAACAACTTCCAGCCGAGAATCTCTTCAAGAAATGAGAGTACCTTTTGTTTTGTGGTCCTTGCATGTGAGAGAGAGGGAAGAAGATGGAGTGTGTGTGTTCTAGGTGTTCTAAGGTTCTAAGACATAATCAAAAGTAGAACCCTATCTAAAAAGGGGGCGGCCGAATGCATACCCTTTAAGGGTTTTCCCCCCAAAATTCACTTTTCATTTTTGTAAATTAAATTAGAATAAGTTATGTAATCAGCCCTTAATTATTTAACTTATACACACACACTCCTATTAGTTGATGTTATTTAACCAATTTAAACAACATTACAAATAATATCCATGAACAAAATATCCATATAGGTTGTTCAATCTCATATACAACTTATATAGAAAACCCATTTTCTAAATTGGTGAATTTATTTAATTGCATGATCAGATCATCAATTAAATATTAATTGGTGTTTGCTAAGCTTGTTATTGGGTATGACCTGACTTGGATCATAACGTACTAACCACATCAGTGTTCTATGTGTCTTGGGCATAAAGAATCCAATAGTGTAGTTACTAATTCTTTGAAACATTCAAAGGTTTCTGAGTTGGATTTTAGAAACATTGCTCAAGAGAATCCTGAGTAGTCATCAGTAACCACATAGCAGTACAAGTCACCTGCAATGCTTCTTGTACTGACTGGATCAAACAGATCCATGTGAAGAAGTTCAAAAGGAAGTTTGATGGAATGAACTTTCTTTTCCTTATGAGACTTCTTCGTCTGTTTTCCCTTCTTGCACACCACATAGAAATTCGAAAGGTGGAAGTTTTAGACATTAACTCCTCTCACTAGATCGTTTTGGATCAAGTGATTCATCTTCCTTGGATTAAGGTGTCCTATTCTCCTATGCGAGGAAATGGATTCCTTCTCAATAGCTTTTGACAAGAAGCACTGAACTTCACAATCCGTTGTGGAGGCCTATGATAGGTCCATGACATACAAGTCATTATATCTTGACGCAGACATTAATACTTGGTCCTCCGAGATTACATAGTCCTTTTTTAGGACATAGCACTTCTTGTTGTCAAAGACTACTTTAAAACCCTTATCACATATTTGGGAAACAGAAAGAAAGTTATTTTAAAGTTGTTGAACATAATTTACTTTATCAAACTTCACTTTCTGATTACCCACTTCCCCTTGAGCTGTGATATACCAACCTTTGTTTCTAGCAAATGAAACATGGCCTCCTTTGATTTGTTTGACATTTGATAAGAGAGCCCTGATCCCTGTCTTGTGCCTGGATGCTCCCCTATCGACAATCCACATGTTGGTTTCAACATTATAGCGAACACCCTACACATTCAATTGAAAACATTAGTTCATGTTAGGGACCCAAGCCTTTGCTGGCTTGGGTTTCCCAGAGTCATCACACATCATAAACTTAACCCATTGACTTGTAGTGGGTGAGGGAAGGTCAGATGTCTTATTGTTCTCATATTCAGACAGAGGGATTGATTTCTCTTTCCATAGGCCAGCTTTGTGTAAGGCATGTTTGTGATAAACAAACGACTGGATAATGGGTTGAATTTTAGGTTTGCTAGCTCTTCTAGGTGGCGTCACTGAGTTTCTCTTAGAAGAGCTAGGTTTTGGGTCCTGAAGTTCAACATTTCTCCTCGGTGCCTGAAAGTAAGGACAATTAGACACAATATGTACATATTCTCCAAAGTTGTAGCATGACCTGCTTTTGACTTTACGATTTAAATGCTTTTGGGGAGAAGTGTATGTGACACGTGTGACCTTACTCTTTTTGGATTTAGACACTTCTTGGTTAGATGTATAGTCTGGTTTTACAAATTTAATTGTTTTACGTTGTTTTACATCTTTTCCATTTTGTTTACCTGGACTTTGACATGATGCACGTGATTGGTTAACATTAATTTTATTTTTAGGTTCAGATTTGACTTTTTTTGAACGAAAATTAATATTAATCTTTTCAAATTCTTTTTCCTGGTTAACACAGGGCATTTGCATTCGGCCTTTGAAGTGGCCTCATTTTGTTTAGTACCAGATTTAGTTGATTTACTTGTGGAATCTGGATCACTTACAAGAGGAGTGGACACCACATGATCCTTGACTGGATTATTATTTATTGGTTGACATTTTGCATTCATCAAGATCTCATGTGGTGGTGGAACCACTTTATAACCCAATCCCTCCCCGTTGTTTCTCTCTCGCACTAAGTTTTGGACAATATGAGATGAACTTGTATAACTGTGCAGTTTTTGTTTTAAGGAATTTACTTCTACTTCTAGAACTGCCTTTTGCTTCTTAGTGTCCTCTAGGGAGTTAAGATAGTACCTAATGTCATTATCTTGGTTAAATGCAACTACTTCTGTTTCCCTAAGCTGTTTGTTCAAAAGGTCTATCTTTTCCTTGTGACTATGTGTATTCTGTTTTAATACTCTATTTGCTTCAGTGCATAGTTGCAAGTCCTTTACCAAGCTATCATTATGATTTAATGACCTAGAAAATTTCAAATCTATGTTTTCTCTAAATTTGTTATAGTCAGAACAAACATGAATATCAAAAAGTTGGTGAGTAGTACTTACCTGAGAATGTGTAGATGAATCAGCCATTAGAGCAGAGTCTGGTGTTTCTTGTTGTGGTGATTCTGAGGTTGTTGTAGTTGTTCCCTCTTCAGGCAGGTAGTTGACCACTATTGCACTTTCATTATTATTGGACATCGCAAGCTCCACTACAATATCTCCTTTACTAGCGGAATCATCATTTATAACCTCCACACTAGCGATGTTGGATCCTCCTGGTGAGACAAACAGAAAGCTCCAGTCCTATCCTTCATCCTCATTAGTAGTCAAGGCTTTAGGATCCTTGCTTGATGAAGTAGGACTGCTAGCGGCTTTATCCTGACGATTGAACGATGAGAAAGGATTCCCATTTCCAGTCTTCTTGGGCTTTACACACTCCCATTTGAAATGTCCATTCTCCTCACCATTGAAACAGGTGACCTTTGACTTGTCAAAGCCAAAGGTGGTGTCCTTGGTGGCTTCCAAGTTCTGTCCGACCTTCTTGACAAACTTCTTAGCTCGTTGGACAGCACTAGCTAATGCATAATATCCATCAGTTCCAACTCTGTTTCATCCACTTCCTGGTAGTCCTTATCAGCTAGGTGGCAGTTCCCTATCTTTCCAGTAATTAGTCCATCATAAGAGTGGACTACTGCAGCTAAAAGATCCATGTGCTCTTTAGCCACCTCGACTGTCACACTAACGAAGTGTTCGTTCTTCAGCTTTGCTGCATTGGCTTCAGGTATAATATATTGGATACCAGACGACCCTGACATTTTTGACCCTGAAGTGGATACTTGAGAAGGACCAATCGAGCTTGACACAAAGGAAGTCTGCAGTGGTGCTCCAGATGTCTTGGCCTGAGGAGTAGCATTGTACAGGGTTAGGTTTTGATCATATGAAGACTTTTGTGCTCTATACTTCATCCTCCGCTCTTCTTCTCTCAGTTTCAGAATGAAATCATTTATATCTAACTTTGTTAGCATATGATTCTGTCTGACACTTTGTCTTCCATTGACATCTTTATCCCATGAGTATCCATCTCACTCATCAAGTGGTAGAATCTATCGATCACATCATCTAGGCTTTCCTTTCCCATCAAGGACAAGTTGTCAAACTCCTTCTTTGAAGCCTTAGCCTTTATGGCCTTCAATGATGCACTTCCGTCATACCTTTTCTCCAGGACATCACATAACTTTGTTGCTTGTGTGTGCTCAGAGGACTGATGGAAAATATCCTTCGGAATTGACTGAGTAAGCAAAGCATAGACTTTCAATGATGCATTTCTGTCATATTTTTTGTTCATCAGTCATGCCACCAAGTGTGAGTTTGATGCCATCAGTTCCGACTGGCATGCTGTACCCCGTCTCTATAGATTCCCACAGATTGGGATCTACTCCATTTAAGTAGATCTCGAAATGTTGCTTCCATTGCGGGTATTCGTCTAACGTGATAAGCTTTGGTGGTTTATTATGATTCCCCACTTCATTCTCCAATAGCAGTAGGTTCTGTATACGTGAGTCTCTCCCTACTGTAAAAGCTGAATATTGGTCCTCCATTGCAATTAAATTTAAATTTAAAACCAACATTTAATTAGTCCCAATAAAAGTGTGTGATTGGGCTATCCGGGCAATTGAACAATGCGGATGGTTCAATCGTGAGACTGAACTAATGCGGATGGATCAGTCGGGCGAATGAACTAATGTGGTTGAACAATGCGAATAGACTGCTCAGTCGTACGAATGGAGGTACGAATGAGTCCAATCGTGGCTATCGGAATGCGAATGAGTTCAGTCATGCGATTGAGTCAATCATTCAACTGAAGCTGCTGGATTTCAAAATTTTCTAGGTTTAACGTGTTTTGGCCATAAAACTCGAATTTTCACTAACCCTAATTGTCCTATGCCGGAATAACTAAACTTTATGACCAGGAGACGTCTAAGACACCGTTTGACACAAAAAGATTGTGTTTTTAGTGAAAAAACACACTTTTTATATTTTAAACGATTGAATCACACGTAATCAAGAGCCAAAGCTCTGATACCACTTATGAGGTTCGTGTTCTTGAATGAAATACTAACTGATTAACGTGTATACCGAATCAAATAGTGCGGAATCCTATTTGATTGGCGATACAATAAGTGAGAACGCACGTAGAAACAATTATGTATTGAATCTAAATGTCGAAAACGATTTGGAATCGATCTACTGAGATCTATGAACTTGGAGTAGGTTCTTAGAGGTCTCTGGGCGGCTAGGGTACGTCTGGAGTTTTAAGGTTAACAATGCATATGGTTTTCTATGAATTAGGTGGTAATTATAGGTTAGGGTTGCTCATTCGGGTGACTAAACCATTAGCATGGTTTAGTCGTGCGATTGAGCCATGCGGTTGATCCATTTGCCTGACTGACTGTTTAGTCATGCGACTAAGCCAATCTTATGTAACAATCATACGACTGATCCAGTCTCCTTGTTCAGTGGTGCGACTGAGTCATTCGCATGGAGTTGTTCATACGTATGGTCCATTTACGCGCATGGACACTTAGTTGCAAGGCCATTCGGACGCATGAGAACTTCATTTTACTAAGTTTGAATGTATTGATTATCTTTACATTATTTATATTAATTCAAACAACCACAATTCTATATAATCAATTCAATATGCGTTAAACAACTCATTAATGAAATATTAAACATTATAAACACAACCAAACATTTGCATTTCATTAAGTACACAACTATTACATATATGTAAGACAATACAAACATATTACATTAAGTTCAGAAACTAGGGACGTATGTATCTACAAAAGCCTTGCACAAGGCTGAAGAATCACGAATAAGGCTGGAGAAGGTCGAACTCGAAGGAACCATGCATGTGGTTTTTGAGCTTGGCCGATTGTGTGTTGTTGTGTTTCTTCGAAAACGAGCTGGAAATGGAGAAAATTTTGGTTGTGGGTGTGTGTGTTTTCTAGAGTGAATTCAAAAATGAGAATGGAGAATGAAAGAAAAGAGGGTTTGGGTGGTTTTACATGAATGGGGAGTGGGTGGGAGAGGTGGTGGTGTAGAAGAGGAGGGATTAGTGGAGGGTGGACGACCGATTTCGGCCTCTGGTGGGGCATTAGATAAAATTTTTATGTTAAATAATATTATATAGTATTATTTTGGTATATTGGGTAGTATTTTAGGTGGTAAAGTTTAGTTAGTTGGTGTCTCACGTGCATGATCATACATGCATTAACCGAAAAGTATGTGTGTAGGCACACAATTCAAATGATTCTACCATGATAAAATCTTTGCAAGGGTGACTAATTAACTTTCCTAGGACACTAGGGTTTCCCTAACTAATGCTTGAACTCACAAAAATCATCACGGAACATAAGTCGGAAATTAATAAAAATCTTGACAAGGTGAAATGTGGCTGATGAGGCCATCCGCATTAACCAAATGCGGCCGACATCTTCATCCGCATTAACCAAATGCGGCTGACATGTTTATCTGCATTACCGAATGCGGCTGCTAGACCCCATCTGCATTAGCAAATGCGGTTGACACTTCCCGTCCGCATTACCAAATGCGGTAGAACACGGAGGAAATGCGGGTTACGTACATGTCATCCACATTAACAAATGCGGTCAGCCTCATGCATCATCTCAAAAGGATCGTTTAAGACAAAAGTATAGAATCAATTAGCATGAAGGAGAGAATAGTATCAATGGTAGTAGCAATAATATTAGCAGAATCAGAAAAGATGCAGGTCGGTATGGTAAGAGCTTCCACTTGGAGGTCGGTTGTTACATTCTCCCACCGTTTAGGAAATTTCGACCTGAAATTTTAGTTTCCTTAGATTCGGTACAGGTGGGTTTGAAGAGATGCGAGTAATTCTTCCTCATTTCATCTTCTCGCTTCCAAGTGAATTCAGGTCCTCACCTAGAATTCCACCTTACTTTGACATTGGGTATAGGACCACGTCCGAGTTTCATGACCAGCCATCTCTTTGGGTTCTTCGACGAAGTTCAACTTATCGGTTATCTTAACTTCCTTCAATGGTATTTCCAAGTCTTGTCTACCAGGCACTTCTTAAAGTTTGACACATGGAAGGTCTCATGTATGTAACTTAGCTCCTGCAACAGCTTTAACTTATATGCCACGAGCCTAGCTCTTGCTAGTATCTGGAATGGTCTAATGTATCTCGGGCTTAGTTTACCTCTCTTCCTAAACCTTATGGCACCCTTCCATGATGCCACTTTTAGCATTACCTTATCACCCACTTGAAACTCTAAAGGTTTTCGTCTTCTATCAACGTATTTCTTTTCATGATCCTTGGCTACTTAATTGGCTCCTTCAAATGCTCCTTAATTTTGAATATCTTTTCGGTGGTTTCCAACACAATATCAGGTCCCATTACTTGGCTGTCACGAATCTCATTCCAATTCAATGGTGATTGGCATTTCCTACTATATAGGGCCTCATACGGAGCTGCCTTTATACTTGCGTGGTAACTATTATTATAGGATAACTCTACCAAAGGAAGATGGTTGTCCAGTTCCCACCAAAGTCAATAACGCAAGGCCTTAGCATATCTTCCAGGGTCTGAATAGTTCTTTTGCTCTGGCCATTGGTTTATGGATGATATGCAGTGCGTATATCCAAACGGGTTCCTAACGCTTGCTCAAGGCAAAAACGACTAACGGTTTTCCCTTTCTTTATGGCTCAAAGCATCGGCCACTACATTGGCCATACCAGGATGGTAGCGTATCCCACATTCGTAGTCATTCATTAACTCGACCCATCTTCGTTGGCACATGTTCAACATCCTTGTGATCCATAATGAGTTGCAAACTCCTATGGTCAGTGCAAATAATGCTCTTCGTGCCATAGAGATAATGTCTCCACATCTTGAGTGCAAACACCACAACATCCAATTCTAGATCATGTGTTGTGTAATTTTTCTCATGATTGTTTAGTAGACTCGATGCATAAGCGATTACTTTGTTGCGTTGCATTAGTACACACCCTAGTCCTTGGCGCGAAGCATCACAATAGACCATGACATCCTCAATTCCTTCTAGGAGAGCGAGGATAAGTGCACTACAAAAATTCTCCTTGAGTGTTTCGGACGCTTCATTCTGATCTCATTCCCAAACAAAGGTTGTGTTCTTCTTTGTTAGAGCAGTCAATGGTTGCACAATGCGCGAGAAGTCTTCAATAATCCTTCTAGAGTACCAAGCCAATCCGAGAAATTGTCTTATATCGGTAGAAGTTTAAGGATATTTCCAGTCCTTAATTGCCTCAATCTTAAAAGGGTCAACTTGAATTCCATTCTCATTTACTACATGCCGTATAAATTGGATCTCTCGCATCCAAAATTCACTTTTGGAGAACTTGGCATATAATTGTTCATTTTTTAGCAGTTCGAGAATTACCATGAGGTGTTTCTCATGCTCTTCTTTACTACGGGAGTAGATCAAGATGTCTTCAATAAATACAATCATGCACTTGTCAAGGTACGGGGGACAAACACGGTTCATGAGATCCATAAACGCTGCTGGTGCGTTAGTCAATCCAAAGGGCATGACTAGATATTCTTAATGTCCGTATCTCGTCCAGAAGGTCGTTTTGGGTATGTCGTCTTCTCTTATCTTCAGCTGATGGTGTCCTGATCTTAAGAATATCTTAGAAAAGTAGCTAGCTCCCTGCACTTGATCGAATAGGTCGTTAATCCTAGGGAGGGGATAAGGATTCTTTATAGTTAGCTTGTTTAGCTCCCGGTAATCAATGCACATCTATAGGGTTCCATCCTTCTTCTTCACAAATAAGATAGGTACCCCCTGTGGAGAAACACTCGATCGAATAAATCCTTTTTCGAGTAGTTCTTGGATCGGTAGCATTAGTCCCTTCATCTTGGGAGGGGCGAGTCGATATGGTGCCTTAGCTACTAGTGCAACACCAGGCAATAGGTCTATTTGGAATTCAACTTGTCAGTTCGGAGGGAGTCCTGGTAGATCTTTGGGAACACTTCTGCATACTTAAAAACTACTAGAATATCCTGAATCTTCTTCTCCTCCTTTGCTTTCATTACATAGACCATGAAAGCTGGACGTCCCTTCTCAAGGCTCTTGGTAGCCTTCAGATGGGATATCATAGGGCATAGTGTGTCACTTCCTTCACCACGAACCACTAATACTCTTCCGTCGCTCAATGGTGTCCTAAGTAGGCATTCCATACAGATGATTTCGACTCTCTGCCTTGCCAGCCAATCCATACCAACAACCACATGGAATCCTCCTAGTTAATATGCATAAGGTTTATCCTAAATGTGCTACCTTTTAGATTCATAGAACAGTCCATGATGAGTTCGTTAGTTTCTATAATGTTACCGTTGGCGAATTCTATGGTAAATAGATTAGTCAGCATACACGCACTTAAATCAATCAAAGCATAAAAGCACTAGAGAGAAAACTAGGAGTTGCTCTGGTATCAAAGAGTGCGGTAGCAGGATGGTTGTTTATAATGAATGTACCATTGACCACATTGGGTTCCTTGCGAGCATCAGCTGGTCCTATCACAAATGTTCGTACCTTAGCTTGTTAGGTCTCGCATCATTGCCTCTTGCCAGCTTAGCGCACTTGTTCCTCATGTGCCCTAGGTCTCCACATTCATAACACTGCTTACCCGGTGTGAAAGTGCAATCCTTGATCAAGTGGTCGGTTCGTTGCACCTAAAACAATGCATTGGGTTGCACTCTTCTTAATGGAGCAATTTGCAGTAGTTGCTGTAAGGGTTTGTGCTTACATACAGACTCTGTGCCCTTCCACCTTGATCATAACACCTTACACCTTCACCTGCTCTCCTGCTCGAACCACTACTGTTGCCCATTGCCTTCTTGGCATCAACCTATACTCTGTTCCTCTCCTTAGTTCTTCCCTGCTCTATCCATCCAGCCCTAATCAGGTAATAAGTTAGGCTGCTAGTGAGATCCACCGCGGACCGTAGGGTCGTAGGCCTGGAAGATCAGACCATCCCTCGAACCCTAGGATGTAACCCCCTGATAAATCGGGCTACACCTTTAGCTTCTATTGTCACCAGGTGGGGCACTAGGATAGGGCTAGGAACTAGTTGAAGTACTCGGTGTAGCTTGGCCCTTTCATCTCTAGGCCCAAGAACACAGATTCAAGTTTCTCCAGCTAGTTGATCAGATGGTACTTGTTGTTCATCAATTCACTAAACTCGGCCCAACTCATACGGCCTACAGCATTTCTTCCTCGGGGCTGAACGATGGTTTTCCACCATTCAAGCGTTGATCCCTTCAGAGATTAGGAGGCAAAACATACCATGTGCTCGCATTTGCATTCGCTTATGTCTAGTACCACCTCGATCTCGTCTATCCAGCGGTAAGTCTCGATAGCACCCTCGGTGCCATAGAAATCTTTGGGTTTGCAAGCCATAAACGTCTTATATGAGCACCAGGTCCAGAGTTCATCGGTATCATCCTCGTGATCTTTCCCCGTTTCTAGTGGCATTGATCTGGGCAATGATGGTGGGTATGGCGCTAGCGATTTGTTACACCATAATGTTTGCGATTCTTTTATCGCTTCCTTGGTTATTGACTACTGGCGGGGTGGGTGGTCGATTTTCTTCTCGTCCAGGCTCCTCGAGAGGGCCTCTGCCTGTTCCTCTCCTACCCACACGGGCTCCACTTCTTTGCGGCATTCTAATTTCATGACAAGCAACTCGTTTAGCATCAAATAATAAGTTTGATTATCCTAACACATTGTTTACCCTAAAGGTCACGCCAACAGTTTCACAAAATCATATTATACGAACGACATGACATAATAAATAGTTTCATTGAGCATGGTTGTGGGAGTTTATTCCCGAGCAACCATATTGTTTCCCTCAAGCTTGCGGAGTTACCTGCTCCACATCAATTCACCTAGCAAGGTTAGTATCGGGTAGCAATAGTTTCTTAAAAAACCATAAGATCATCCATCATAGAGATTTAAAATAAAATATATGTCATGGTTCACAATTTGAAAGGTACCGTTACCCCCACTAAGAGACAGATAATCCATCTAAGAGACAGATAATCGCATTTCCCACCTAAGAGACAGATAATCGCATCTCCCACCGGACCTTCACATCCACTTCTTTTTCAACCATCGTAGCCACCCCAAGTTCTTCTTTTTCTTCTCTTGCTCCAACCATTGTACCCTATGCGAAGCCATCATGGCCTGAAACTGGGCAGATTGTGAGGTCCGAGTTGTGTGCTGGAGAGTCACCATCTAATGACGGACGATCCTCCAAATCTCGTCCGGTGTAGCATCGCAGGGACATGCATCACTTGCTTGGCGACTTGACTGGGAGTCGCGGTCACCAACCAATACACTAGGGCCGGCATACATGTTGTGCCAAGATGGCATCAAGTGCTCATCGCGTGGGTGGTGTCAGAGTGGGTCAAATGGCTATCGGGCCAGCATCAGTCTCCTAACTAGTGGAGGTGGAGGAGGAGGCATCCTTAAAGAAACTAAAGTTCCCAGCCCAGCATTCTTCTATGGGCAGGTAACAGTCCATGCACCCCTATCTCCGATAGGAGGGAGAGGTGGAGTGTTCCGATGGCTCCAAGTCATCTAAAGTTGTAGATAGAAACCCAGGGTGTCCACACCCCTTGTGGTAAGCCTCATATTCCCTCCTAGGAGCGATCCTTAAAGTGCTCCTGATCTCTGTAGTCTCGTGGGCTGGGTGAGCTAGTGCCTTACCTTTTCCTGCAATTATCTCGGATAACCTGTAAAATCATCATGAGTAATTTGGTTTCTCATAGCTCATGGTAGTAATAGTATAGGTAATAGAAACCATACTTATAGTAGTGGTGGCAGTAGAATCAGTGATCAATAGTATCAATAATAGTATTAGGCATCAATAGTCTCATCAAATGACAACTAATCGAAAGGTTCTTTTAGATAAGAGTCTTAGACCACACGAAGAAAAATTTTAGAAGTCATAAATTTTCAAACAGAGAAGGGTCCAACACGACCTAAGGTCCATGGTCGAATTTACGCGTCCGGTAAATTCATGATTACGTTAATCAAGTGTAATCATCAATTTACCCAACCCGATCATCCTAAAACTTTCCATAAAGGTGGTCCTAAGGCATCATGGTTGTAGCCTAGGGTCTACTATGGTATTCCCGACTTCTATACAACCTTTTGTTATGATACCAATCTATCGCACCCCGGGCCCAGGTAGGGTGGGATGTCACAGATTAGCAACAACAAATGGCAGCAGAAACAAACCATCATAAGAGCACAAAAGGAGAGAACATGCATGGCATTGATATTTAAAATAAACCCAGGCTAGAAACAGGATTAGCCCCCAAATGAAAAGAGTACGTACAACATCAATACAATTTTTTTCCAACATCAATAAAGGGAAATTGTTCAAATGTTTCAAAACAAGGACAAGACAATGCCATGGTCACCGGCTAGGTCAAAGTCTTCTACATAGCTAGACTCCACTCATGGATTACATGAAACATTCTCAAAAAGAGTGTGTGTCAACTAAAAATATTGGAGAATTCAAGTGCTTTGAACACAAGGATTCATTAGAATCAACACTTTATTAAAAATTTATAGTATCATTGTTGTGGGGATCATAATCATCCCTACACTCAGCCCTGGTTAGCCTCTTCAAAAATTATGTTACCGGTTCAATCCCCATGGGGAGAACTGAGCCTCAAACCAGTGGACCATACATGCCAGATGGTCCACCATAGTATCTTATTTAAACTTATTACATGCCACATACGATCCTGAAAGATCTCAGTGTGGTACCCTTTCGTTCATCACGGAAGGCACCGTGTGTGGGGGATTCCCCAAGTAGATCTACCCATATAATCAAGCGGTTCACAAAAGAATTAATGATTGTGATACAAGTATTAGCAGGTCTCAACATAACCACAACATATAGCATCACAATATTGCACATAAATAGTTTAGTTCAAACACAGCATGCTTCATCCCAAAACAGTAGTAAAAAGGGGAACACTTGAACTCACCTTGAAATTTCAAGCAAAGAGGGGTCTCTTTGTGTGTGAGGAAAAGTCTCAAGTCTAGCAACCTACCATTTAGATTTAAGTGTTAATCCACTAATTTTAGAACTATGAAGATGCATTAAATGTGTTACGAGGTTAATGTTTTAGTAGCCTTTGAATTGCTAAGTTTTTATATAAAAAGTTTTCTTTTATAGAAGGTTAGGGTTTCTAAGGAAGGAATACATGATTTACCATGCTAAATCACCTATAGAAGTTAGTTTTAGTCTTCTAAGTGATTATTAGTTCAAGGGGTCGGTTTATTGAAGTTTCCAAAATTTACAATTTCTACCCCCAAGTTTGTTTTCCACAAAATTGTTCTTAAATTCATTAAATGTTTTCTTAAATAACTTCTTATAATTTTTTAATGTGCTGAAAATGTTTTACAATCTCTTTTTAGGTGAAAGTCCACATTTTAGGTTTAACCCGTTAAAACGCGTTTTTAACTAAAAATCCCATTAATCCTTTCTTGGCCATTTATTCAACAAAACCAAACGAAGTACTTTTTTAACCCCTTTTAGGGCCTACAATACTATTTAAGATGTTTAAAATTCATGCTTTCTTGCTTTTAAGTCGTTTTACCACTTTTGAGTCCCCGAATATAACCAAATTGTCTATAAGTCTATGACATTTATATTTTCAGCCTTTAACATCTCATCACATACCCAAAATCTTCCAAAACATAATGAAAAATTAGGCCTAAACCACGGGTTCAACATGCACTGTAAGAACGAGATGGAGACATCGTGATTACACTATTTTCACCCATTACACATGTGTTAAACGCTATAACTTGTGATTAAACATTACCCAAAGCTTTTTTAACTTAAAAAGCAGGTTATTAGAATGTTAGAAAACTGATTTGAGCAGGTTACATTCTTAGATTAAGAAGATTACAAGATGTGCAAGATGAATAGTGTAATAACACCCAAAAAGAGGGTTTTCTTGGTGTAACCCATGTTACGCCTATAGAATGACATGTATTACAAGTGAGATACCTCAAGAACGTGAAAAGCTCTTTTGGAACAAGGTGATAGCAGCAAGTTTCTGTTAGATATGAAAATGGTAAGCTTTGAATGAACAATGAAGACAAACACATGAAATGACCAAAACCGTGTGACATGAAGCTTACACTTGATGTAGCGCACAGTTTGGAGTGTGTGGCCAGTCGAGGAGAGCCTGGAAGCCCTTGGAAATTCTGGAGAATCTCGAACAAGGCTGGAGAAGTTCAAACTCGAAGGAATGGTGCGCCAAAAGCACACAAACTTCACCTTCTTGTGGTTTTTGAGCTTGGCGATTGTGTGTTGTTGTTTTTCTTCGAAAACGAGCTGGAAATGGAGAAAATTTCAGTTGTGGGTATGTGTGTTTTCTGGAGAGAATTCGAAAATGAGAAGGGAGAGTGAAAGAAAAGAGGGTGTGGGTGGTTTTGCATGAATGTGGAGTGGGTGGAAGAGGTGGTGGTGTAGAAGTGGAGGGATTGGTGGAGAGTGGGCGGCCAATTTCGGGTAGAATGTTATTTATAGCCACTACAAAAAATTATTTACAATTAATAGTCTACCCTTATGTAAACGAAACTTACATAACGATCCTAAGTCTATAAGTTGTCCACTATGGATGTTAAACTCTCCTTTGTGGATGCATGGTCGTTCGCTGCTGATGTTAATAAGCTATCCGTTGTTTCTTGGATGATGTCTGCTATGAACATTTGTTGTATGTTTGTCTTATTAGTTGTCCATTATGGACTATTCACCGGTATGGATTAAACATCCCATGTGGACCATTGATCAGCTATGGACTTAGTTCATCCATTGTGTCAATTGTTCATGTGCCGGAGACACTTAGGAGTCTTCTTCATCCACTGCATAGACTTGTACATCTGCTGTGGGCAAGTCTTCATCCGCTATAGACACTTAGCAAACTTTTCTTTTATCTACACAGCTGAAAGAGAAATTTAAGATACATTAGTCACTGTTATGATTGTTAATGATACTAATGTGTTAGCTAATGAGTAGTTGAATATTAGAACATATTATGTTTGATTATGACAATCATTATCCTTCTTAATGCAATTGTTGAGTCCAACAATACTCCTCTTAAGGATGATGTTGCCATCTCTATAGTGTTTGTTTGTTATTGTTTTGTTTGTTATTACCAATGTGTGTCTATGAATGATTGTAATAATTGTGTGTTGGATTTTTAATATTTTATTGCATGTTTGAATATTATGTATGATTGAATGATTGACTATTGTTTGATTATATACTTGGTTGATTGTATGTTTGTCTGATTACATAAATGATTGTTTGTTTGCCAGTTTACATAAATGATTGCCTGTTTGTTTGTTTAATTGAATGATTTCATGTATGATTCACCCAATACATGATTACTTCTATTTTTCACTCATTACACATGTGTAATCAGTTGGCCTTGTATGATAAATTTACATATGATTGTTGATATGACTTGTTAATTTTTTTAATTTGTATATTTTGTTTGATCTGTTTGTTTTGTTTGCTGATTATGTATGATATACTAACGCTTTGTTTGTTTGTTGTTTGTTATAGATGTTTGTTCATTTGTATGGTTAGACAATATTTGATTGTTAGTGAACCGTTTTGTGTGTGATGGACCAGCTTCATCAACACTTTTCTTCACTTCATATGTTGCCTTTAATGACTTTTCTATATTTTTCTCTATTATCTGATCTTTAGCAGCTTCTTTGATTTGATCATTGAGAGGAGTTATTCTTAGAGCATTTCTGTAGTTGACAATGTGCTTAATAAAATAATTGATAGCACTTTTCTCGTCATCATATTTACTTTCAATTTTTAGATGAACTAGCTACTCAAGAGTATACTTGTCTAGGCTCTACAAATCAATGTTTCTGGCCAATATGGTTACAACATGACTACCTTTCAAAATTTCTAGGTTGTTGTTATTAGAGATTCTCATGCCAGTAATTATAATAATGTGTGTTAGAGGTTGTTGATTGGTTTCCGGTCTTTATTTGAGAGCAACTTTAACATACACTTGCCCAGAATCCTTAACATGTGAATGAAATACCAACAATCTCCTTTGCATACCACATCTTCTATTGCTAGAAATGTCTTGGTTTAAAAAAATGAAACATATAAAGGATGAATGAGTTTGATTTCCATAGAATCAAACAACCTTATTTCTGTTGCTTCCTTTCCTTCTAACTTTCTTTTTAGAGCAACCTCAAAATATGTCTCATCATAGTACTATCTTCTAATAGTGTTGTTGTACAAATTACCTTCTATATTTTTCATTATGAGCTTCAAATCAGAATTTCTCAAGAGGGTAGCCAACCTATTCTAGAATCTTAATCTCAATTTGGGACGATGATTCCTCAATTGTTTTCTTTTGTTTACTAGGCCGTTGTTGTTCTCTTCTTGATTTGGCCAACTGAATCTCATCCTCTCTATCTACTTTTTGTTTCATTTCATGCTGACATTTTTTCATGTACGCCCTCAAGATATGATATAAGTTTTGATAGGTTCAAATGCTTCCATCTGTGTACATGATAAGATGAAATTGATAATTATATGAACAAAGTAATCAACAAATGCAATTATAACATAAATTCACAAAAGTTTCATTGATAGTTGCAAAGGATTAAAATGTACATAGAGAGAGTGCTACAATACTCTCAAAGTCTACTTGCACAAATACATATAATCCTATTATACAAACAAAGAAACTAAAGAACATATTATTATAAATAAGTTTAAAGACTCCAACAATACTCTACCTAAGATTTGCATTTTCATCTTTAGTCAAAATTGTTAGGACCTGGTATTTGACCGAAATACCTTGTGATTAACGTGTAAACCAGATCAAATAGTGCGGAATCCTATTTGATTGGCGATCCAATCAGTGAGAACACACGAAGAATCAATCAAGAATTGAAACTAACGTTAGAAATCGATTGGGAATCGATCTAATGTGTTCTATGAACTTGGAGAACGAATTGGGAGGTTTCTGGATGGCTAGGGTACGTCTGGATTCGTAATTAATCGAGAGTCTTTATTTTTCACGAATTGAGTTGTATTTATAGGTTGGTACTATTCAATCGTGCGACTGAACCATTAGTTATGGTTCAGTCGTGCGATTGAACCATGCGGTTGATTCATTCGTACGACTGAGTGTTCAGTCGTGCGACTGAGCCAATCTTATGTTACAATCGTACGACTGATCCAGTCTCCTGGTTCAGTCGTGCGACTGAGTCAATCATGTGAAGTTATCATGCGTATGGTTCAGTCGCATGAGCCATTCGCATGAGAACTTCATTATGTTAAGTTTGAATGTATTAAATGAAAAACATTATGTGTAATCATTCAAGCAATCACTAACCTAATTAACCAATTTAATGTCGACTCATTAATGAAACATTAAATATTATAACTAACAAACAATCACTATTATTTCATTAATCATACCAAACAAGATGTATTACATTACATATCATGATCTAGGGACATACATGTATCAACAAACTCCCCTTGGACCTAGATCTCTCTAATGTCTTGTTCTTCATTACCTCCTCATATTTCTTGTACTTGTTCTCTTTTGTGACTCCCGCGTGAATATCAAACGCGAAGCAAAGTCTTATGACATTTTGGAACTGGAGGGCCTGTACAATATCTTGCGTATCATAGAACAGTGGCCACTTGTATAGTGTATAGACATCATTTTTCGATAGTTGGTAAGCCACATCGGATCGAATACTCGGATTGTATCCATTTTGCCCTCTTCTTTAGGACTATGACCGCTTCTGCTGTTCTCCAATCGTAGTACCACCACATAAAGTGTGGTGTGAAATCCTTTGTCATTTCCCGGAGTGGGATTCTTGACATTGTGTGCGGAGGATTCCACTTCAACAATATCTTTGGTTTTCTAGTAATGGCATCCATCTCAGACCTTCTAACATACCTTGTAGGTTGTTGAGGTCTGAAGTTAATCCACCTGGTGTGGTACTTTTTCTTTAGGGCAGCCTCAAACCAGCCTGACATTTTTCGCGGGTTAGCATACAACAGCTTCAATTTGGCTAGCTGGTTGAGCTCAAAACCTGGTAGAGTCTTTAGATCATGTGGAAATCTAAAGTACTCTATGCCCTTCTCTCTCTTAACGGCATAAACGTTAAGATCATCAAAATATGCCCATGCTATAATCCTGCCTGACACCTTAAGATGTTTCTTGACTCTGTAGATCTTGTTGTAGGCATCCTTCTTCGGTGCAGCACGTTGGGCTCTAACTTCTTTAAAACATGTAGCCCATTCAGCCTTACGGATATCAACATCATCCTTTGTGGCTTGGGCCATTCCCTCTGTCTTCTCTGACTCTTGCTCCATTTTGTCTAGCACCTCAAATATATCCGACAAGGGATTCACCCAGATTGGGAACCACACTGCCCTCATTGTCAGCATACTGAGGATAGTGCTCTGCAGTGACATCTTCTATCTCTATTTCATCAACGCCATTTAGCTCGTCATCACAGGTAGAATTACATGTCGGAGCATCTTTCACTATTTCATTAGGATTGAGCTTGAAAATTTCTGCCAGTTGCTCGTTTGATAGATCGTGAATTATTTCCCCTTCTTCATGGGTATAACTCACTGACCTTCTGACAATCCCTTGCAGATCAAGAATCATTGTGAGTTGAGACTTGACCTGCTGAAGGGGAGCAATATCAAACTCATCTCTTTTGTAATTTGGATCTGTTTGATTTACACATTTCACACTCAAATCATTAGTAATTGATCAAACAAAATGCATTAACTTAATATAAACATTCAATACATGGTTTTTTCAATACAGAATACAAAAGTAAATAAATACATAAACATCTACTATTTACTTTTATCCTGAATACTCGGCTCATCACATGGAGGTGCAGAAGCAAAAGCTGGCAGATCTTGTCTGTTCTTTGATCTTTTCTCTTGCCCTGGAGCTGACACAGATTCAGCTGCTTCTCCTCCGCCAGTGTCATCATCTTCGTGCCATTCTTCAGTTTTCTCTTCGTCAGTTTCACTCTCATCATCATCATCATCGTCTTCATCATCATCATCATTTCTGTCCCCATCCCTTATCTTTAATGGCTCCTCCTTCGATCCTCTCAGTTTTAGTAAAATGGTCTTTTTAGCCTTTTCAACTCCTCTATTCTCTTCCCTGAGGTGATGCTTTGAGCTTGGAGAAGGGCTATCTCGTTGCTCTAGGCGGTCATCTGTCGGGCCTGCCTTTCTATCACCTGAGCCTGCTCTGCAATTTGGTGAGTTTGTGCACCAGTCAGGTCAGTCAGCTGGCGGATTTGGAAGGCCTTTTCCTCATCGGCAACCAGCAAACGCATTACCATTCTGTTCAGTGCCGACAACTGTTCTTCTACTGCGACTGTAGGTAGAGGTGATCTGTAAGTGGATGACAAATAGGCTAAGGGCTCGGTTTGGTGGCTAGTGGTGGTGGTGGTGGCTGTGGTGAATATGGTCAGGTCGGGATGATAGTGGTGGTGAGTGAGGGGTGAATGATGTAGTGGTGGCTGGGATCTGTATTCTGGTGGTCGGTCTGGTGGTGTCTGTGGTTGCTATGGGGGCTGTGGTGGTAGTGATGAAGGTCAAACGACGCTTCTTCTTTAGTTTCTGCCCATAGGGTTGAGCCATCCGTTTTCTCCTCCTTCCCTTCGAGGTGGATGCTCCCCCTCCTTCCCTGCCGGTGACCTTGGAGCATAGGTCGGGTCGGTCTCTGTCTCTCCAGAGTCTCTTGGGTGCTCACCAACCACCCGAAGCCCATGTACTGTAGGAACCACAGTCCTGGTGAGGGGCTCCTCATCTGACTCTTCTTCTTCTATTTCTATCTCAAGGACAAAATTATGATGAAACCCTGCAGATTCGGTAACTTCTACAGCCGGGGCGGATGCTGGAGGCACGACATCAGACATAGTGCCTCTCTGGAACAGCATATCATCTCCGGCACCTCCACTATCATAGTCATCTGAATCATCAGTGGGTAGGACAATTGGCTCCACGTCGGAGTCACTATCCTCGTGACGCCATTGGCATCTCCCCGGTTCCACATAATTTTCATCTGATAAATGGCCAATCAGCCTCTTTACCTGAGGCTTCACTTGCTTGCCCCGGTACACCACCATCCTACCCAACGTTGTGTGATCCATAAGTTCCAAAGTCACTGCATCGTGACTTTCCTTGGGGAGCAGAGGCAGTTTATCATTGAATATCATCTGAAGAAACCTTGGATACATACAAAAACCTTCTTTCCCTTTTGCTTCAAGGTTCTCTACCAAATAAGCAAAGATCATATTCGAGAAGCTGAAAGGGTGGTTAGCACCAGAGCCACGAAGGCATTTTGTATCTGATCTGATAGGTCATCGAAACCACCCCTTCTTGAAGCAATGACTTAAGAATCACATGTGCCAGATATTTGTATTGTGGGCACAGGTTGCTCTTATTTAGCACCTCGAATTAATGTCCCCCATACTTGATTCGGAGGAAACACCCTCTCACTGTCAGAGGATGTAACTTAGTGGAGTGAGTGGACTCATCTCCAAACTCAAGTATTCTCTGGATTTCATTAGTGGTAACCTCGATAGGTTGATCCATTATGGTGCTTCTGATGCAGTAGGCTCATGAGAGCGATCCACCGAGGCATTTCCCAGAATGCCTGGTGCAGTGATTTGTAGGTGTGCACGGTGAAGATATAGCCTTATGTATCCGTGAGCATTTGAGGAAGGCTATAATCTCGGAGAATTGGCCCGTTCCTAGTTGTGTGGTCCAAATGAGCACATATGTTGTGCTTTGGATTAAGAGACCATCTGTCAGCCATTTTTTTCCTGTAACACAAAACACATGATCATTAGTACATAATACATCAGAATTCAGGTGTAAGTGTAGTGTTTCACGTTCATTCTGATTCATTCATGCGAATGAATCATGCGACTGGAGTCATTCGGTTGTTTTTAAGTACGACTGAGCTCATTCGGTTGAATGAGACATGCGATTGAGTTCAATCTGCCGACTGAGTCTGCGATTGGTTCAGTCGGTCGACTGAACTCATTCGGGTGGTTAATTCGGCCGAATGACCCAATCGCAAGGCTCAGTCATGCGATTGGAGTTCATTCGAACGACCAGTCGCTTGCCTCACTGTTCGATCGCCTGGGTCGAATCTTGACCGATTTAAGTCATTTACAGTTTTTAATGGTCCATTAGACTCGCCTACTTGTCACTGATAACCTATTAAACTTAATTTTAACATTTTGCTTAGTTTACGTAGGTGATTAGTTCATTTCACAGTTCGGTTCTTGATTCAATCGAGTGTCTCTTAGGTAGGTTCTGTAATCTTCTGAGTTTGGTAAGATTCAAGAGTAATGTACCTGTAAAATCATCACTCGAATGTAAGAAACTCAACAGCAATGTAAATCAGGATCTATAGCAAATTTTGGCAGAGTAATGGGAAGAATGCGATTTGGGTGCGATTTTGGTGTGATGAGGAACATGCGATCGACTGAGGCCCTTAAATACTAAACCTAAGTTCAATCGGCCAACTGGCCTCATTCGCTCAGTTCATTCGGGCGACTGAGTCTCAGTCGTACGATTGGCCTAGTCAATCGCATTCAGTCGGCCGACTGAGTCTTAGTCGGTCGACTGAGTCTTAGTCGGTCGACTTCCTCATTCGGTCTCTTTCATTCGCATCTACAGTTGACCGACTGAGCCTCAGTCGGTCGACTGCTTCATTCTCCCCCTTCTATTCGGTCGAATGGATCATTCTCATGTCCATTCGGGCGATTGGGAGCCATTCACATAGTTGGTCCATACCCATGGTCCAATCGTGCGAATGGGTTACACTTAGTGAGTTTACAGTCATTTTCAACATTTTACTTTTAAGACCCTTTTAACTTTTGTCAATAACATTGTGAGCTCTTAACCAATTCAGTCACTTCAGACGTGACTCTTTAAAACACGTTGTCACCTCTGACATGACTCTTTAAACTTTAAAAAACATGTGGCCATCTCAGACATGACCTTTTTAGGTGAGTTAATTCCTTCTGATTTTCCTGATGTAGTCCGATAGACACACACACTAAAAGATTAGACTAGAAACTTAAACTAAACACAAAAATAAAATTTGTTTTTGGACTTTTTGTGAGAGATAAAACCCTAAGATGGAAATCTAGGGGATTTGGTTCCGGAATCGAAGGCTTCAACTTAGATTAACCACACCTGGACCAATTCAATTTTGGAATCATACAGGGACGTCAAATCATTTGGGACTTGTTATCAAAATCTTCGATGCTCAATTCTTGGTGTTCATCCAGAGTCATGAGCAGCTTTAGGGAATCATACTGGAACTCTTAGATATCCACATTGATTTGAACTTTCAAGCATTGCAGCCACAATGATTGTCAATATGTTTGTCCACTTAAATCCATACACAGATTCTTGACTCAAACTGGTGATTGGTTTTGGTTTATTTAATTCAACGAACATTTGTGGATCCCACACTTATATGGTAATCAACATCCCTCAGGAGTTTGAGCGGTCTACGGGTATTGTTACAAGAAGAGACTATTCTTAGAGCTTTCATAGAGAAACCAGTCCTCAGGTCAGTGCCATCGCACAGCAAATAGGCGGCAAACAACAATGAATTCTAGAATATCTAGGTTATGCTTATCCTCAGGTCAGTACCATCGCACAGCAGAGAGGCACACAACCTATCTCCTTGTTAGAGCAGCTTTTATTTTGCACCAAATAAACCAACAACATAGGTCATTAGCTTGATAGCATTTTTCTTTCATTTTTTCGTGCTTTGCTCTATTTATGGTCATCCGCACACATTTATGGCGTTTACATGCTCATTACCCCTTATTGGAATATTATTGATTGTGTTAACCAGTGATAAGATGGAAGCCCACAGTCAGTTGAACAACTTAGTTTGATCTTGAGATCACCAGTCAGGTCTACTCATCTATTGTGTTGAATCTACCGACATATCAATTGTGGTCTAGCAACCTCTAGGTCTAATCTCATTGTGTTACCTTAGGGGTTTCCAGTTTTTCTATCATCTTCCCTTTTATATTGCTTAGACTACACAGACTTATACTTTGAATTTTTGCATCATTTCTAAATTAAAAGTTCAAAGTCCCTCTTGATTTGTTCCTGTGTACTATCATATTCCAAAGGGTTTGAATCGGTATCACAGATACGATCTACCTTATATCAGCTTTCCACTCCTTCTCCCTCGTTTTTTTTAATGTTACTTGCTGACTTATTCTCCCCCTAAAATACTAAAATCAAGCCTGGTCTAATAATTTTAGGATTTAACAGCAGAATAACATGAGTTTAATTTAAACAAACTAAAATAAACAAATAAAGTAAAATAAAATAAAAAAGAAAATTAACTAAAACTACATCGGACTACACATGATCATCATCAGGAATAACCTCACTTCTCTTTTTGACGCCGTTGACCTCTAGCAATATTGAAAACGTGGTTTATCAAAGGCTTTAGTATAGAGGTCAGCGCGTTGAAAATCAGTATTAATTTTTACCACATCAATTAAGTTCTTTTCAAAACAATCTCGTATGAAGTGATATTTAATACCGATATGTTTGGTCTTAGGATGTTGGACCGGATTTTTAGTTACTGCAATTGCAGCAGAGTTATCTACAAAAATAGGAGTAGAAGAGAACGTTAAACCGTAATCCCGCATTTGCTGTTGAATCCAGATGATTTGTGAACAGCAACTTGCAGCAGCAACATATTCAGCTTCACAGGTTGACAACGCAACCGATGTCTGCTTCTTACACTGCCACGTAATTAATCTTCTCCCAAAGAATTGACACCCTGCTGATGTAGACTTGTAGTTCATCTTGCAGCCCCCGTAATCCGAGTCACTATACGCCGTAAGCTCAAAATCATCATCATGAGGATACCACAACCCGAGTGTGGGTGTACCCTTTAGATAGCAAAAAATCCTTTTGACCCCGATCAGATGATTGACCTTAGGTTTAGCCTGATATCTAGAACATAAACATGTCGCATACATGATATCAGGTCTAGAGGCAGTGAGATACATGAGGGATCCAATCATTCCTCGGTACATCGTGGCATCCACAAGATCTCCATTTTCATCAGGTGCAATGTCGTGATTCGTAGCCAGTGGAGTACCGGCAGCAGATGCATTCTCCATGTCAAATCGATTGAGAATGTCTCTTACGTACTTGGTCTGATGTAGAAAGATCCCATTTGGTGTTTGATCCACCTGTAGCCCGAGAAAGAACTTCATCTCCCCCATAGCACTCATCTCAAACTCTTTCTGCATAACTGCTTCAAATTCTTTGCATAACTCTTCGTTCTTAGAACCAAAAATTATGTCATCAACATAAATTTGTACGAGCAGTAGGTCGCCATCTTTTTCTTTAATGAACAGCGTGCAGTCAATGACTCCCCTACGAAAGCCGTGTTTCACAAGATGAGTCGAGAGTTTCTCATACCAAGCTCTTGGAGCTTGATCAAGCCCGTATAAAGCCTTGTCGAGCTTGTAGACTCTATCCCGATGATAAGGATCTTCAAATCCCTCGGGTTGACTGACATAAACTGTTTCTCTAATTTCCCCATGAAGGAATGCACTCTTCACATCTAATTGATAGACTTTAATCTTCATGTACGATGCATAGGCAAGGAAGATACGGATGGCTTCCATCCTTGCCACGGGTGCAAATACCTCATTGTAATCAATTCCCTTGACTTGGCGAAATCCCTGAACAACCAGTCGAGCCTTGTTCCTGATAATGACCCCTTGGTCATCTTTCTTGCATTTTAAAACCCATTTGGTGCCAATTACCTTAGCACCTTTAGGTCTATCAACCAGAGACCATACACCTAACTTCTTGAACTGAAGAAGTTCTTCTTGCATTGCACTCACCCACGCCTCATCATTTAGTGCTTCACTGACATATTTTGGCTCAAACTGTGAGACAAAACACCGATAGGCACCATCATGAATATATCCCTTTTCCATAACAGAGGCATAATCAGCTGAGTATAGCTGATTTCGGGTTTGTACTCCTGATTGGACATCCCCAATGACTTTGTCTAAGGGATGATTAACGTTTATACGTGATCCTGGAGTAGTCGGAACGGCTACCTCAGAGCCAAGATGATGAACATTTGGTTCTTCATCTGAGGTAGTTGGAGTTTGAGGTTCTGACGTCGAAGGTGCACCACTGGTAGATGCTTGTGGACTTTCAGGAACTGGAACCTGTTCCTCCTCACTGCTCTGGTAATCTTCTGCAGCTTCATTTTCAAAGGAGGTGTCACTGTCGTCGATTACTCCCCCTAAATGAGTAGATGATTCTCCCTGTGAGCTAGATGTTGGTGGATTCAAGCTATCATACATCATTCGTGTTGAGGGAGCGGAGGAATTTTGAATGACTTGAAGAATCCATCATAGTCAAAGAAGTAGGCGGGTCCTTTGCCAGTAGGTGGTGTGGTGTATCGCTGAACATCAACATTACACCAAACTTCTACTAGACCTGTTGAGTTATTATAAACTCCTTGTTAGGTATGTTGTATCCTAGAAAGATGCCTTCATCAGCCTTCTCGCTGAATTTACCTCTTGTGTCTTCTTCAGAAGTGTGCACGGCGCCCCAAATGGTTCGAGATACTCCAAGTTTGGTTTTCGTCTTTGTAGTAGCTCGTAACATGTTTTTCCGTGGCGCTTGACTATCAGGACTCGATTCAGTGTATAACATGCATTTGCCACCGCCTCATTCCAGAATTGGATAGGCAGTTTCGAGTCTGCCAGCATAGTCCGTGCTGTCTCTATCAAACTCCTATTCTTTCTCTCAGCAACGCCATTCATCTGAGGTGTGTAAGCAGAAGTGAATTGATGCACAATCCCCTTTTCCTTGCAGTATTCCTCCATCCACTGGTTCTTGAATTCCGTTCCGTTGTCTAAGCGTACTTGTCTAACTTTCAGCTTGTAGAGAGATTCCAGTGTGGTTACCAACTCCTTGAATGATTCAAATGTTTCTGATTTGGATTTCAGAAAATTACCCAAGTGAACTTGAGTAGTCATCGGTGACCACAAAACAGTACAAGTCACCTGCAATACTCTTTGTACTGACTGGACCGAACAGATCCATGTGAAGAAGTTCAAGAGGAAGTTCTATTGAATTAACTTTCTTTTCCTTATGAGACTTCTTTGTCTGTTTACCTTTCTTGCAAGCTATACAGAAATCAGGAAGTTGAAAGTTCTTGACATTTACACCTCTCACCAGATCCTTCTAAATCAAGTGATTCATCTTCCTTTGACTGATGTGTCCCATTCTCCTATGCCAGGAGATGGAGTCTTTTTCAGTAGCTTTGGATAGGAAACACTAAACCTCATGATCCATTGTTGAAGCTGTTGACAGATCTAAGACATAAAGATCTTTATATCTTGAAGCAGTCATCAAAACTTGGTCCTCTGGGATCACGTAGTCTTTCTTCAGTACATAACACTTCTTGTTGTCGAAGATGACTTTAAATTCCTTATCACATATTTGAGAAACAGAGAGTAAGTTGTTTTGAAGTTGCTGGACGTAGTTCACCCTATCAAACTTAACTTTCTCATTTCCAACTTCTCCCTGAGCTATGATATAGCCTCCCTTGTTTCCTGCAAACGAAACATGCCCTCCTTTTATTTGTTTGACATTTGATAAAAGAGCTCTGTTTCCTGTCATGTGCCTGGATGCTCCGCTGTCTACTATCCACGTGATAGTTTCAGCACTGTATTGAACAACCTGCACATACAAGGTAAAGGATTAGTTTAGGTTAGGAACCCAAGCCTTTACTGGCTTGGGTTTCCTAGAGGCATCACACATCAGAAATTCAACCCATTGACCCTTAGAAGGGGAGGGTAGCTCAGGTTCCTTCTTGTCATCATTATCACCACAGAGGGTGACTTCTCTTTCCATAAGCCAGATTTGTGCAATGCCTGTTTGTGATAAACAGTCAACTGGCTAACGGATTGAACTTTAGGTTCACTAGTTCTTCTAGGTGGAGTTAAAGAGCTCCTCTTAGAAGACTTTGGTTTTGAGTCCTGAAGTTCAATCTTCTTCCTAGGTGTCTGATAATAAGAACAATAGGAAACTATGTGTCCACATTCTCCACAGTTGTAGCATGCCCTGCTATCAACTTTATGATTAAACTTTCTTTGTGGAGAAGTGTGTGACACTCTAGTAACATCATTCACTTTAGGTTTTGACTCTGGTTCTTTTGATGTGTTTACTGGTTTAACAAAGTTAACTAGTTTAACAAAGTTAACTGGTTTAACAAAGTTAACTGATTTAACTTGTTTGACAGCCTTTTCTTTTTGGTTATTTGGTCTTTGACTTAAAGTATGTGAAAGATTATTCTTAAAATCCCTTTTAGGTTCTGATTTGACTCTGTTTGAACCTAACTTTAAGTTAATCGTTTCAATTTCCTTTTCCAGATTAACACAAGGCAATTTACCCTTTGCCTTCGAAGTTGTTTCCTTTTGTTTGTTTCCAGTGTCAATAGATGAACATAGGGAATCTGGATCAACAACAAGAGGAGTAGACACTACATGATCCTTGATGGAATTACTATTTATAGGTCTAGTTTTAGTGTTTATCAAAGTCTCCGTTGGTGGCAGAACCACTTTATAACCCAGTCCCTCCCCGTTATTCCTTTCTTTCACTAAGTGTTGGACTATGTGCGAAGAACTAGTCCAACTATGCAGTTTCTGTTTTAGTGAAGTTACTTCTACTTCTAGAACTGCCTTTTGTTTCTTAGTGTCTTCTAGGGAGTTTAGATAATACCTAATGTCATTAGCTTGATTAAAGGCAACTACTTCGGTTTCCCTAAGCTGTTTTGTCAAAAGGTCTATCTTTTCTTTATAGCTGAGCTCATTTTGTTTTAATACCCTGTTAGCCTCAGTGCATAGATGCAAATCTTTTATCAAGTTATCATTATGACCTAATAGCCTAGCAAATTTAGCATCTATGCTACTCCTAAAGGCATCACAATCAGAACAAGTATGATTATTAAACATTGTGTCAGTGGTACTTACCTTAGTTGATTCAGAAGCATTTGCCATCAATGCAGTATCAGAAGATTTTGATTCTGTTGCTTCTGTCTTTTCTATCTCTGACATGGTAGTCTCCACTTTTGGCTTGTAACTGACCTCGGTTGCAGTTGCTTCTTCACTATGTGACATTGCTATCTCAACTGCTAGATCTCCTTCACTAGCGGAATCACTGTCAATATCTTCTACATTTGCAATGTTTGATTCCCCTGGTGAGACAAACCTAAAGCTCCAATCCTGTCCTTCATCATCATGAGCAGTCAAGGCTTTTGAGTCCTTGTTTGAAGAAGTAGGACTGGTAGTTTGCTTGTCTAGACGAGTGAAAGATGAGAACGGGTTCACATTCCCAGTCTTCTTTGGCTTTACACATTCTCTCTTGAAGTGCCCCTTTTCAGCACAGTTAAAGCAGGTCACTTTACCCTTGTCGAAGCCAAAGGTGGTATCCTTAGTAGCAACGAAGTTCTGTCCAGTCTTTTTCACAAACTTCTTCGCCCTCCGGACAGAACTTCCTAAGGCCCATATTATATCCATTCTCTCAAGCTCCATTTCGTCCACCTGCTCGTAGTCCTCGTCTGCCAGATGGCAGTTTCCAATCTTTCCAGCAACAAGTTCATCATAGGAATGGACCATTGCTACCAATAGATCCATGTGCTCTCGAGCTACTTCTACAGTCACATTACCGAGGTTCTCGGTCTTCAGTCTAGTAGCATTCGCTTTAGATCCAATGTATTGGGTACAAGAAGACCCTAACGTTTCTGAACCTGAAGGAGGTGCATGTGGAGGACTCGATGAGCTAGACACAAATGCAGTCTGGAGGGGTGCTCCAGATGTCTTAGCTTGAGGCGTGGCATTGTATAACGCTGGATTTTGATTGTACGTAGACTTCTGAGCTCTGTACTTCATTCTAAGTGATTCTTCTCGCAACTTAAGAATGAAGTCATTAATATCCAGTTTTGACAGCATTCCATTCTGTCTAAGATTAGACACGAATGAAACCCATTTCTCAGGCAATCCGTCTGCAAAATTACTAACTTTCTCTTCCATGGTAGTAGCCACTCCATGTGTATGCAGTTCACTCATCAGATGGTAGAATTTGTCTATAACATCGTCCAAACTCTCGTTTCCCATCGATGAGAAGTTGTCGAATTCCTTCTTTAACTCCTTAGCCTTTATTGCCTTCAACGAGGCATTCCCGTCGTACCTTTTGTCCAGCTCATCCCATAGTTTCTTGGACTGCTTATTCTCGGAGTACTGGTGGAATATCTCTTTAGGGATAGACTGTGTAATCAATGCATAGACCCTCTTCTCTGCATTATATTTGACTTTTTGCGCGTCTGTCATCCCTCCTAAGGTTAACTTTACTCCATCGGCTCCCACCGGCGTACTATATCCAATCTCGATGGCCTCCCACAGATTCCGATCCACTCCATTGAGGTAGATCTCAATACGTTGTTTCGAGTGGGGAAACTCATCTAACGTTAAAAGCTTTGGTGGTTTATTATCATTTCCCACCTCACTCTCTAGTAACAGCAGGTTCTGGATCCTAGAGTCCTTCCCAGCAGTAAATGCTGACATTTGATCTTCCATTGTAAATAACTTTAAGTCTAATAAGCAATTGTCACTGGGGCGACTGAAGGATGCGAATGGACTAGTCGTGCGTATGAACACTCAGTCGTGCGTATGAACTCTACGACTGGTTCAATCGTGCGGCTGAACTAAGTGATTAGCTCAGTCGTGCGAATGAATCTGATACGTATGAATCGTGTGACCGAATGGTTCAATCGTATGAATGGGGATACGACTATGTCCAATCGTGCGTCTGAGCAATGCGAATGAGGCCAGTCGTGCGAATGGCTCACTCGTGCGACTGAAGCTGCTATTATGCGAAAATTTCTAGGTTAAACGTGTTTTAGCCGTAAAAATTCGAACTTTCGCAAGGTTGATTTGCCTGAGTCCGTAGAAACCTAACTTTGATGAGCAGGTAACTTCCAAGATCACTTTTGACACAAAAGATTGCGTTTTTAGTGCAAAAACACAAACTTTTTATCAATCTTGATTGAATCACACTTAATCAAGACCCAAAGCTCTGATACAACTTGTTAGGACCTGGTATTTGACCGAAATACCTTGTGATTAACGTGTAAACCAGATCAAATAGTGCGGAATCCTATTTGATTGGCGATCCAATCAGTGAGAACACACGAAGAATCAATCAAGAATTGAAACTAACGTTAGAAATCGATTGGTAATCGATCTAATGTGTTCTATGAACTTGGAGAACGAATTGGGAGGTTTCTGGACGGCTAGGGTACGTCTGGATTCGTAATTAATCGAGTCTTTATTTTTCACGAATTGAGTTGTATTTATAGTTTGGTACTATTCAATCGTGCGACTGAACCATGCGGTTGATTCATTCGTACGACTGAGTGTTCAGTCGTGCGACTGAGCCAATCTTATGTTACAATCGTACGACTGATCCAGTCTCCTGGTTCAGTCGTGCGACTGAGTCAATCGTGTGAAGTTATTCATGCGTATGGTTCAGTCGCATGAGCCATTCGCATGAGAACTTCATTATGTTAAGTTTGAATGTATTAAATCAAAAACATTATGTGTAATCATTCAAGCAATAACTAACCTAATTAACCAATTTAATGTCGACTCATTAATGAAACATTAAACATTATAACTAACAAACAATCAATATCATTTCATTAATCATACCAAACAAGATCTATTATATTACATATCATGATCTAGGGACATACATGTATCAACAAAAATAATCTTCTGGCTCCTCTTTTATGTTAAACATGGGCTTATCCATGTATAACTCCAGTTATTGCATGGCATTCTTTATGGCTTATTTGAACTTTTCTACCAAAATCTTTTGCTCGGGTTTGGAATAATTGTCTTTATATCCGTAGCATCCATCCTCAGAAGAGTTTCCTTTGATAGACTTGCCATATCAACATTAACCTAAAACTCAAGTGGATTTGATTGATTTGTCACATGCACTTCTAACACGCCTTTGCTTGAAATTCTCATGAACTATATATTGGAATATCCGTCTTGACAATGTTTGCATACGCTAGAGCTTTCCCTAAGGAAATGCGCTCCATGGCTGCATTCATCACTTTAATATTATCATGAAGTATTGTGGTAATTTTCAGCTTCTATAGACTTTATTTGCTCAAACTGTTTTTTAGAAAAAAATGAGATATAACTCGGATGGAGAAGTTTCATGTCATATACTCCAAACAAGCTTATCATGTCTTTTTCCTAATCATCTTCATTTCTTACAAGCTTAAGATGAAAGTCTATTGAATCATAGAACCATCTCAAGATTGGTTTGGATGTTTGAGTTCCATGTATGACTTTCAATCCTAGATTAGTAACTTTCTCAAAGAGTTTATCACCAAAAGCTGCCGAATATATTTCTTCTATTTAGAGCTTGTTTCTCGTTTCTTATCAATTCTCTTCAATGTATCAAAATACATTTTATCTTCTTGATCATATCGTGTTTTGAGAAAAGCTAGCATTCTTGTAATTCCTCTATCAAGAAGTTTTACAAAATTTTCTCCTCTTGCAGCCTTAGAAGGATTAATAAGAGTCAACTTATTTCATTCATTCAGATCCTATACTGGCAAAGCAATGATACTTGAGTAAAACAGGTATACATCAGATATAGTGTTAACTCTTTTAATCAATAATGCATCGAACACATCATCATATTTCCATGCCATGATATGTACATCTTTGGTTTTATCAGGCACAATCATAGCGTTTAGCAGCTCTGAAATAGATTGCCCCATTTGAAATACATTCCTCACTAAATCACCAAAAGACCTTGCTTTAATCCATAGTTGTTTCTTATCCAAATTAGCTTTATATGCATGTTGTTCAGAATTAGGAAACATTCCTATTAACTCCTTTCTTTTCTTATGAGTTTTGTTCACTAACTCCATAGATTTTGTCTCTTGAGGTTTCAACACCTTAGTCGTCATGGTGTTTCAAGATATTGTGGATTATCCATATCTAAAGTAATCATCTTGTTATACATTTTCTCCATCTCCTGGAAACTTCACCCAATCTTCTTAAGGATTCACTTTCAAGTCTTTTGAGCCTCTTCCATGGGTAATACCTTGATTGTAACCAAGTCCTCACACTAGGCATACTCATGTCTTCTGACCGGGATGGTGTAATTTGTTCACAAGCATATGAGTAATATGTAAGCTTTCACTTATAGGTGCCCACTCACCATGTTCCAAACTAATCTCATTTTGGATCAACTGGTGTTGACGAGTTTGCAATCATGCATTTCTCATATTTGTCATTGATTTGAGTCATAATTAGACCATTTAGAAACACCCTACTTTACTTCTTCTGAACCAGATAATTGTATTTGTCTTCAAAAATACATTTGAATTGGAATGTCATCATTAACATTGTTGAACCAAAAGAACCAATGAGCCGGATCAGAAAAACCTTTAAGTCCCACATACATCACAACAACTACTGAAGACCACAACAGCTGAAGACAACATCTGATTACAAAGTCTGAAGACAAGTGCTGAAGACAAAGTCTGAAGACAAAGTCTGAAGACAAGTGCTGAAGACAAAGTCTGAAGACAAAGTCTGAAGACAAAGTCTGAAGACACAAGTGCTGAAGACAAAGTCTGAAGACACAAGTGCTGAAGACAAAGTCTGAAGACACAAGTGCTGAAGACAAAGTCTGAAGACACAAGTGCTGAAGACCAAAGTATCAGACGTTGTCACAACAGCTGAAGAGGTCTTCTTCAGTAGTTGTGATGGTTTACCTTTCACTAGTTTCTTGTTTCAGTATTTGTAAAACAACTGAAGAGTATGTTCTTCAGTTGTTATTGTTTTAGTAGTTTCTTTTCAGTAGTTGTAATAATAGTTAACACTTAGTATTTTTGTAAGAAGATGTCAGCTATTTGACATCTTCAGTAGTTGTGTTAACTATTAGTAGTTTGTGATAAATTCTGTTAGATGTCACTATCAAGTGACATCAGCAGACGTCACATCTCATATATAAGAGGTGTCGACCTAATTGTAAGTGTGACATTCCGTTACCACGAAAGCGAATATTGAATGAAATTTATCTGTAGAATTCTCTCTATCTATAACCGTCTGTGTTCTTACATTGAATATCCTTTTGTTCTTGTGAATTGGCTAATTCATTGTTAGAATTCCGCTGCTATACTCTCTAATCAATCAAACGTAGATCACTGATCCTAACAAGTGGTATCAGAGCAGATTAATCATTGATTAATCTAACAATTGATCATTGAAACTGCTAATTGATATCTATGTTTGATTGAATTAGAATTTTGCAAGAACTAGTTATAGATTATTGAATTTCTGACGCTTTCGTTCATTTATTCTGAGATCTCTCTTGGTTCAATTGGTTGTTGTGTTTTGTTCTAAATCTGTTTAAGCTTAATTGAATTTGATTGAATCTGAGATGACTACTCCTTCTAATGATCCTCACAATACTGGTTCCTCAACCAAGCCTCCGATGCTGGTTAGGACCGAGTATAACATATGGCAGCGAAGAATGCTTCATCACCTGTCTGTTAACAGTTCAGGTTGTTGGACATCTGTGGTACATGGACCACATAAGCCTATGGTGAACAATCCGGAAACCAATCAAATGGTTCCGAAGAAGAAGGAACAATACTCTGATGAAGATCGGAAACTGTTTGAGATTGATGCTAAAGCCCATGGAATTCTGGCCATGGCACTGCCTAATGAAATCTATTCAGGGCTTATGCATCATGAAACTGCTCACGATCTCTGGAATGCCCTGAAGGAACAATTCGGTGGCACAAATGAGGTCTTAGCAAACAACAGAGAAATCCTTGCCCAACAATATGAGACATTCTCTCATAGAAAGGGTGAGACACTGACTTAACAGTTTGAGCATTTTTCCTGCTTGATCTTTGAGCTGAAAATGGTGAAACAAGAATACACCAATAGCCAGATGAATAACAGGTTCCTCACATCACTGCCTGAGAGATGGGACACATACACTATTGTCCTACGCTCCAGTGCAAATCTGGATAGCCTATCTCTCACCCAACTTCATGGGAAACTACTTACATTCGAAAGAGAGATAGAGCAAAAGAGGAAATTGTCCTCATCAGGAAAGCTCACTGATGACTTTGTACCAGGGAATACTGCCTTGGTTGGTCATGAGTCAGAATATGCTGCATCTGAAAGTAATTATGATAAGCATATTGATTTCTCTTCAAATAGTTCTGATCATGCATTTGTTGGTATTGAGAGTCATTCTGGCAGTAATAGTGACAATCTATGCTTCATCATGGATGATTTGAAAGGAATAGCTGATGATGATCTAGAAGAGATGGATATTCTGAGCCAAATGGCATTGATTAATATCAGATCTCAGAAGTTCTATAAGAGAACTGGCAGGAAATTTCCTGGACTCTCTGGCAAAACCAAAGTTGGTTTTGACAAGAGTAAGTTGAGGTGTCACAAATGCCAAAGGCTAGGACACTTTGCAAGAGAGTGTAGATCAACTGGATCTAACTCTTCTGCACCCTTTGTGACTTTTCCTAGTACTATTCCACAAAACAGAGGGCAACATCCTGCCGGTTCTGGTCATCATTCACATCCTAGGTCTCCTGCATACTTTGTTCCCCAGGGTCAAATGTCATATCCTTATCCCTGCTATTATATGCCTCAACCAAATCCAGTTCAAGCTCCAATTGCACAACAACCACAAGCATTGCCTGAACCACAACCTTCCCAATCTCATCAACAAACTCAACCTCAACAACACAGCTTCTTCACCCCAGGAGTTGTTGACTGGAGCAGTTTACGATATGATTTGTCTGGTCATGAACAACTGTTCACTGGTGCTGGTCAACATGGTGGTGACAGTCCCTTTGGAAATCTAGCTCTTATGGCTTTGGATTCTGCTGATACTTCATCCACTAATGCCTCTACACTAAAGGTATCACAGGTATCCTCTGAGGCAAAAGCCAAATTATGTTCTAAAACATGCATAGCAGCATTTGCATCTATTAGAGAAGCAAATGTAGCTTTGATTAACAAGAACATTGAGCTAGAACAAACAATTTCCAAAAGAAAAGTTGAATTTGAGTCTGTGCTTAATGAAAAGAATGATGAGATTTACAAACTTAAATGCCAAATCACAGAGTATAAGGCTAGGGAAGAGGTACTTCTAGAGAAGTACAAAGATCTCAAAGAAACCCTTGCAGTCACCCACGTAGAGTGTGATCGATGGGTACAATCATGCAAAGGTTTTGAAATGCTTCTTAGTAAGCAATCTACTTCCAATGTGAAGTTTGGCATTGGTTACAATCACACTGCTCCACCTACAGATTTTACTCCTAGAGCAAAGGTAGAATATGATGGTGAGAGCAATAACCAATCCATTTCATCATGTGATCTACTTTCTGATACAGCACCATCAGAAGTAGAAGTCAGCACTAAGCCCTCTCAGAACCTATCAGCTGATGTTGATGTTTCCACTGCTGACACTCACATGATCAATGAGTTGACCAACTCAGGAGTTAATTCTGAAAGTCCTGAAAGGACTGGAGAGCAAGATTTAACACCTGAAGTTCAAACTCCAACCACTGTCAGTACTGAAAAGAAGAAAACTGTCAGTAGAAAGAGTTTGAAGACTACTAAAGAGGAAGTCAAGAAAGCAAACAATGCTTTCAAAGCACTGAAGAGCAAGTCTTCAGTTGTTTCATCCTCTTTAGTTGGTGATCAACATCAGATAAGAAGAAACCATGTGAAGTATGTGGTTTTTTCAATCATCTTACAGATGATTGCTGGTACAAAAGAGGATCCAAACTCAAACATAAAGAGGAAATTAAAGAGAAAATGGTTAAAATGAAAACTGAGTTTGAGACCACATTTGTATCAGCAACATCAAATCCTGTAACCCTTAAGTCCATAAAGAAATCCAAAAAGGAAGGGGTTAAACAGGTAACAGCTGAGATTGCTCAGAAGAAGAAGGTGCAACATAGGAACTTATCAAACTCCAATGGCAATGTGTCTGATAAGCTGAAAGCTTTATCACAAAATCAGACACAGCTTGTTATGATGGTTCAACATCTATTGGGAAGAGTTAACCAATTAGATGTCCCTATGTTGAAACCACAGAAAAAGAGGTCCAAGCCAAAGTATTCCTCTTCTTCACCATCTTCTTCCTCTCAGGCTGTTGTTTCCATCAAACCTGTTAGTTTACCATCTGTTGATGAGACCAGGCCCAAAACCAAAAAGGTTTGGGTCTCCAAAACTAACTGATTGTTTATAATTGCAGGGTTCATCAACATGCCAAAGTAGCATCCGGTATGTAGACAGTGGGGGATCTATGCACATGACTAGGAACAGCTCTCTTCTTCATGACTACTCTCAAGGAAAGAAGGGGTTTGTTTCTTTTGGCAATGATGCTAGGGGTTACATCATTGGCAACGGCTTTGTCTCCAATGGAGAAATAAAGTTTGATAATGTTAATCATGTGGAAAATCTCAAGTACAATCTCTTGAGTGTCAGTCAAATGTGTGATAAAGGCCATGTTGCTCTTTTCACCAGGCAGAACTGTAGGATTCTGTCATCCAAAGTTCTGCATTTGATTGATAAGGTGTTGGATGATCATACTCTCCTGAGAGCCAACAGGACAGGAAGAGTGTATGCCTTAGATCTTTCCAAGAAAATAGATCTCAGAGGCAATCCTTGCCTATTTTCCAAAGCCTCTTCTCAAGAATCTAAACTGTGGCACAGAAGGCTGGGTCATGTAAATTTCAAAAACATTAATCAGCTAATCCACAATAGTTTAGTTAGAGGCTTACCAATAAAGGAGTTCCACTATGATGAAACCTGCCCTGCTTGTTTAAAAGGAAAACAGCACAAAGTCTCATTCCCTCCTATTGAAGAGCCTAAGTCCACTGCCTGCTTGCAATTACTGCATATGGATCTATTTGGTCCTGTGAGAGTAATGAGCATGGCAAAGAAGAAATACTGTCTGGTAATTGTGGATGATTACTCCAGATTTGTATGGACTTTCTTTCTACATTCAAAGGATGTGGTTCTCAGAAGATTATTCACTTTGTGTTGTATGTTGAGAAGCAGTATTCCCTTCCAGTCAACTGTATTAGGAGTGACAATGGAACTGAATTCAGAAACCATACACTTGATGACTTCTATCTTTCAAAGGGAATCAAAAGGCAGTTTAGCATACCACGGACTCCAGGACAAAATGGAGTAGTGGAGAGGAAGAACAGGACCCTAATTGAAGCTGGAAGGTCCATGCTGGCTGACTTTGGTTTGCCACTGACCCTTTGGGCTGAAGCTGTTAACACAGCTTGCTATGTGCAGAATAGAGTCTTAGTAAATCAGAGGTTGATGAAGACCCCATATGAAGTTCTCCATCACTTGGCTCCTCTAATTTCATTTTTCAAAGCATTTGGGTGTCCCTGTTTTATTCTCAACACAAAGGATCAACTCCAAAAATTTGATCCTAAGGTGGATGCAGGGTATTTTGTTGGTTATTCGTCTACTTGCAAGGCATACAGAGTCTTCAACTGCAGAACAAAGATAGTTGAAGAGACTTTGCATGTGAAGTTTAATGAATCTCCTATGGACAAGATTCCACAAAACCCTGTGGAGTTGTTTGATTTGGACATACTGCAATATGTTCCTTATCAACCTCCAGCTGTTGCAGATCATGTGGATAAATTATCTTCTGTAGCATGTCTTCCACCTGGTGGTATTGATGATGATGATGATAATATCAATACTCACCTATTCAAGTTTAGTGACCAACTGCCTGTGTCTGCTAAATTTGATGTTCGTGTAGCTTCAGCAGTTCCATCCACAACAAATGCTGATGTGATCTCTGATTCCTCTACATCTTTTGAGTTACCATCCAATTCTTGGTTTCAAGAGTCTGCATCAACATCTGCTACTGCTGAAGGTCCTACAAACACTTGCACAGATCTCATTGTTTATCAAGAACTGAAGAATCATCCAATGTCTCAAATTATTAGTGATATCAATGCTGGAGTTTCAACAAGAAGCCAATTGTCTAACTTCTGCTTCTATGCTCTCTTCATCAGTCAGCTAGAGCCAAAGAACTATCATGTTGCTTTGAGAGACAATGGATGGGTTGAAGCCATGCAACTTGAGCAACTTGAGTTCAAGAAACAGCAAGTGTGGGAACTGGTTCCTCTTCCCCCAGGTAAGTGTGCAATAGGCACTAAATGGGTGTTTAGGAATAAAACTGATGAAAATGGGCTTATTGTTAAGAACTAGGCTAGATTGGTTGTACAGGGGTTTTCACAAGAAGAAGGTATTGACTATGATGAAACCTTTTCCCCTGTAGCCACACTAGAGGCAATCAGATTGTTTTTAGCCTATGCTGCATTCCACAATCTTAAAGTTTTTCAAATGGATGTCAAAAGTGCATTTCTATATGGTAAAATAAAAGAAGCAGTTTATGTGTGTCAACCACCAGGTTTTGAGGATAATAAACATCCTGAATGAGTGTATAAACTTGATAAGGCTCTTTATGGGTTGAAACAAGCTCCTAGAGCCTGGTATGAGACACTTTCCATTTTTCTTCTTAAGAATAATTTCACTAGAGGATCCATTGATAAAACTTTGTTTATTAAGAAGGTGGATCAGCATAAGCTACTTGTTCAGATTTATGTTGATGATATCATTTTTGCATCCTCTGATCCCCAGTTGTGTGATGATTTTACAACATTAATGAAAAAGAGGTTTGAGATGAGTGCAATGGGAGAATTACAGTTCTTTCTAGGCTTGCAAATTAAACAAAAGGCTGATGGAACCTTTATTCATCAGTCAAAATATACAAAAGATCTTTTGAATAAGTTTGATTTACAAACCTGTAAGCCTTATTCTACTCCCATGTGCAACACCACACAACTGGATGCTGATCAGAAAGGTAAAGCTGTTGATGAAACACTTTACAGATGTATGATTGGGTCCTTGATGTATTTAACAGCTTCTAGACCAGATATTATGTTTGCTACATGTGTTTGTGCTAGATTTTAGGCTGCTCCTAAAGAGTCTCATTTGATTGCAGTCAAGAGAATCTTTAGATATTTGCAAGGTACACAATCTCTGGGTTTATGGTATTCCACTGGACACTCTTGGAAATTAGTTGCTTTTTCAGATAGTGACTATGCAGGGTGCAAGTTAACTAGAAAGTCAACTTCTGGTGGTTGTCAATTCCTGGGCAACTGTTTGATTTCTTGGCAGAGTAAGAAACAAACATCTGTTGCTACATCAACTGCTGAAGCCAAGTACATTGTTGCTGCAAGTTGCACTTCTCATGTACTCTGGCTTCAGAACCAACTTCTGGATTATGACATTACCGAGACTAAGACTCCATTATTAATGGATAGTGCTTCAGCTCTGTGTATTGTCAAAAATCCAGTACAGCACTCTAGGACCAAACATATAGAGATCAGACATCACTTTATTCGGGATTGTTTTGAGAAAGGTCGGATTGATCCTAAGTTTGTGCCTAGTGCTGATGAGCTTGCAGATATTTTTACTAAGCCTTTGGATAGTTCTACTTTCCAAAACCTTGTGTTAAGGCTTGGTATGCTGCAGCTAGAATAAGTGATAATTACTGATGATCTCAGTAAATAATACTGATGATCATTAGTAACCATATCAGAGATAGTACTGATTCTGTTAAAACAACTGATCAAGTTACAACTACTGATGTAGTTATAACTACTGATATCAGTAACAGATAAGTATTGATGTCCTATGAAACTACTGAAAACAGCCAAAAAGGCTGAAGAGTAAGTGTTGAGGACAGTATGAAATAGCTGAAAAGCTAAGAATTGACGAAAAAAGCTGATGAGTAATTTCTCTTCAGTTGTTTCTACAACTTCCGTTTCTAAAACAACTGATGACAAAACCATGTCTTCAGTAGTTTCACAACTACTAATGACTAAAACCAAGTCATCAGCTATTTACAAACAACTGATGACAAAAACATGTCATCAGTAGTTTCACAACTACTGATGACTAACACCAAGTCATCAGCTGTTTACAACAACTGACAACAAAACCATGTCTTCAGTAGTTTCACAACTACTGATGACTAACACCAAGATTATCAGTTGTTTACATCTGAAGACAAAACCAAGGTTTTCAGTAGTTTCACAACTACTGATGACTAAAACCAAGTCTTCAGTTGTTTCAACATTTGAAGTCAAAACCATGGTCTTCAGTAGTTTTATTGACAGGATCAGCGATCACAAGTTTGATGTATTAGAGTTAAAGGCAGCGGAATAAGAATAGGAATTAGACAAATTGTCGCAAGAAGTCGATGCTTGTATGCATTAAGAGCACATACGGTTATAGCGAGAGAATATATTTCTGATTCGAGGAATGTTTATGGAATGTTTCTAATCAAATCATTCATTCACTCATGACATTCACTTTATTACAATAGGTTGTCACTCCTTATATAGAGTGCAACAATCACTGCTGTTATCACGGAAAGTGACAACTGGCAGATCTAATACAAAAATAACTAACTCTTAACAAACTACTGAAATGTTCACAACTACTGAGAACATATCAGAGTGTTAAGTACAAAATATAAAACTACTGAAACATAAAACTACTGAAACTAGAAATATAAAACTACTGATATCACAACTACTGAAGAAGTACTCTTCAGCAGTTGTGACAAACTACTGAGGCTTCAGTACTTGATCTTCAGACTTTGACCTTCAGATGTTTCATCAGCTGATGACTTCAGTAGATATCATAAGCTGATGTCTTCAGTCTTTGTCTTCGGACTTTGTACATCAGTTGTTGATCTTCAGCACTTGTAAACTCTTCAGCTGTTGTACTTCAGTACTTTGGTCTTTCAGCTTCAGTACTTGTGTTCTTCAGCTGTTGTACTTCAACACTTTAGTTCTTCAGCTGTTGAAGTCTTCAGCACTTGATCTTCAACTGTTGAAGTCTTCAGCACTTGTCAAACTACTGATGAGGCTTTCAGCAGTTGTTGTGATACCATGTGGGACTTAGAGGTTTTCTGATCTTGGCTCATTGGTTCTTTTGGTCCAACATTTATAACTACTGATGCCTAAAACCATGACTTCAGCTGTTTCAACGTCTGAAAGGGTAATATACCATGTCAACAGTCGGTTTAAAACTACTGATGACTAACACTAAACCCTTTAGTCATTTTCTAACCCCTACCCTATAAATACTTGTCCTCTTCTCGAATGTTTCATTAGCCGTTATTTTCTGAGCTTCTCTTTCTTAAACAGGGTGACCATGAGTCTGAAACCACGACATAACTACATTGCATACCATACCAAGTCGGCTTTCTGGAACAAATATGATAATGCCATTGACTTAATGGTGGATTCCCCATATCGCACAGCCTTTCTCTTGAATCCGACCATCTACCCTGAATCCCTCAGTCAATTCTGGTCAAATGCTTTTGTTCATACTGATGAGTCTACCAGCCAAATCTCTGTTCGGTCCCTTGTCAACCAGAAACCAGTGGTCGTTACAGCCGACATCATTCGTCAGGCATTACACTTACACGACTCCACCGCTGTGACTGAAAACCCAAAGGGCACAACAGATATGTCCTTTATCAATCATGGGTATGAAGGTGATCTTCGGGCTACAACCATTCTGAAGAAGCATTTCCATGATGCTGAGAAATTAATTTTTCACATGGTAAATGTCTGCTTAGCCTCCAAGACATCATCTTGGGATCAAATGTCATCCCAATGGCAACAGGTATTGTATTCTATTCTAGAACACCAACCGCTATTTTTTCTGAAATCTTGTTTCTAGAAATAAAGAACTTGGCTCAGAAACCTGCGGCAAACCGATGGCCATTATATCCCAGGTTTCTGATGGCCATAATTTTAGATGAATTAAAATATGATGGCCTTGTTGGCCTTGGAGTCCCTGCACCAGTTGTTTTGGCTGAGTATACTCCAGGCACAACTCAGACCTTACTCTCAAAGAAGCTGCCCGAATGCTAAAGCCCAAGCACAGGGAACCCACAGCTTCCACCACCAGAACCAAAGTCCCCACTAAACCAAAACCAAAACACCCCAAAACAGCTATTCAGGGAGATGAGTCCCCTGAAGATGCTCCTGTATCACCCAGGCAGGATATACTTGCTGATTTAAACCCCCCAGCAGTATCAGAGACTCTACCAGCCACAGCCGCTCAGGATTCCTCTCAAAAGGAGCCTGCAGCCACCACAAAAGGGGTACCCACACATCTGGGATCTTCCTCACTTGAGGAGATTGCCATTGAAGAGCACCATCCTCCCCAGGTGCCCACTGCTTTTACCCCATCTCCCCATGCAACCGCCCCCCAAAGTCCAACCATAATCATTGCAAACGTGCTGACTCAGCTGCATGCCTCTCCTCCTCCCCAACAACCACCACCAAAGGGGAGAACCACAGATATTGAGGAAGAGGATCACCATGGTTCTGACAACCCACAACACCGGGGTTTTCAAGTTCTATCTCCTGGTGTGGATAGGGAGATTAGAACATCTAGTGAGGCTGCCACCTCTTCAGTATCAGCACATGATCAGAATGAGGCTGGTAACATAGCTAAGACCTCACTAGAGGCAACAGCTAATGAAGGACACAGTCTTGAGGCTGGAAGTCCCCAGTTCCAAGACAAAGGGGCACATGCTAAAACTGGTCTACACCCAGTGCATGTACATCCTGCTACAAGAACCTTTCTGCGGTACAAACCCCTGCCACCAATGCATCCAAAAAGGGGAGAGTATAGCAGTGAAAGAAAAGAAAAGAAAAAGAACTGAGGATGAGAAGGCACAAGAAAAAACCAAGGAGTTGGAAAAGGAAAAGGAACAACAACTGATCACTTACAAAAGAAAGAAAAGTGCTGGTGATTAAACGAATGCTGAAGAAAAATCCTTGGAAGAGCTGGTAAAAGATGCAGATGAAACACACAGCCAATCCATGGACAAAATCATTGAGCAACTCTTCAAGCAAGACTTTGATACAGCCACACTAGACAGTGAGATCAGGAGGTTGGAAGTAGAGGAAATTCAAAACAGATGGGCTGGGTACAATGTGCTGGAGAAAGAGAGATTGGAGATCATGATTCGATTCATAGCCAAATACTTAGGAAGATCACTGATGGAGATTCGTTCATGGACCAGAGACAGCATTCTGGCTATAGCCACCAGAATCTGTTTGTCTGAGCAGTTTCATAAGGGGATAATCATTGAAGCACTTGATGAGGCTGGGGCTGGGAAAAGGTTTGAAATGGCAAGACTCACAAAAGCAAAACTCACAACCAAAATGCTTGAACAACCTTCCCAATCACCCACTCAAAAACAGCCTACCCCTCAAATCTCGAAACCAATCTCAAAACCCAAATCCAAACATCCTCAACCTTTAAAACCAATTCCTTTACCACAAAAACCAACCCAACCATCATCCAGTGATGCACCTAGAAGGAGGAGAAGGGTGCTGAGGATAGAAGAAGATGAAGAAGAAGAGGATGAAGATGATAGTCTGCCACTCTCTGCTGTTCTAAGGCTACCAGAACCCAGGAGTCAACTCATGATCACACCTGACTCACAAAGGGAAACGGTTAGAGTCAAAATAGAAGATGAAGAACAGCAGAAGCAGCACGATGAGCAACTACTGAAGATGGTTGACAAGGAATTTCCTCAGTCATCATCTATACAAGCCATGAAAGGGCATGCTCAGAGGCTGTACACTCTCAGACACACATTTCAGTATCAAAAGGAGAGAGTGAGAGTATGGCCAGACCCCAAGGTGAGTTCTAGAATCCACAAAAGATCCATTCCACATAGATACAATGGCCAGGTTAGAAAAATAATAGACTCTACAATCATGTTGGCCATTGTAGTCTCACCCTGGGAAATAATCAATGAATTCAAGAAGGCTCATCAATCAAAAATGACCCCTCAAGCCTTACTGGAAAACAAGATGATCAAAAAGGGGTTATTATATAAGAAGCTTGAAGACATTAAGAAGAATGAGCTCCAGTTACTTCTTGAGGGCACTCATCCTGATGAATTTGTCTATAGGGAGATAACTACTGTGGAGTTGAAGAATGGCAGGACTCTAAAGTACTTATCAGAGTACTATGGTCCAGAGTTCTTCTTTGAAGGAGGAGTAGAAGAACTCTCCACGGAGGAACAGGTTGTTCTCCTTAAGGGCTATGTTCGAGAGTAGTACAGACTCATCATGGGGATGTAGATCTCATGAATGGGGTAACAACTCTGTGTCCAGTTCCCCAAAACAGAGTTCCCATTCATACCTTGCCAAACAGATCTCTGAGATTTCTTCCCAGGCTAGTGCTTATATGGGTCATCTTCTCAACTGATCAAGAAGGAAAAAGACCAACCATTCTGCCAACAATAAGTGGGACCTCAATAAAGTTAAAGGTTTTGGCTGCATTCGTTCAGGGGGAGTTTGTTGGACCAAAAGAACCAATGAGCCGGATCAGAAAAACCTTTAAGTCCCACAGACATCACAACAACTACTGAAGACCACAACAGCTGAAGACAACATCTGATTACAAAGTCTGAAGACAAGTGCTGAAGACAAAGTCTGAAGACAAGTGCTGAAGACAAAGTCTGAAGACTAGTGCTGAAGACAAAGTCTGAAGACACAAGTGCTGAAGACAAAGTCTGAAGACACAAGTGCTGAAGAAAAAGTCTGAAGACACAAGTGCTGAAGACAAAGTCTGAAGACACAAGTGCTGAAGACAAAGTCTGAAGACACAAGTGCTGAAGACAAAGTCTGAAGACACAAGTGCTGAAGACAAAGTCTGAAGACACAAGTGTTGGAGACCAAAGTATCAGACGTTGTCACAACAGCTGAAGAGGTCTTCTTCAGTAGTTGTGATGGTTTACCTTTCAGTAGTTGTGATGGTTTACCTTTCAGTAGTTTCTTGTTTCAGTATTTGTAAAACAACTAAAGAGTATGTTCTTCAGTTGTTATTGTTTCAGTAGTTTCTTTTTAGTAGTTGTAATAATAGTTAACACTTAGTATTTTTGTAAGAAGATGTCAGCTGTTTGACATCTTCAGTAGTTGTGTTAACTATCAGTAGTTTGTGATAAATTCTGTTAGATGTCACTATCAAGTGACATCCGCAGACGTCACATCTCTTATATAAGAGGTGTCGACCTAATTGTAAGTGTGACATTCCGTTACCACCAAAGCGAATATTGAATGAAATTTATCTGCAGATTTATCTCTATCTATAACCGTCTGTGTTCTTACATTGAATATCCTTTTGTTCTTGTGAATTGACTAATTCATTGTTAGAATTCCCCTGCTATACTCTCTAATCAATCAAACGTAGATCACTGATCCTAACAAACATTCATCACACACATCTTCCAATATTCCATTATACCACTCAACTGGAAATTCTAAATCTATATTATCCAATGCTCCAATTTTCTCATGTGTTTCTTCATCCTCAACATGTACCGTATCTATATCAATCCTGTGAGTTTTGGCTTCAAATTTTGATTCTGGTTCAACTTCATCAATATTTCTTTTACCTTTTTCTGCTTCAGATAATTTTTAACCACTACAACTTCTGGTTCTTCTTCGACATCTTTTTCATTTATAATAACTTCAGTCTCTTTTTCTTTCTCTTGAAAACTTTCTTTTAACCTTTCTAGCTCTTCATTCAATCTTTAAATCTTTTCTTCAAGATCAACTATCAACTCATCTTTCCTTTCATTCTCAAATTTTAACAAGTCATTTTCATCTTGTAATCTATTTATCTTCTCATCTTGATCAATAACTTTAGCTTTCAACTCATCAATTTGCTCTTCCTCACTATCAACCTCAGTTTGAATACAAACACTTCCGGTTTGTTTCAATACTGTCTCATTCATAACATTTTGTATGATAGGCACACATAGAATAGTATTTGTGAGAACTGACCTCTAGGTCATAATTCCAACCTTATCAACCTGCATCATTACCCATTCAATTAATATTAATGTAATATCATTATCATTATTATTATTAGCATTGTTATTATTATCGCTATTATTATCATTTTTGTTATTTCATGTGCATTTTTGTAAATGTTTTAGCTAGTTCAAGCTTTACCATAGGGAAACTTAGTGTTCTGGAAAAGTTAATTACTCACCCTTGCAAAATTTAATCATAGTTGAAACAATTATAACGTGTGCATACACACTTAATTTTAGGTTAGTGCATGCATGTTCATGCATAATAATTAACAACTAACTAAATTATTCCCTTTAATATACTATACTACACTACAAAATAATACTACATAATATTATTTAACATTTAAATTAAATCAAAACACCTCCACTACAAGCCAAATCGGCCGCCCCTTTCCAACACCTCTCTCCACCACTCATGACTCTTCTACACCACCTCCTCTACTACCCACTAATGCAAGATTCACACACCTTAAAAAACACAAATTCCTCTCATTCTCTACCTCACCCTCTCGGATTCTTTCTCGAGAAGACACACACACACATTCATGGTTATAGCAAAAATTCCAGCCATATTTGAAGAACAACTACGACACAATCATCGACCAAGCTCATACAAGCAAGAAAGTGAAGTCTTGTGGGCTTTTGATACGCGTTTTCATCTAGTTCAACTTCTCGAGTCCTTTTACGAAGATTTCTAGATCATTTTACCTCTCTACACTCTCCAAATCGTGAAACATGCAAGAGTAAGCATCAACACAATCGAACCGAGCTATGTCTTGTGTTATTCTTTCGTTTATCTACCAAAAGCCTTACTTTCTTTGTTTCAATAGAATCTTGTTGCTTCTTGAGGAGCTTTTAACTTCACTAAAGTTATCTCACTTGTTACATAAGTCATTCTATAAGTGTAACCCGATTTACACCTTGAAAACCCTCTTTTTGGCTGTTATTAGACAATCCATCTTGCACAACCTGTAATCTTTCAAAGCTAAGCATGTAACCTGCTCAAAGTCAGTTTTCTAACCTTCTAATAACCTGTTTTTAAAGTTACAAAAGGTTTTGGTAATGTATAACCTCAAGTTATAACGTCTTAACACATGTGTAATGGGTGAAAATTGTGTAATCGTTAAGTTTCCATGTTGTACATATATTGGTTGTTGAAACTATGAGTTAGGCATGTTATTTCAGTATGATTGGATGATATTGGGTGTATGATAAGATGTTAATGGGTGAAAATAATAAAGTGTTAGACTTGTAAGCAATTTGGTCATATTCGAAGACCCGAAAAGTGGTAAAACGACTTCAAAATAAGAAAACATGGACTTAAAAAATAAGAAAACATGGACTTAAAAATAAGAAAACATGGACTCAAAAATGATTAAAAAAGTATAGGATCTGAATGAATTAAATAAGTTGACTCTTATTAATCCTTCTAAGGCTGCAAGAGGAGAAAATTTTGTAAAACTTCTTGATAGAGGAATTACAAGAATGCTATCTTTTCTCAAAACACGATATGATCAAGAAGATAAAATGTATTTTGATACATTGAAGAGAATTGATAAGAAACGAAAAACAAGCTCTAAATAGAAGAAATATATTTGGCAGCTTTTGGTGATAAACTCTTTGAGAAAGTTACTAATCCAGGATTAGAAGTCATAGATGGAACTCAAGCATCCAAACCAATCTTGAGATGGTTCTATGATTCAATAGACTTTCATCTTAAGCTTGTAAGAAATGAAGATGATTAGGAAAAAGACATGATAAGCTTGTTTGGAGTATATGACATGAAACTTCTCCATCCCAGTTATATCTCTTTTTTTTCTAAAAAACAGTTTGAGCAAATAAAGTCTATAGAAGCTGAAAATTACCACAAATACTTCATGATAATTATTAAAGTGATGAATGCAACCATGGAGTGCATTTCCTTAAGGAAAGCTCTAGCGTATGCAAACATTGTCAAGAAGGATATTCCAAATATATAGTTCATGAGAATTTCAAGCAAAGGCGTGTTAGAAGTGCATGTGACAAATCAATCAAATCCACCTGAGTTTTAGGTTAATGTTGATATAGCAAGTCTCTCAAAGGAAACTCTTCTGAGGATGGATGCTACGGATATAAAGACAAATTATTCCAAACCCGAGCAAAAGATTTTGGTAGAAAAGTTCAAATAAGCCATAAATAATGCCATGCAATAACTGGAGTTATACATGGATAAGCCCATGTTTAAGATAAAAGAGGAGCCAGAAGATTATTTTGACTAAAGATGACAATGCAAATCTTAGGTAGAGTATTGTTGGAGTCTTTAAACTTATTTTTAAATATATGTTCTTTAATTTCTTTGGTTAGTATAAATAGGATTATATGTATTTTGTGCAAGTAGACTCTGAAAATATTGTAGTACTCTCTCTATGTACATTTTAATCCTTTGCAACAATCAATGAAACTTTTGTGAATTTATGTTATAATTGCATTTGTTGATTACTTCTGTTCATATAATTGTCAATTTCATCTAAGGATGTAGCACGTTTCATTCGGGGGCTACATCGTAGAGTCAGGGGAATGGATCGTTCCTCTAGGCCTTTATCGTTACAAGTTGTGGTTGACTTCACCAGGTGTTTGAGTGATGATTTGGTTAGGGATGGATGGACTGAGCAAACGAGGAATAAAGAGAAGAGGAAGTCGGTGGGTGATAAAAGGAAGTGGTTTGATGTAACAAGTGCGACTGGCAGTAGTAGCGGGTCAGGCAAGAAGAGATTTGAAGGTGGGAGGACAAGGAAGCTATACTTAGGTACGAGCCCATTTTACAACAGTGCAAACTGCACCGTCAAGGGGATTGCAACCAGATGCCTTGCTTCCGATGCAAACGACCACGTTATTTAATTAAGGATTGTACGTATGCACCAGGTAAACAATGCTATGAATATGGAGATCCAGGGCACATGAAGAATAAGTGTCCTAAGCTGGGAAGAGATAAGGAGACCATACCCAACAAGCCTAAGGGACGAACATTCGTGATGGAGCCACCCAAAGCTCGTAAGGAGCCTGATGTTGTCAACGGTACGTTCCTTATAAACAACCATCCTACTACCGTTCTATTTCATACTGGAGCAACTGCTAGTTTTGTCTATAGCACATTTAGGCGTTTGATTGACTCGAGTGCATGTACTATGATTGATTCGTTTACCGTAGAATTAGCCAAGGGTAACATTATAGAATCTAATAAAGTCATCAAGGACAACTTAATGAATCTAAAAGGTAGGACATTTAACATAAAGATGATGCCTATTAAGCTAGGAGGATTCAATGTGGTTGTTGGTATGGATTGGCTGGCTAGGCATAGAGTTGAAATCGTCTGTGAGGAATTCCTGCTTAGAATACCATTGAGCGACGGGAAAGTGCTAGTGGTACACGGCGAAGGTAGTGACACACTATGCCCTATGATATCTCATCTAAATGCTACAAAGAGCCTTGAGAAGCGATGTCTAGCTTTCATGGTCTATGTAACGAAATCTAAAGAGGAGAAGAAGATTAAGGATATTCCAGTAGTTTCTGAATATCTAGAAGTGTTTCCCAAAGATCTACCGGGACTCCATCTGAACCGACAAGTTGAATTTCAGATAGACCTACTGCCTGGTGCTGCACCTGTAGCCAAGGCACTGTATCAGCTCGCCCGTCCCGAGATGAAGGAACTAATGCTACAAATCCAAGAACTAATTGACAAGGGATTTATTCAACCAAGTGTTTCTCCATAGGGTGCATCGGTCTTATTTGTGATAAAGAAGGATGGAACCCTACATATGTGCATTGATTACTAAGAGCTAAACAAGCTGACAATAATGAATCGTTACCCTCTCCCTAGGATTGACAACCTATTCGATCAACTACAGGGAGCCAGTTACTTTTCTAAAATGGATTTTAGATCAGGATACCATCAGCTTAAGATAAGAGAAGAAGACATACCTAAAATGGCCTTTAGTTAGAGATACAAACATTAGGAGTATCTAGTCATGCCCTTTGGACTGACGCACCAATGGCGTTTATGGATCTCATGAACTGTGTCTGCCGCCTGTATCTTGACAAATTCGTGGTCGTGTTTATCGACGACATCCTGATATACTCCCATAGTAAAGAAGAGCATGAGAAATACCCATTCACATAGACAACCACAATGCCATTTCTATCACATAGAACCTTGTGCAACACTCAAGGACAAAACACATCAATATCAGGGATCACTTGATTAGAGATAACTTTGAAAAGGGATTAATCTAACTAGTCAAAGTTAATACAAATGAATAATATGCGAATTTGTTCACCCAAGCTTTTGATGAGCAGAGATTTAAGTATCTCATATCAGCTATTGGGATGATTAACTTTGAGTAGTTTTTCTTAAAACTAACTCATATTATTTCTAAAATATGTGTTTTCTAAGTTGTCCATTTCATCACCTTCATAAGCTCTTGTTTTCTTTGAAAGAAAATCTTTTTAGAAGATTTTCCTTAGATTTTTGAAATACTTGATCTTTTAAATCCTTCGAAAGATATGGATTTATCTTCGAAAGATATGGATTTATCTTCGGAAGAAATTTATGCCTTTAAAAAAAACAATTGCCTAAGTAAAATTGCCTTCGGAAGAAAATTTTAAGATATCTTCTGAAGCTTAATCTTCCCTTAAGCACTTGTATGTTTTTAGGGACAATTTTCTTCTGAATCAAATTAACTCTCATAAGATTTATTCTTAGTTGAATAAAACATCATAGTCTTAATTCTCATATGAAGCAAAATTTTCAAAACTCTCAGGAATATATTCTGAAATCATTTTGGCTTCGGAAGCATTTTATCAAAAACTTACGAAGACAATTTACCTTCGGAATATTTTGTACATCCAAGATAACTAACTTTTGAGAAAAAAGCAAACTACCTTCTCAAAGGTGGGACTGACATCCAGATTTCAAAGTTTATCCTCTTTCATTAATTTTTTCTAAAATCCATTTCATATATATACCCAATGGTTCCCTTTCTTTCTTATCATCTTCATTTCCTCCTAGACCTAAATTCCTAGAATTCTCTATAGCACCGCCATGTTCTTCCTTTCCTTCACCTTGAAGGTTTCTAAAATGGTCAACCTTAACCTCAAAAATGACCCAAACTTCTCCATGCAGTTACACAGGTTACACAATTATGGTGCTCTGTTGCACTCTAGGAAAGATCATCATTTCTCAAAGGTTTTTCAATTTTTGGCTCTGTCCAACTACTCCACCTCCATTACCATAATTCTCGTTTTTTATGAGGATTATTTGCTTGAATTTGGGAAGACCTGACAAGAGGTTATCATGGATAGGGAGAAAGTATTGTCTGCTACAATGCACAGGAGAACAATCTTCATCACTCCAGCCATCATAAACACTCATCTTTAGCTGGAGATGATGAAGGTGAATTATCCTGTTCCAAAGAAGCGGTCAACCACTCCTTTGAGCAAATAGCCTATGAGGGAGACTTTTCTGTCAAGACCTTCAGGAAAGGGAAAGTCTCCTCCCAATGGAAGTACTTACAACATGTGGTCATCCACAGCTTGTCCAACAAGCATAGAGGCTGGGACTAGATTCCTGATGATCTCTGCTTCATAGTGCAGGGATGGTTCAGGGGGTCAAGTTCAGGTACTCTCAGTTTGTTTATACAAATTTTCTTGCTAACTTGGACTCTTTAGAATATTATATGTTTCCTAGATATGTTCAACATATTATCAACTGTGAATTGGGCTCACAATTGAGGGAAATAGATAATGTTTTTAAATTGGGATAGATGAAGCCTAACATCCTTAAAATCTTGAAGACCAAATGTTTGCTTCTCTAGGGTAGAAAAACCCTTATCCCAAAAATGGTATAGCTCATTGCCCAAGGTGAAAACCTAGTAACAAAAGCTAGTGTTGAACCCACACCATCTACCTCTCAACCACATAAATAGCCACAAATCACCCTCACCTACGAGAGAAAATCCAAACGAAACCCTGCACCAGCTATTCAGTCTATGCAGGCCCCTATATTACTACACACATAAGAGAAAGTGGACACTAGAGCTCCCACTTCTCCTAAGGAGAAAACCACTTCCATTACTTAAACTATTAGTCCTAAGGTTCCACATGTTTAGACTGTTGAGCTCATTAGCCCTACAACCTTAAGCCTTCACTCTGTGTCTTAACACTCAAGTTCCAAGCCTTTAGATCTCCACGAACCAATTCCTAGCCTTGATTTCTATGATAATGAAGACTTGGATTTCAATGAGTACCATGAGTTTCTATAGTCTTTCCCTACTCAAAGATAGATGAGTGCTTCTGACTCTCCTAGGTCTAGCCCACATCATCAACCTGCCACTGAGGTGGATCTTTCTGACCCTATTCAAGAGGTCCATATGGAAAAGGCTCTTACCTTTTAAGTGATTACATCCTTAAGACCTCAACCATGCGAACTCAGCCCACTGACACTCCAACTAATGTTGTTAGTGAATAGAGGGAAAACTAGGAACGAAGAACATGATTCTGGTGATAAGAATATTCTAATGAGGACTTTGGTCAATTATCTCATCTCCTAATGAATCTTCTAATGAAGAAGAGGGGAATCTAAGACTAAAGGTGCAAAAACTTTAAAAAACATGCACGTATTTAGTCTCTAAGGTTAGTCATTTGAAATGTTAGGTGACTATTTTACAAGATAGGGTCAATGATTAGCAACTTGAGATATCTTATCTCAAGGAGAAACTAGCTGGGAGACCTTTAAGAAGAGCACAACCAGGAACACAAGAACTTGTGGATGTGATTGACCTAACTCCTATCTCATCTATGTAATAGAGTGATGCTACCAAAAAAGGGGAGAAAGTCATTACAATCATAGAACCTGGGAGTTCTTCACAGAGCATGGACTTTGAGGACACACCATCCTCACTTGCAGTTATTAATGCTCAACAACTTCCTCAAGTTTACAATGATATGGACTCAATAGACTCCTTCATTTAGAGTCTCTTTGAAGAAGGTATCCAAAGGGATATGTCATCTTCACCTCCATGAACTTCCAACTACATCATAGGGTGGAGATATGATGCTGATATAAGAGCCCACATTCTTCAAAGACTTCAAGGTGTAACACCCAATTATTTCCATTGAAGCCAAAGAAAGAAGGAAAAGAGAAAGAAAATAAATAAAGTCCAAAGTCGAGGGATCGAACTTACCAAATGGAATAAAACTTGAATGAATGGGGGTATAAGAGGGGGGAGGCAGCCCACACCCTCCCCACACTCACAATTTTCGGGTATACAGAGAAAAGTGGAAGAAAAGTGGTCTCAAGCTTCGGTTTTCTTGGATTCGAGCACAAAAGTTGAAGTGTAGCTGGTTGGATAGAAGTTTTACTCGACGGTGTTGCTTGTGTGATTTCTAGGACCCCTCTTTAACACGTTTTAAACTGATTTGGGGCAAGAACACATAGTATAACCTGTTTTTGAAGTGTGTGTGTTGAACCCGTATGCATGTCTTTGTGTGTGATGTGAGTGGGGTTTGTTTTCGGGCTTGTGTGTGCTTGAATGGTGTTGTGGTATGTGTTTCTAAGATTTAGGATGGTGGATTTGGGCTTAGACTAGGTTTGAGAGGTTTTGGAGGCTGAAAGGTGCACATTGGGTTCCGGATAAACTACATTCTACATCAGCTAGGGCTATGCGACCGAATGGAATACAACTGAGGTTCATTCACATGCGAGTTGTGCGACTGGATTCCTTACACATGTGAGTCATGCGATTGAGGTTCATTCGCATGGGGTCATGCGACTGAGGCCCATACGCCTAGGTCCATCCGTATTAGGTCCATTCGCACTGATGTTCATCTGCATTAGGTCTATTCACAATGGATTCATCCGCATTGTGTCCATCCGCATTAGGTTCATTCATACTGGGCCCATTCGCCTGGTGTTCATCCGTATGGTGTCTAGTCGTGTTAGGATAAGTGATCCACGTTTGATTGATTAGAGAGTATAGCAGCGGAATTCTAACAATGAATTAGCCAATTCACAAGAACAAAAGAGATATTCAATGTAAGAACAAAACGGTTATAGACAGAGAATTCTGCAAATAATATTTCATTCAATATTCGCTTTCGTGGTAACGGAATGTCACAATTACAATTAGGTTAACACCTCTTATATAAGAGATGTGACGTCTACTGATGTCACTTGATAATGACATCTAACAGAATTTATACAAACTACTGATAGTTAACACAACTACTGAAAAGAAACTACTGAAACTATAACAACTGAAGAACATGCTCTTCATTTGTTTTACATACTGAAACAAAGAAAACTACTGAAAGTAAACCATCACAACAACTGAAGAATGCTTCTTCAGCTATTGTAACAAACTCTGAAGCTTCAGTACTTGTACTTGAACTTCAGCTGATGTCTTCAGTCTTTATACTTCAGCTGTTGTACTTCAGTACTTTGGTCTTTAGCTGTTGAAGTCTTCAGCACTTTAGATCTTCAGCTGTTGGTCTTTAGTACTTTAGTCTTCAGCTGTTGAAGTCTTCAGCACTTTAGATCTTCAGCTGTTGTTCTTCAGTACTTTGGTCTTTAGCTTTTGAAGTCTTCAGTACTTTAGTTCTTCAGCTGTTGTTCTTCAGACTTTGTCAAACAACTGATCAAGTCTTCAGCAGTTGTTGTGATGTTTGTGGGACTTAGAGGTTTTTCTGATCAGGCTCATTGGTTCTTTTGGTCCAACAAACTCCCCCTGAACCAATGCAGCCAAAACCTCTAAACTTATTAGAGTTATCCCACTTATTATGGCAGAAATGTTGGTCTTTTGTCTTCTAGATCAGCTCAGAAGTGACCCTTTTTAAGCACCGGCCTGGGAAGAAGTCTCAGAGATCTGTTTGGCAAAGTATGAATGGGAACTCTGTTTTGGGGAACTGGACACAGAGTTGTTACCCCATTCATGAGATCTACTTCCCCATTATGAGTCTGTACGACTCCCTTGTGTAGGCCTCAAGGAAGGTGATTTGTTCCTCCATGGTTAGCTCTTCAGCACCTCCTTCAAACAATGATTCGGACCCATAGTACTCAGACAGGTATTTGGCCTGTTTCCCATTCTTTAGCTCCACAGTTGTTATTATTCTGTAAGCAAACTCATCCGGGTGATTACCCTCTAGGAACAACTGGAGCTCATTTTTCCTGACTTCCTCAAGCCTCTTGTAAACTAACCCCTTTTTCACAATTTTGTTTTCTAGCATCTTATGTGGGGTTAGATTAGCTTTGTAGGCTTTCTTGAAGTCCTCTAGGATTTCCCAAGGTGATACTACAAAGACCAGAGAGATCACTTCATCTACGATCTTTTTCACCTGGCCAATGTATCTCTGAGGTATATTTTTCTTATGAATTCTGTGAGACACCCTGGGATCATGCCAAATCCTCACTCTTTCCTTTTGATATTGAAAGGTATGCTTGAGAGTGTAAAGTCTGAGGGCTTGTTTCTTCATATTGATGATAGAAGATGTGGCTGCATAAGCTTTGTCAACTCTCTTCAGCAATTCCTCAGCATGCTGTTTATGAAGCTCTTCTTCTTCTAGCTTCATTTTAACTATTTGTCTTTGGAATTCAGGAGTAATTGCTGAGGAGTGACTTGTGGCCTTAGGCAACTGAATCACAGCTGAGAGTGGCAACCTATCTTCATCATCTTCTACCCTCAATACCCTTCTCTTCTTCTTCAAGGGTATATCATCGGCTATGGGTTTTGAGGGTAAGGGAGTTGGTTTGGTGGGTTGTGTTTTGGGTGGTTTTGGTGTGGGAATGTTGACAGGCTGTTCTAGTATTTTTGAGGTGAGTGTGGCTTTTGATTGCCTGGCTAGCTCAGTCCTGCTCCTAGCACCCGCTTCATTCAAAGCTTCAATAACTAGTCCCTTAGTATATGCTTCAGACGAACAGATCTTGGTGGTTATTGCCAAGATACTGTCCCTGGACCAAGCTTTGATTTCGATCATAGATCTTCCAAGATATTTTGAAATAAATCTAATCATGATCTCCAGCCTTTCTCCTTCTAACACTTCATAACTTGCCATCTATTCTGGATTTCTTCAATCTCTAATCGTTGAATCTCAGAGTCAAGTTTATCGGTGTCATGGCCTTGGCTAAACAGGTGACCAATGATGTTGTCCATTGATCTGTTGTGTTCGGCATCAGCCTCTTTTATCATCAGCTCCAAGGCTTTCTCCTTTTCCTTCTATTTATCGGTCTCCACATCCAACTCCAACTCTTTTTCCACTACTATCCCTTCTGTTTCTTTCTCTTTTCTTTCTCCTCTGTACTCCTCTTTCTTTTTCTTTCACTGACTTAATCTCCCCCTTTTTGGTTGCATTGGTTGCAAGGGTTTGATTGCCAGAAAGCTGTTTGCCCACATCCTCCTCTAGCATGGTTGTATTACGGAGGAAAGCCTCTCATCAATGGTTTTGATCACTATGTCAGTGATTATGGGTGTGATGAGAGGGAGGGAATTTTGAAGGATAGCAACTATTTGCTTAGGAGGGTTCTGTTCCTGAGAAATAGTGCCAGAAGCAGAGGCAGGTGGCTGAGTTGTTGGGAGTGGCTCAGTGTTTGGGAGACCTTCAGATGAAGGTGCCATCTGTGAGGTGGGAGAGGCAGATGGTCTTTGATCCTTAGAAGTTTTGGCAAGCAGCTCTTTGAGTCTGCTCACCTCCTCTTCCAGGATGGTGTTTTGGGCGATTACATCGTAAAAGAAGCCCAGGTCATCATCAATAGTTACTGAATCACCTGACCTCCTGATAGGATGAGGATGAACATGCACTGAGTGTAGCTCAGTTGTAGCATGTGCCCCTTTGTCTTGGAACTGGGGACTTCCTGCCTCAGGACTTTGTCCTTCATCAGCAGTTGCCTCTGGTAAGGTCTTAGTAATGGTACCAACTACAACCTGATCATATGCTGAAGCAGGAGAAGTGGCAGCCTCACCAGAAGTTCCAATCTCCATTGCTACACTAGGAGAAGGAACATTGTAACCCCTATAATGTGGGTTCTCAGCTGCACTTTGGTCCTCCCCCTCAATGGTAGAGGTATTCCCAGTTGTCATTGGTATCTGGGGAGGGGGTGAGGAGTGCAACTGAGTCAGCACTTGTGCAACAACTAATGTAGGACTTTGGGGGGCGGTTGCATGTGGTGATTGGGTAGAAGCAGATTGCACCCGGGGTGACTAGTGCGCTTCAATGGTAACCCTCTCAAGTGAGATACGTTCCAGCAGTGTAGGTTCCCCAATGTTGGTTGCAACAGGATCCTGTTGAGAGGATACCTGTGCGGCTGTGGCTGGTTGAGTCAGTGTCACAACTGGGGGGGTTAAGACCAGTGTGTGGTTCCTGTGTTTGTGGTACAGGGGCATCCTCAGGGGACTCATCTCCCTGAGTAGCCTTTTTTGGCTTTTTGGATTTGGGTTTATTGGGGACTTTGGTTCTGGAGGTGGTGGCTGTGGGTTCCAACTACGTGGGTTTTCGCAGCTTGGCAGCCTGTTTCAACGTTGGGTCAGAGTTGTGCCTGTAGTATACTTCAGGCAATACAGTCGTTGCAGGGACTCTGAGGCCAACAAGTCCCTCAGCTTTTAGCTGATTCTCTATTATGGCCATAATGAACCGAGGATATAATATCCAGCGATTAGAAATAGATTTTGAGGCCATGTCCTTAAGTTCTAGAAAAATGATTTCAGAGAAGTTTAGGTTCTGTTGCTCAAGGATAGAGAATAGTACCTGCTGCCACCTTGTAGACATTTGATCCCAAGAGGAAGTCTTAGGAGCCAAACAGACATTTACCATGTGAAATATGAGACGTTCAGCATCATGTTAATGTTTCTTCAGTATGGTGGAGGCACTAAGGTTTCCCTGATATCCATGGTGGGCAAAGGATAAATCAGTTGTGCCCTTTGGATATCCAGCAGGAAAAGTGGCATCATCAAGGTTTAGGGTTTGGCGAAGTATATCGGGAGTGATGACCACTTGGTGGTTGTTGACGACCGACCGGAGAGACTCTGTGTTGTTCTCCCCAGTGGTGAGGGTGACGTTCATCCAAAACGATTCGGCATAAAGGATTGGATTAAGAAGAAAGGCCGTTTTGTAGGGTGACTGGACCATAAGATCAATAGCGTTATCGAACTTAGCCCAGAATGGCGATTTGGTGAGGTAAGCTACACAGTTGTGTCGCGGTTTGAGCTGCATGGTCGCCATTAATGAGATAGAAGTTTTGGATATTGAACGTTAGGTTTGAAGAAGATGAAGCATTGAAGGATTAGGTCTTTGATATTTATAGGGTACGGGTTAGAAAACGATTGAAGGGTTTGGCGTTAGTCATCAGTAGTTTTAAAACGACTTGACATGGTATTACCCTCTCAGACGTTGAAACAGCTGAAGTCTTGGTTTTAGGCATCAGCAGTTATAAAACTACTGAAGACCATGGTGTTGACTTCAGATGTTTGAAAACAACTGATAACTTGGTATTAGTCATCAGTAGTTGTGAAACTACTGAAGACATGGTTTTGTCATCAGTTGTTGTAAACAGCTGATGACTGGTGTTAGTCATCAGTAGTTGTGAAACTACTGAAGACATGTTTTTGTCATCAGTTGTTGTAAACAGCTGATGACTTGGTGTTAGTCATCAATAGTTGTGAAACTACTGAAGACATGTTTTTGTCATCAGGTGTTTAGGGTGAAACAGCAGTTGTAGAAACAACTAAAGAGAAAGTTCTCATCAGTAGTTTTCGTCAATTCATAGCCTTTCAGCTGTTTCATACTGTCCTCAACACCTACTCATCAGCCTTTTTGCTGTTTTCAGTTGTTTCATAGGACATCAGTACTTATCTGTTTTTACAACATCAGTAGTTACAACTACAGCAGTAGTTGGAACTTTATCAGTTGTTGTAACAGAAGCAGTACTATATGTGATATGGTCACTAATGATCATCAGTACTTATTGACTGAGATCATCAGAAGTTATCACTTATTCTAGCTGCAGCATACCAAGCCTTAACACAAGGTTTTGGAAAGTAGAACTATCCAAAGGCTTTGTAAAAATATCTGCAAGCTCATGAGCACTAGGCACAAACTTAGGATCAATCAGACCTTTTTCAAAACAATCCCGAATAAAATGATGTCTGATTTCTATATGTTTGGTCCTAGAGTGCTGGACTGGATTTTTGACGATACACAGAGCTGAAGCACTATCCATTAATAATGGAGTCTTAGTCTCGGTAATGCCATAATCCAAAAGTTGGTTCTAAAGCCAGAGTACCTGAGAAGTACAACTTGCAGCTGTAATGTACTCGGCCTCAGCAGTTGATGTAGCAACAGATGTTTGTTTCTTACTCTGCCAAGAAATCAAACAGTTTCCTAGGAATTGAATCCACTAGAAGTTGACTTTCTAGTTAACTTGCACCCTGCATAGTCACTATCTGAAAAAGCAACTAATTTGCAAGAGTGTCCAGTGGAATACCATAAACCTAGAGATTGTGTACCTTGCAAATATCTAAAGATCCTCTTGACTGCAATCAAATGAGACTCTTTAGGAGCAGCCTGAAATCTAGCACAGACACAAGTAGCAAACATGATATCTGGTCTAGAAGCTGTTAAATACATCAAGGACCCAATCATACATCTGTAAAGTGTTTCATCAACAGCTTTACCTTTTTGATCTGCATCCAGTTGTGTGGTGTTGCACATGGGAGTAGAACAGGGCTTACAATTTTGTAAATCAAACTTATTCAAAAGATCTTTTGTATATTTTGACTGATGAATAAAGGTTCCATCAGCCTTTTGTTTGATTTGCAAGCCTAGAAAGAACTGTAATTCTCCCATTGCACTCATTTCAAACCTCTTTATCATTAATTTTGTTAAATCATCACACAACTGGGGATCAGAGGATGCAAAAATGATATCATCAACATAAATCTGAACAAGTAGCTTATGCTGATCCACCTTCTTAATAAACAAAGTTTTATCAATGGAGCCACTAGTGAAATTATTCTTAAGAAGAAAAGTGGAAAGTATCTCATACCAGGCTCTAGGAGCTTGTTTCAACCCATAAAGAGCCTTATCAAGTTTATACACCCATTCAGGATGTTTATTATCCTCAAAACCAGGTGGTTGACACACATAAACTTCTTCTTTTATTTTACCATATAAAAATGCACTTTTGACATCCATTTGAAAAACTTTAAGATTGTGGAATGCAGCATAGGCAATGAACAATCTAATTGCCTCTAGTCTGGCTACAGGGGCAAAGGTTTCATCATAATCAATACCTTCTTCTTGTGAAAACCCCTGTACAACCAGTCTAGCCTTGTTCTTAACAATAAGCCCATTTTCATCAGTTTTATTCCTAAACACCCATTTAGTGCCTATTGCACACTTACCTGAGGGAAGAGGAATCAGTTCCCACACTTGCTGTTTCTTGAACTCAAGTAGCTCAAGCTACATGGCTTCAACCCATCCATTGTCTCTCAAAGCAACATGATAGTTCTTTGGCTCTAGCTGACTGATGAAGAGAGCATAGAAGCAGAAGTTAGACAATTGACTTCTTTTTGAAACTCCAGCATTGATATCACCAATAATTTGAGACATTGGGTGATTCTTCAGTTCTTGATAAACAATGAGATCTGTGAAAGTGTTTGTAGGACCTTCAGCAGCAGCAGATGTTGATGCAGACTCTTGAAACCAAGAATTGGATGGTAACTCAAAAGATGTAGAGGAATCAGAGATCTCATCAGCATTTGTTGTGGATGGAACTGCTGAAGCTAAAGGAACATCAAATTTAGCAGACACAGGCAGTTGGTCACTAAACTTGAATAGGTGAGTATTGATATTATCATCATCATCATCAATACCACTAGGTGGAAGACATGCTGCAGAAGATGATTATCAACATGATCTGCGAAAGCTGGAGATTGATAAGGAACATATTGCAGTATGCCCAAATCAAACAACTCCATAGGGTTTTGTGGAATCTTGTCCATAGGAGATTCATTAAACTTCACATGCAAAGTCTCTTCAACTATCTTTGTTCTGCAGTTGAAGACTCTGTATGCCTTGCAAGTAGATGAATAACAAACAAAATACCCTGCATCCACCTTAGGATCAAATTTTTGGAGTTGATCCTTTGTGTTGAGAATAAAACAGGGACACCCAAATGCTTTGAAAATTGAAATTAGAGGAGCCAAGTGATGGAGAACTTCATATGGAGTCTTCATCAACCTCTGATTTACTAAGGCTCTATTCTGCACATAGCAAGCTGTGTTAACAACTTCAGCCCAAAAGGTCAGTGGCAAACCAGAGTTAGCCAACATGGACCTTGCAGCTTCAATTAGGGTCTTGTTCTTTCTCTCCACTACTCCATTTTGTTCTGGAGTCCTTGGGATGCTAAACTGCCTTTTGATTCCCTTTGAAAGATAGAAGTCATCAAGTGTATGGTTTCTGAATTCAGTTCCATTGTCACTCCTTATACACTTGACTGAAAGGGAATACTGCTTCTCAACATACAACACAAAGTGAATAATCTTCTGAGCAACCTCATCCTTTGAATGTAGAAAGAAAGTCCATACAAATCTGGAGTAATCATCCACAATTACCAGACAGTATTTCTTCTTTGCCATGCTCATCACTCTCACAGGACCAAATAGATCCATATGCAGTAATTGCAAGCAGGCAGTAGACTTAGGCTCTTCAATAGGAGGGAATGAGACTTTGTGTGTTTTCCTTTTAAACAAGTAGTGCAGGTTTCATCACAGTGGAACTCCTTTATTGGTAAGCCTCTGACTAAACTATTGTGGATCAGCTGATTCATGTTTTTGAAATTAACATGACCCAGCCTTCTATGCCACAGTTTAGATTCTTGAGGAGAGGCTTTGGAAAATAGGCAAGGATGGCCTCTGAGATCTATTTTCTTGGAAGATCTAAGGCATACACTCTTCCTGTCCTGTTGGCTCTCAGGAGAGTGTGACCATCCAACACCTTATCAATCAAATGCAGAACTTTGGATGACAGAATCCTACAGTTCTGACAGGTGAAAATAGCGACATGGCCTTTATCACACATTTGACTTACACTCAAGAGATTGTACTTGAGATTTTCCACATGATTAACATCATCAAACTTTATTTCTCCATTGGAGACAAAGCCTTTTCCAATGATGTAACCCCTAGCATCATTGCCAAAAGAAACAAACCCCTTCTTTCCTTGAGAGTAGTCATGAAGAAGAGAGCTGTTCCCAGTCATGTGCACAGATCCCCCACTGTCTACATACCAGATGCTACTTTGGCATGTTGAAGAACCCTGCAATCATAAACGATCAGTTAGTTTTTGAGACCCAAACCTTTTTGGTTTTGGGTTTGTTCATATCAACAGATGGTAAACTAACAGACTTGTTATGAATAACAGCCTGAGGGGATGGAGATGGTGAGGAAGAAGAATCCTTTGGCATGGATTTTCTCCTCTAGGTTTCAACACAGGAGCATCTAATTGGATAACTCTCCCCAATAGATGTTGAACCATCATAACAGTTGTGTCTGATTTTGTGATAAAGCCTTCAGCTCATCAGACACAATAGTGCTTGAGTTTGATGGATTCCGTGTTGTACCATCTCTCTTTGAGCAACCTCAGCTGTTGCCTGTTTAACCCCTTTCTTTTGGATAACTTTTTGGATTTTGAGGTCACAGGTTTTGATGCTGCTGGTACAAATTTGACTTCAAACTTAGTTTTTATTTTATCCATTTTCTCTTTAATGTTTTCATTATGTTTGAGTTTGGAGCCCTTTTTATACAAGCAATCATCAGTAAGATGATTGAATAAGCCACATATTTCACATGGCTTTTTCTTCATCTTAAGTTGATTATCTATTGAAGAAGATGAAACTACTGAAGACTTGTTCTTCAGCAGTTTACTATCAGTACTAGCAGTTTTCTTCCCTTAGTACTGCTTTCTTGATATCCTTTTCAATAGTTTTCCCACCCTTCTACTAGCAGTTTTCTTCTCTTTAGTACATGCAGTAGTTTGGGCTTGTTCTCCAGGTGTTATGACAATCTGTTTAGTACTTTCAGTACTTTGTGAAATATCACCTGGAGTGATCAACTTGGTCATGTGAGTGTCAGCAGTGGAACCATCAACATCAGCTGATAGGTTCTGAGAGGGCTTAGTGCTGACTTCTACTTCTGATGGTGCTGTATCAGAAAGTAGATCACATGATGAAATGGATTGGTTATTGCTTTCACCATCAGATTCTACCTCTGCTCTGGGAGTAAAATCTGCAGGTGCAGCAGTGTGATTATACCCAATGCCAAACTTCACATTGGAAGCAGATTGCTTACTAAGAAGCATTTCAAAACCCTTGCAAGAGTTTACCCATCGATCACACTCTACCTGGGTAGTTGCAAGTGTTTCCTTGAGGTCTCTATACTTCTCTAGAAGTATCTCTTCCCTAGCCTTATCATCAGTGATTTGGCATTTAAGTTTGTAAATCTCATCATTCTTATCATTAAGCACAAACTCAAATTCAGCTTTGCTTTTGGAAATTGTTTGTTCTAGCTCAATGCTCTTGTTAACTAAAGCTACATTTGCTTCTCTAATAGATGCAAATGCGGCTATGGATGATTCAGAACATAGTCTGGCTTTTGCCTCAGAGGATACCTGTGATACCTTGGTGTAGAGGCATTAGAGGATGAAGTATCAGCAGAATCCAAAGCCATAAAAGCTAGATTTCCAAAGGGACTGTCACCACCATGTTGACCAGCACCAGTGAACAGTTGTTCATGACCAGACAAATCATCTGATAAACTGCTCCAGTCAAGAACACCTGGGGTGAAGAAGCTATGTTGTTGAGGTTGAGTTTGCTGATGAGATAGGGAAGGTTGAGGTTCAGGAAATGCATGTGATTGTTGTGCAATAGGAGCTTGAACAGGATTTGACTGAGGCAAGTAATAGCAGGGAAAAGGATTTGACATTGGACCCTGGGGGACAAAGTATGCAGGGGATACAGGGTGTGAATGATGACCAGAACCAGCAGGATGTTGCCCTCTGTTTTGTGTACTAGTACTAGGAAAAGTCAAAAAGGGTGTAGAAGAGTTAGATCCAGTTGATCTACACTCTCTTGCAAAGTGTCCCAGCCTTTGGCATTTGTGACACCTCAACTTACTCTTGTCAAAACCAACTTTGGTTTGCCAGAGAGTCCAGGAAATTTCCTGCCAGTTCTCTTGTAGAACTTCTGAGATCTGATATTAATCAATGCCATTTGGCTAAGAATATCCATCTCTTCTAGATCATCATCAGCTATTCCTTTCAAATCATCCACGATGAAGCATAAATTGTCACTGTTACTGCCAGAATGACTATCAATACCAACAAATGCATGGTCAGACTATTTGAAGAGAAATCAATATGCTCATCATAAGTGCTTTCAGATGCAGCATATTCTGACTCATGACCAACCAAGGCAGTATTCCCTGGTACAAAGTCATCAGTGAGCTTTCCTGATGAGGATAGTTTCCTGTTCTGCTCTATCTCTCTTTCGAATGTAAGCAGTTTCCTATGAAGTTGGGTGAGAGATAGGCTATCCAGATTTGCACTGGAGCGTAGGACAATAGTGTATGTGTCCCATCTCTCAGGTAGTGATCTGAGGAATCTGTTATTCATCTGGCTGTTGGTGTATTCCTGTTTCACCATTTTCAGCTCAGAGATCAAGAAGGAAAAATGCTCAAACTGTTGAGTGAGCGTCTCACCCTTTCTATGAGAGAATGTCTCATATTGTTGGGCAACGATTTCTGTGTTGTTTGCTAAGACCTCATCTGTGCCACTGAATTGTTCCTTCAGTGCATTCCAGAGGTCATGAGCAGTTTCATGATGCATAAGCCCTGAATAGATTTCATTAGGCAGTGCCATGGCCAGAATTCCATGGGCTTTAGCATCAATCTCAAACAGTTTCCGATCTTCATCAGAGTATTGTTCCTTCTTCTTCGGAACCATTTGATTAGTTTCCGGATTATTCACCATAGGCTTATGTGGTCCATGTACCACAGATGTCTAACAACCTGAACTGTTAACAGACAGGTGATGAAGCATTCTTCGCTGCCATATGTTATACTCGGTCCTAACCAGCATCGAAGGCTTGGTTGAGGAACCGGTATTGTGAGGATCATTAGAAGGAGTAGTCATCTCAGATTCAATCAAATTCAATTAAGCTATAACAGATTTAGAACAAAACACAACAACCAATTGAACCAAGAGAGATCTCAAAATGAATGAACGAAAGCGACAGAAATTCAATAATCTATAACCAGTTCTTGCAAATATGCTAATTCAATCAAACATAGATATCAATTAGCAGTTTCAATGATCAATTGTTAGATCGATCAATGATTAACAGCTCTGATACCACTTGTTAGGATTAGTGATCTACGTTTGATTGATTAGAGAGTATAGCAGCGGAATTCTATCAATGAATTAGCCAATTCACAAGAACAAAAGAGATATTCAATGTAAGAACAAAACGGTTATAGACAGAGAATTCTGCAAATAATATTTCATTCAATATTCGCTTTCGTGGTAACGGAATGTCACAATTTCAATTAGGTCAACACCTCTTATATAAGAGATGTGACGTCTGCTGATGTCACTTGATAGTGACATCTAACAGAATTTATACAAACTACTGATAGTTAACACAACTACTGAAAAGAACTACTGAAACTATAACAACTGAAGAACATGCTCTTCAGTTGTTTTACAAATACTAAAACAAAGAAAACTACTGAAAGTAAACCATCACAACAACTGAAGAATGCTTATTCAGTTGTTGTAACAAAATCTGAAGCTTCAGTACTTGTACTTGAACTTCAGCTGTTGTCATCAGCTGATATCTTCAGTCTTTATACTTCAGTTGTTGTACTTCAGTACTTTGGTCTTCAGCTGTTGAAGTCTTCAGCACTTTAGATCTTCAGCTGTTGGTCTTCAGTACTTTAGTCTTCAACTGTTGAAGTCTTCAGCACTTTAGATCTTCAGCTGTTGTTCTTCAGTACTTTGGTCTTCAGCTTTTGAAGTGTTCAGTACTTTAGTTCTTCTGCTGTTGTTCTTCATACTTTGTCAAACAGCTGATCAAGTCTTCAACAGGTGTTGTGATGTCTGTGGGACTTAGAGGTTTTTTTGATCAGGCTTATTGGTTCATTTGGTCCAACAAGTCGTGTGGGAGGACACACGACTGAAGGGTGCCTATACGCCCAAGTAGGGCTTGTGTACCGAGGGAACATAGTTTATTTCCTGACTTTTGGGGGAAAGTGCAAATGTAAGTTTTGACGTTGAAGGTTCCTAGGGGTTCATGTAAGTTGACTTTTGAGGCCATAGAGGTTATGTTGGGCATGGATGAGGATGATGTATGAGGTTGTATGATTATGCATGATGTATGTTATGTATATATGATGATGCCCTGTATGATGATGTTGACTGTGTATGTTGATGTTCTTTACTATTATGTATGATTATTTTCCCTTGGCTTTACGGGGAATGTTAATGAATGAAATGAAAGGAGTATGTAATGTAAAGTGGAAGATAATGAAAAGAGAAACATGATGAATGAATGCATGCATTAATGAACGATGGAAAGTAAAGAAAGTCTTGCAAGCCTTGTATGTTGGGACACGCCCCAATGTAGGGCGTTAGCCCAACGATGTGTGGGTTAGCTACCCTAGAATGATGCACATCGGAGTCCTTCTTTATGATTTACCATTTGTATAGAACCATTGTTGCTTTCCTTCGGTACTGTGGCGAGGGTGCTATGCACCATGATGGAAGGTCTAAGATAGGCTTCGGCCTAGTACCAGCTTTATGCATGACGGAAGGGTATAGCACATGACAATGGTACACCTGAATTTTACCTTTGGTACTGCGGCCAGGGTGCCGTGCACCATGATGGATGGTCTATGACAGGCTTCGGCTTAGTACAAGCTTTATGCATCATGGAAGGGTAAAGTTCATGGTTTTGACAGAAAGAAAGATGTAATGACAAACGAATGAATGAACGAATGATGAAGATAATAATGATATTATCTAGGTGTACGTATGATGTATGATCACATTCCAAAGTAAAGAATGGTTTTAGTGAACGAATGTATGTTTTACTATAAAACTAGAACTCACTCAGCAACGTTGACTTTTATGTGTTTACAGTTGGCAGGTGATGTTGCTGAGGATGGCATGGAGCGGCCACTAAGCTCTTTTAGATGGCATCCATTTTTATAATGCTTTTGTGATGTAATGCAACATGTATTTTGTAACTTGATAATCATGTATTGTTTTGCAAAAGCTTTTATAATGAAATGAGATGTCTATTTTGATGATTCCGTTGCGATGTTTTTATGAAAGTTAAATGTAATTTATAGGTTTTATGAGCAATGATTGGCCAGCTGTGAGCGTCCCGGGAAAGGGGCCTTACAAGTTGGTATGAAAGCCAAAGATTAAGTGAAACGGGTAAATTTTCAAAATAAACCTAAATGGGATGGAAAGGGAAGGGATGCCAGTCTGAGTAGCTGTGTGACATCAGGTATTTTCTTTAATGATAACCAGTATTATGTGCACATGTTATGTGGTTTATGTTTTGTTTGTAGATTTAGATACTAATGTAGTCACGACAGGTAATGCTTGGGTATGAAGACTAAAGTACGTGGCTAATCCCAACTGGCCACTGTAATTAGGGACTTACTATAATTGACATAAACTGAGCTGTTTCCTTGAATGACCGTGTTGGCGTTTGAATCTTTTAGTGTGTCTGATGATGGTCGGTGGTAGATCTTCTAAAGCTTCATGTGGTGGAGATCGTGGTGCTGAACTGTGACCCAAGAGGGGAAGACCCAGAGTGAAAAAGGTGGTTCATGAAGAACCCGAGACCCCTCATCCGGAGGGGCGGTGATAAGAGTGCCAATCTATGAGCCTCGATGAAGGAGGCTGTTGTTGAAGAAGTGAATCAGGTCATGTAGATGATCTTACTGTCTGTGGTGACCGAATTTATCAAGGCGGTATGTGAAGGAGAAAGAGATGAGAGGAAAAGGTCCTCGGGAGGCCGGCAATGACCAGAGCCTGAAACGGTTCTTTCCGATGATGAAAAGGAGGAAGAGGAAGAGCCTACGCCGGATGCCACACGAGGCTATAAGTATGGGGCGTTTCAATGATGGAAGCCCCTTACTTATGATTGTAATGGCACTGTTGTTGCTGTTCACCAGTGGGTGAGAGAAATAGAAGCTATTCTGAACATCAGTGAATGCCGGGAAGATGAGGAAGTGAAGTTTGCTGTCCACTCTTTCGTGGACTCAGCTTTATGCTGGTAGGACAATATTGTCCATGCTGATGGTAGTCATGCTATCGGAAGGATGAGGTGGTCTGAGCTGAAAAAGTTGTGATCGAGGAGTTCTGTCATTACGGGAAATGGATAAGGTGGAAAGGGAATTCCTGCAGCTGGAAGCGAGAACAATGACACATCAACAATACACCACCAAATTTAAAGAAATGGCATGGCTTGTGCCGGATCAGGTGATGCCTCTATCACGAAAGATCAAGGGATACATTCAGGGCTTGCCAGCGGATATCCGTAGGCACATGATCACCACCCGGCCGAACATGTTTAGGTCAGCGGTAGATTGGCAGGGAGATTGTATGATGAGAGAACGATGGTGGTGACCGAAGGTAGAAAGAAAGGTGTTAGCAATCGAAATTGGATAAGGAAAAGGCTTGGTCAAGGTGGTGCCTCAATAAATAACAAGAAGGCACGGGTAGACGACTGCCGTATGGTCACATCTGGTGTGGGTACGAAGAAGCATGGTAGATGTGGAAAGGAGCATAGTGGGGAATGTAGGGTGGGGTCAAACTTGTGCTTCAAATGTGGGAAGATAGGGCATGTAGCAAAGGACTGTCGTACTGTCCGATGTTCTAACTATGGTGTGGAGGGCCATATGAGTAGGGATTGTAAGAAGCATAGGGCTAAGGGTTCTAGGGTAAAGAATGATGGGGAAGGACTCATGGAGAGCGCCAGGGCGTTCACGATGACATAGGAGGAGGCTAGGACGGACCCTGATGTTGTGTCCAATACGTTTCTAGTGAACCAAACTTTAACTTCTGTGTTATTCGATTCTGGTGCTAGTAAAAGTTTTATTTCTGCTGCTTTCTGTGCTAAGCTATCTGTTAGTAGTAGAAGTGTTGATGCGCCCTTTGATGTAGAAACTGCCATAGGTAAGTCTACTAGGATTTCTCAAAGGATAGAAGACTATGGTGTGGAGTTAGAAGGTCACAAATTTTCGGTTAGATCCTTTGTGATGACCTTAGGTGGTTTCAATTTGGTTTTCCGGATGTATTGGTTGGCGGACTACGAGGCGAACATTGTGTGTCGCATAAAGATTATTCATTTGATAGTGCCTGACGGGAGTTTGGTAACTGTTCATGGGGATCGGGTCACGACGATCCCGAAAGTAATTTCAATGGCGATGGCGGGAAAGTGCATGAGGCATGGGTGTAGCGCCTACTTGGCTTATGTCAAGGATGTGGATACACCAACACCACAACTGCCTGAGGGTACCGGTTGTGTGTGACTTTCCAGACGTGTTCCCAAAAGACTTACCTGGAGTGCCACCTTAGAGAGATCGAGTTTGAGATTAATTTGATACCAGGTGCCCAACCTGTTGCCAAGGCACCGTATTGGCTGGCTCTGATGGAGATGAAAGAGTTGATGGAGCAGTTGCAAGAGCTTCTTGATAAGGGGCTCCGATCCTGTTTGTGAAGAAGAAAGACGGTAGTATGAGGATGTGTATTGACAACCGTGAGCTGAATAAGTTGATGATAAAGAACCGATATCCCTTACCAAGAATTGATGACTTTTTTTATGAGCTTCAAGGTGCCGTTGGTCTTCGAGGATAGACCTTCGATCTGGTTACCATCAGTTGAAAAGGAAGGAGCAGGATATCCCTAAATCAGCTTTTCGCATGCGTTATGATCATTACGAGTTTCTTGTCATATCTTTTGGTTTGACCAATGCGCCAACTGCTTTTATGGATCTGATGAATAAAAGCACTAAAAATGGATGTGCTAAAAAGGCTAGAAAAGTATGGAACTGCTAAAGCTGTTTGGGATGCATTGCTCATAATGTGTGAAGGCAGCAATATAGTGGCTGAAATTAACTTGGACAAGCTTCTTAATCAATATGGAACCTTTATCACTCCAAGGGGGAGTCAATCTCTAAACAGCTGCATAGATTAGTGCAGCTTGTGAATGATTTAGAGATTATGAGGGTAACATACAAAGTCAAAGAACTAAACAAGAAGATGCTTCATAGTCTTCCAGAAAGTTGAAATCAAAATGTTACAATGTTGAAAAACAATCTTGATCTTGAGAGTACCACCTTGGATATCATGATTGCCAAAATAGAATCTCTGAACTTGATAAAAGGAGCAGAATTCTTGGTGGACCTCGAGGTATTGATGTTGGATGTTGTATGCCCAAGACACATATAATATTGATGTCGTGGTACGTTATGATCCATGTCGGGCCATACCCAATAACAAGCTAAACAAACACCAATAAATATTTTTTTTTTGATATGATCATACAAATTTATATTAATACCAATTTAGAAAATGGGCTTTCTAAATGATTGCTTTTGAATAGAACAATATAGATGGATAATTTGTTCATAAGAATTATTTGTATTATTATTTGAGTGGGTTAAATAATAACAAATAAAAAAGTGTTCAAGATATAAAATTAAAAGGGGTTTTAATTTTATAAACATATGGGTTAAAGAGTGTGATATTATAAAAAATTAAAATGGGTGGAAACCTATTTTCAAGGGATTTTCAGGCACCCCTTGGAGCTCCCACTCCTTGGGATTTCTTTTCTTTTTTTATGAAAGACTTGAACCATTTACATACTCCACTCCATACACACTCTCTCTTACAAACATAGCAATTCTCTCTTCTTGTTTCTAGCTGAAATATTTTGGATTTGAAGTGATTTCTAGCTGAAATTTTTGGTTTTGATAAGAGGTGCAAGAAGAAGACTTTGGTGTTGCACTTCCTAGCAAGTTGGGTGTTTGCATGGGCTTGTGGGTGTACTAGCTTGAGGTCTTCTCCTTTGGAGGCTTGGATTCAAGAACATCATCATCTTCTACATTTAACATCAATCTCTAATCTCATTGTTCTTAGAAAGATAGAATTCTATGGACTCCTTATGGTTGGTGTTGTTTGATAGCATTTCTTTTCACATACATAATCCACATTCTTGGGTTTGATTTGTTGGTAAATAAATGGCCTATTTTCAACAACTAAAACAAGTTTAATGTCATATTATATCCGCTGCGTTTTTGGTTTAAATGGTTAAGCTATCTTTGATAAACTTGTAACAAACGCAACAATTGAAGCTTATAAATTTCCATCAGACACTCATTATGTGGAAAATGCATTCATCAGTAAGGATGATGATTTTCTCTCCTCAAGAGATCACGTGAAGACAACCGGTATCATTGCTTCTCCATCAACAAAAAAGCCATCAACATCATCTCAACCAACAGGGTTCACTGCAACTCCCTCAACTTGTAACCCCCGGAATAAAGTTGAAACGAGCCAGTTAATAACAATAGGCTTAGCCGGGGCTATTTAAAGAAAATAAGCGGGTAATGGAGTATGGACCGAGTAGATCTCACGGGATATGTGTTTAACGAGTTAATGGTCTTGAGAACGCCCAATATATATAAATCGATCAGCTTGAGCAACCTCATTTGCAACTCAACACCATAAATTCTAGAGAGAGAGTGTGTGTAGAGAGAGAAAGTAGAGAGAAATGAAGATTCAAGGCTCGACTAATCATGGGATTGAAGATCTGTGTTCGTGGACATCCAAACAACAAGAAAAAACCAAGAATCCACGTAAGCAAGATTATTTAATCTTTCATTTTTGATGTAAACCAGGATACTAGGGCTTGGGTTTTTGAAAGTAGCAAAGATTCACTCAAAACCCATGTTTTTGTGTAAGAAAACATGTAACAAGCTTACATATAACTTATTGGGTGATAAACCAAGGTTTTGGATGTAAAAGATTGATGTTTTGGGTCAAAATGGGTTGGTTCGTAATTTTCAGTCCGCTCAGCGAAATTATGTGTTCATCTAGCGAAATTGTGAGTCGTCCGGCGAAACTATGAAGACTTCCCGTGAAACTGTAGTTTCGCAGGTACTTTCGCAGACATGGTTTTCCAAAGAAAGTTAGGCGAAACTGGCAGCAAAACTGGCAGCGAAGATGCCAGCGAAACTGCCAGCGAAACTGCCAGCGAAACTGCCAGCGAAACTGCCAGCGAAACTGCCAGCGAAACTGCCAGCGAAACTGCCAGCGAAACTGCCAGCGAAACTGCCAGCGAAACTGCCAGCGAAACTGCCAGCGAAACTGCCAGCGAAACTGCCAGCGAAACTGCCAGCGAAACTGCCAGCGAAACTGCCAGCGAAACTGCCAGCGAAACTGCCAGCGAAACTGCCAGCGAAACTGCCAGCGAAATGCCAGCGAAACTGCCAGCGAAACTGCCAGCGAAACTGCCAGCGAAACTGCCAGCGAAACTGCCAGCGAAACTGCCAGCGAACTGCCAGCGAAACTGCCAGCGAAACTGCCAGCGAAACTGCCAGCGAAACTGCCAGCGAAACTGCCAGCGAAACTGCCAGCGAAACTGCCAGCGAAACTGCCAGCGAAACTGCCAGCGAAACTGCCAGCGAAACTGCCAGCGAAACTGCCAGCGAAACTGCCAGCGAAACTGCCAGCGAAACTGCCAGCGAAACTGCCAGCGAAACTGCCAGCGAAACTGCCAGCGAAACTGCCAGCGAAACTGCCAGCGAAACTGCCAGCGAAACTGCCAGCGAAACTGCCAGCGAAACTGCCAGCGAAACTGCCAGCGAAACTGCCAGCGAAACTGCCAGCGAAACTGCCAGCGAAACTGCCAGCGAAACTGCCAGCGAAACTGCCAGCGAAACTGCCAGCGAAACTGCCAGCGAAACTGCCAGCGAAACTGCCAGCGAAACTGCCAGCGAAACTGCCAGCGAAACTGCCAGCGAAACTGCCAGCGAAACTGCCAGCGAAACTGCCAGCGAAACTGCCAGCGAAACTGCCAGCGAAACTGCCAGCGAAACTGCCAGCGAAACTGCCAGCGAAACTGCCAGCGAAACTGCCAGCGAAACTGCCAGCGAAACTGCCAGCGAAACTGCCAGCGAAACTGCCAGCGAAACTGCCAGCGAAACTGCCAGCGAAACTGCCAGCGAAACTGCCAGCGAAACTGCCAGCGAAACTGCCAGCGAAACTGCCAGCGAAATGCCAGCGAAACTGCCAGCGAAACTGCCAGCGAAACTGCCAGCGAAACTGCCAGCGAAACTGCCAGCGAAACTGCCAGCGAAACTGCCAGCGAAACTGCCAGCGAAACTGCCAGCGAAACTGCCAGCGAAACTGCCAGCGAAACTGCCAGCGAAACTGCCAGCGAAACTGCCAGCGAAACTGCCAGCGAAACTGCCAGCGAAACTGCCAGCGAAACTGCCAGCGAAACTGCCAGCGAAACTGCCAGCGAAACTGCCAGCGAAACTGCCAGCGAAACTGCCAGCGAAACTGCCAGCGAAACTGCCAGCGAAACTGCCAGCGAAACTGCCAGCGAAAGTGCTGATCTAGCAGCGAATTAAGCAAAGAAATTAGGTAGAATCCTTTGAGTGCTAACTTATCTGCAGGCTGCGTAGTGTGATCTTTGTTTAGAAAGCTTGACCGAGAAGCTACTCATCGAGTCCAGGTGAGTTGTAGATACCCTATTTTAAAGGTTTTATACTAGTTTGGGGCTGGAAATGCATGCTAAATATACGTTTTAAATGACCAAGATTTTAACAATGCGACCCCAGCTAGGGGCATTTCCCCTTAGACCCCACCCCGGGTTGCTAACCCTAGGATCCCTCTATCAGGGGCTGCCGCCCCCGAACCTCCGTTGTCCCACGGAGGATTAATTATGTTTATGATGACTTATGCTTGTGGTGCATATGTATATGTATATGAATGTATGATGCATTACGTTTATGATGATGTGTGATGGTATATGATATGTATGACGTTGTGTGGTGATGTTATGCTTATGTATGATATGTTTTCTCATGTTCCTTACTACGTATTATGATGTGACTTTACGTGGTGTGATTATGACAATGAACATAAAGTATTATCTTAACGAAGTGAAAGATATAAAATAATGAAAGTGTAACATAATTAATGAACGAATAAAAAGTCTTACAAGCAAATAAAGGGAGGTTCAGAACTCATTGAGAGTTGTTAGCTTAACCGTGTGTTTATAGCGTGTGATCTTGGCTAACACGTAAGTATTCACACACAGGGAGAGTTAGTCTATGTGACTACTCAGTTCATGCGATACGTGCGATATGTGTGATATGGGGTCCTTGTCACTTAACCCTAGATGATTTAGCTTTGTGCTCAAGAGGGGGGTTAAGTACATGACATGAGCTAGATATAAGTGAAAAGATAATAAATGTTCGAAAAGTGATACAAGTACGACATGTGTGAAACGTGCGAAATGTATGAAATGAAAGATGATGAAGATAATAATTATTACATTATTGCGCGTATGATTTGTGATCACGTGCAATAGTAAAGAAAATGTTTTAATGACGGAAAGGTACTATAATGTTTTATAAAACTAGAACTCACTCCGCATCGCTGACTTTTATGCATTTTACAGTTGGCAAGTGATTGTTGCGATGGCACGGGGTGGCTACATGGCTCATTTTAGATGGCATCCATTTTATGATACGATAACATTTTTGCATTGTAATGCGAATAAACGATATTTTGTAATAAACATTTTATTATTTTCCAAAAAGTGTTTATTTAAAGGATATAAAATGGTTGTTTAAATTCCTTCCGTTGCATGGTTTTAGTAAATTTAATGTAAATATATGTTTTATGTGTGATGATTGACCAGCTGTGAGCGTCCCATGAATGGGGCCTTACACAACTACTCCTAAAGACCCAATATAAGAAGAGCACAATGCAACTTATAATGCCTTCGTAGCTAGCTTTGAAGCTTACCTGGGAGGCAGACTCATTCTTGCTCATCTGATCCAAGAAGATTTGGAAGAAATGGATCTAGATGATATAGAAGAAATTGATCTGCAATGACAAATGGCTATGATTGCAATGAGAGCCAAGAAGTTCTTCAGAAAATGGAGAAAGCTTAGCCTTAATGAAAACACCAAACTAGTTTTAACTATGGTATGACTGCCCACTTCTCTAGAGAATTTAATGCTCCTAGAAGAAACAAAAACAATTGCCAAAGGAATTCTAACGGCGAGTCATCTTCACAATAAAGCACAAGCTTTCACTCAAACAATCAACAACATCAGTATCATCACCAAAAAACATCAACAACCATATGAGAGCCAGCCACAACTAACAAATCAATCACATGGAAGTAGTCAGGCATCTTCAAATGCTCTTGTCATGAGACAATATGGAAGTGAATCCTCAATTTTAGAATCATGCACTCATGGCTCACATCAATGATGGTCCAACTCCTATGCCATCTCAGATAAAATCCAACCTTTGTATTGATAAATGCATTACTGAATTGCTTGGTTATCATGAGTACAATCATAAACTGGCTGTTAAAATAAAAGAAGAAAAGGTCAAGTTAGATATGCTTAAAGATAGATTAAAGGCTTTGAAATTAAAATTAAATCACTCATCTCTGACATTGAAAAATTGGATGTTGAAAAGCACACTCTTGCAGCTAAGAATGAGCAACTAACAGAAAAGTTAGCCCATTCAAAAGCTGAACAAACACAACTGAAGTGAAACTTCAAAAGTTTCAAATGTATTTAGTCAAGCCACAAAATATGCTAGACTCACAAAAAATCCGAAGGATATGACTGGGATTGGGTATAATTTTTGTGCTCGACCATACAATGACAACTACATTGTGATGCCTGAATTTGTCACACTGAAACAACAAAATGAACCTAACACTATTGAACCAAAATCAATAGTATAACAAGTCACAGATCCCTAAAATAAACCAAATGTTGATATAGAAACAAATAAGGAGAAAATTAAATAAGGTCACCCATTTAAAATCAAGGAGTGTTAAGACAAGAAAGTGAATATCATTAAACTAGCAAGCCCAATCAAAGCCACTGTCTCATTTGTGAAATTTATACATGCAGTTTCAAAAGGAAAAAAGAAAGTCGTGGCCTTAGTGAAACCTCTTGTTGAAAGTAGATCTGATTATGAGATTAAATTTCCAATAAATTCAAGCAAATCAGACAAAGTTTCACTCCCAAAGACAAGCAATAGTTCATCGACTTCGAAAACAAAAACTTAGTCAATCCCTCAATCATCAAAATCAAAACATGGAGTAGGTTTTGACAGGTGGAAACGGGATCATGTAAATCTGTTTGAACATGAAGTCAAGAAAAGGTTGAGGAAACAAAAACAGCCTAAAATAGTCAACAAAAGTAGTGTTGTGCAACAAACTACTAAAAAGGCTGATTTTCCTTCTTCCCTTAAATCAATGATTGTGACTCAGTTGAGAATGGATAAATTCACATAGTTAGCAAAAGCAAAATTAGATTCAAAAAACAATGATATGTATTCCGACATTCGTGAAATGTTTAATCACAAAACAGATGAGTGCTTTTTCAAACAATACTGCTTTATCTATTACATGAACAATCATTCCACCAAAAACTCCTATTTCCATAAATACTATTCAGCCTTTGGTATGACCAACCATAATACATCTCATTGTTTCTTCAGCAAAAATGCTTGAGTATTCCCTAAAACAAGCCCATCTCACCAATATCATATGTGATACCCAAAATCAGAAGTCATTTTCATAATAATCAATCTAGGACTTCTAGTTCACATAATCACATGGGTAACATAAATGATTTGAAGAAGATTCAAAGAAACAAATATCATAACATCAAACGAACATATGATTTTCACAAACCAAAAATGATGATTGATAATAAAAAACAGGTCAGATTTCTTCAAAGAAATAGGGAAGAAAGCTTTTATTATTCTACTTAATCTTCAGCTGAAATTGATAAGTTGAAACATTCAAATTATCAATAGAAATCTCCACATTCACAGTTTAGAGGAAATTACCAAGAAGTTACTATTATGGACAGGAAAGGGAAACCCAAGACCATTATGGCTTGGGTTCCACATTCTAAATAATTCTTTTGGGCTTGTAGGGTCCTCCACACAGGTCGAATAGCTTATGATACGTGGACAGTGGATACTCCTAACACGTGACTGGAGATCATTCCCTCCTTCATGACATCAAGCATATACAACGAACCACTATGGCATTCAGAGGAGATTCACAAGGTGGAAGAATCATTGGTGAAGGATGTGTGACGAATCGGATGCTGAGCTTTCATAGAGTAAACTACTGTGAACAACTGAATTTCAATCTTCTCAGCGTGTCTCAAATCTGTGACAAGATATACTCAACTCACTTTACTGACATGCATTGCTACATTCTGAAACAAGGATTCCAAATTCTTGAAGAATGGGTTGTCTTAAATACCCCGAGGATGAATAACACCTATGTCCTAAACCTAAATTCTACTATACCAAAAGAAGAAACATATCTTCTGTCAAAAGCATCTTTTGATGAGTCTCAACTTTGGCATAGACGTTTGGGACACACAAATTTTATGAACACGAACAGATTGGTAAAGGAAACCATGTCATTGGGTTACCCCAAAAAGAATTTCACTTTGTTGATCATTGTTTAGCATGCCTTCAAGGGAAACAACATAATTCTTTACACAAGCCAAAGCTGGTGAACACAAACAATTCTCGAGTAAAGTTACTTCATATGGATCTTTTGAAACCAAGTCATGTTATGAGTATGGGAAAGAAATAGTATTTTTTGGTGACCATTGATGACTTTTCATGATTTACATGGGTTTTCATTTTACTTCATAAAAACAAAGCATCCTAAATAATAAAAGATTTTATCTCAAAATTTGAAAACCAACTTGATTATAAGGTCAAAACAGTTAGAAGTGATAATGGGACAAAATATAAAAAAGAATATATGAGTTTTTTTTGTACAAACAAAGGCCTTACTCATAATTCAATGCAGCTAGAACTCCTTAAGAAAATAGGGTAGATAAAAGGAGAAATAGAATACTAATTGAAGCAACAAGAGCAATGCTGGCCCATGCTAAACTCCCAATTACCTTTTGGGGAGAAGTAATTAACACATCATGCTTTGTGCAAAATAGAACTCTCATTGTAAAAGAAAGCAATAATACTCCTTAAGAACTTGTGTTTCACAAAAAACCATTTATTGGATTTTTTAATTTTTTAAGTCATTTGATAGTCGTGTCTATAATATTAAACACACGAGACTATTTGGGAAAATTTTTATCTAATTCTAATGAAGGATTCTTTGTAGGTTATTCTTCAGTTTCAATGCTTATAAAGTTGTTAATCCTAGATTAAACATTATTAATAAATCAACAAATGTTCAATTCAAGGAACACTCATTTACCAAAGTGTTTCAACAAAAGATGGTCCTAGCTTGTTTCCCATCACAATGAGAAGACCCATCAACTGAACTTAGAATACCGGATCAAGCTACACCTCAGTTAAAACTGAAAGAACATCAAATGATGGAAGCAATCAAAGTGTTTCTAATACTGAAGCAGTCATTAAAACAAAATCTGACTATCTTGATAACTCTCCAATAGTACAAGATGAAGGTGCCCTTCACCATGATGATCTGAATTTGTCCAATCTTGATGTAATGATTGTTGGTGACTCAATTCCAACCACCAGAATACACAAGAATCATCTCGTATAAAGCATTATTGTTGAACTTGATGAACGGGTGACAAGAAGCAAGTCAAGTATTGCAAACAACCGTTTGTTCTCATGCTTTCTGTGTCAAACAGTGCACAAGAATGTCAAAGAGGCTCTTCAAGACAATACCTTGATTGAAGCAATGTAGGAAGAATTGTTGAAATTCAAGAAACAAGAAGTATGGCAACTGGTAGATCTTCCTGAAGGACAATATCCTATTGGTACGAGATGGCTATACAGAATCAAAACTGATGATAGAGGAACTGTCAATAGAAAGAAAGTAAGACTAGTGGCACAAGGGTATACACAGGAAGAAGGAATTGATTATGATGTAGTGATTGCACCTATTACCAGATTAGAATTAATAAGAACCTTTCTTGCATACTCAACATACAGGAAGTTCACTATTTATCAATGTATGTAAAGTGTTCTTACATGTATGGAAAGATTGTGGAAGAAGTCTATGTGAGTCAACCACCTGGCTTTGAAGATCCTGATTTTCCTCATAGGGTGTATAAGCTTGACAAAGCCTTGTATGGTCTTCACCAAGCACAAGAATATGGTACAAGACTCTATCATCTTTCCTTCTTGAACATTGATATTAAAGAGGAAGGATTGATCAGACTCTTATTAGAAAGAGAAGAGGAAAATACATGTTGCTAGTCCAGATCTACGTGGATGATATCACTTTTGGCTCAACAAAAAAGCTACTCTATAAAAATTTTGAAGACCTTATGCATTCAAAATTCCAATGAGTGCAACGGCGGAACTCACATTCTTTCTAGGAGTGAAAGTCCAAATGATGACAAATGGAATCTTCATTAATCCATCAAAATATGTGGAAACAATGCTCAAGAAATTCCACCTTGCTGACTGTTAGTCTATGAGAACACGTGTTGATACTAAAGTGAAGATAGGACCTAATCTAAAAGGCAAATCAGTGAATCAAATTCACTATCGATCTGTGATCAGTTCACTTATGTATCTAACAGCTAGTAGGCCTGACATTATGTTTTGTGTTTGTGTGTATGCTAGATAGCAAACAGATCCCAAGTAATCTCATGTGAATCTTGTCAAATGGATATTCAGATTTTTTAAGGTCAAGCCTGCACATGGATTGTGGTATCCAAAAAAGGAGACTTCAATCTCTATGCCTACACTGATAGTGATTATGGGGGATGAAAGTTTTGTAAGAAGTCCACTTCTGCTGGTTGTAAATTCCTTGGTCCCAAACTGGTCTCCTAGCAATGCAAGAAGCAGAAAAATGTATCTATTTCAACAACAGAAGCTGACTACATAGCAGCATCAGCTTGTTTCTCTGGATTCAAAACTAGATGCTTGATTATGATTTTAACTTCTTGCACACTCCAATTCACATTGACAACACAACTACTGTTTTTATTACAAATAATCTAGTTTAGCACTAAAAAAACATATTAACATTAAATATCACTTTTTGAGAGACCGTGTTGAAAAAGAGTTAATCAAATTGATTCAACTTTCCACAAAAAATCAATTGGCTGATTTATTCAGTAGTACATTTGAACCTAGTAGGTTTGAATTCATAGTTCAATCAATTTGCATGATTAACCTTGAATAAAAAAATTAAAACAAAGAATTAAAAAAATAATTTTGGAAAATTACAAAAAGAATCCAATTTTGATGAAGAAAATGATTTATACACCTTGTGAAAAGATATAATTACAGTTGTTATATCATTAACTGTGCTTAATGCAAAATTTGAAAGACTAACATGACTTACCTCATATGTGGGTAGCCTCAACTTGGAAGAAAGGATATAGGGTGCGAAGAATTAAAATCATATTCAACGGTCAAACACTCATCTCAGAGTATGGGTATGTATTGGCTTATCCAAGTGGATGTGTGTGTAGTATCCTAAACACACCAGGTAATGATACTTTAGGAATCTCTTTCACCTATATCGGTTTCATCTCTTTTATGTTAAGCAAAGACCTGAAGAAATAAGCACATAGTGCAAATGTATTGATGGAAAAGATTCCTAACAAGGAACACATCAAAAATGGATGAATCTACAAAAGAATACATTCCTTGTGAATGAACAAAAAGAATCCTATCATGGATCACCTTCCAAAGTGAAGTGAAAAGAATCCAATATGGATCAAATCATGAAAAGGATTAAAGAAAAAAAATCCCAATGAGGATTAGTGAAAATGAGATCTCATAACTTAAGTGATTTCGTCAAGCAAAGTGTGAAAAAGTTCTTCCATACATTACATGAGGACGGTCGATCATACCATGCTTCTGTGTGTGATGCATGTTGAATAATAAAACAAACCAAAAAATGATAAATATCACATGCATAAAAATGTTAACAAGGTATGGTCTAAGTGGATAAACATACCATCAATCAATAAGTTCATAAACATGTCCATTTTATTACAAAAATGCACATGTGTAATGTAAGATTGATATGATCCCAACAAAGGTATACTTTCTCTTCAGGCTTAAATCAGAAAACAAAAACATCCAAAATATTTCAACTTCAAAAGTTTTAAATATCTAAAGTTTCTATCTAGTTATCTATATAAACTTTAGGAGGAATAATTTAAAATTTTTATTAGTTGTATAGATATTTACTTTCTTAAAACTTACAAAACTTATTGTGTGTGTTGGTGCAGAAGTTATACTATTATATCTCAGCTTATGCAGATTCATGAAAGCATAAGAATTCCAAGATCAACAAACAATGGGATACTTGTATGAGTTCTCATATACAAGTAAGTCCAAGCAAAAATTGACAACACCAACAACAGTCAAAAACTTCACAAGACACAAAACAATCAAAGACAGATCTTCATAACAAAAAATAATTTCTCTGCTAAAACACTAAGTTTTGATTCAAGTTCAAAACATAATGCGGGTAAGTGCATTGGTTAATGTGGGTGAAGATAACCCATGCATATAACCAATGCGGGTAACTATTTATGTAGTTTAAAACAAAGTGAAACTAATGCCGACAATATTAATCTACCGCATTTGTGTCAAAGAAGTATACATAAAAAGTTTGAAGTTCTAAAAACCTATGCGGACAAAAGTGTTCTACCACATTGGTTTATGTGGTAAACTTTTATACTTCCACATTTCTTTTTACTCATTCACATTTCTTTAATGTGGTTGATAGCAACACTTAATGTGTATCAAAATGAATAAATAAAGTGCTTAATATCTTGAGTCATCATAATAAACATCAATGAATACGGACAACTTCATTGGTCTACCGCATTTGTTGAAATATGTAGGATCTTGTATGCCCAAGACACATACAAGATTGATGTGGTTAGTACGTTATGATCCAAGTCGAGTCATACCCAATAACAAGATATAGAAACACCAATAAATGTTTGTTTGTTAATGAGATCATACAAATAAAGATTGACACCAATTAGAAAATTGGTTTTCTAAAACTATACTTTTGTAAAAGAACAACATATATGGATGATTTGTTCATGAGAGATTATTTGTTTCATTATTTAATTTGGTTAAATAATAACAAATAAAAGTGTGTTATTGTTATAAAATTAAAAGATGTTTTAATCTTATAAAAAAATCAAGGGCTAAGTGTATAACCTTTATAAAACTAAATGGGAGGGAAACCCATTTTGAAGTGGGTTTTTCGGCCGCCCCAAGTGGTGTGCGTATTTGATTTGTCTTCTCTTGTGGAGGACTAGAGGTCTCTTGCACTTGCACTCTCCCACAGAATACACTTTTCTCTACACACACATAACATATTCGCTCTAAAAACAAGCTGTAATTTCGAATTATAGAAGCTAAAGGGAGCTGAAAATTTTGATTTGGCTGCCCTTCAAGATCTTCTTGAAGATTGAGGATTGTATAAGAGGGTTGATCTTGGTGCTTTACTTCCTAACAAGTAAGGTGTTTGCGAAGCTTGTGGGTATACAAGCTTCTGGTCTTTTTCTTTGAAGGCTAAACATTCAAGGACATCACCATCTTCATTCTTTTAACATCTACAACATCTAGTGCAAGAAAGGTTGTTTCTTTGTTCACCCTATGGTTGATTGTTTTGTTTGATAGTATAGTGTTTCATATATATTGTTGATCCTTGATTTTGGGTTTTTTTGTGGTTTAAAATGATGAAATTTTCAGATTACAAACAACATGTTAAACCTATATTCCACTATGTTTTATAAGTTTAAAATGGTTAAACTAGCTTTGAATAACATGTTGCAAAACCCAACAATGGCATCTAGAGCCGGTTATGTAGAATATGTGCTTCAAAAGGTCTTGAAAAGTTAGTTTTCATGGACCTTTTCAACCCATTAGGGGCTGTTTTGTTGTGGATGTATGAATCCCTTATGTTTCAAGGTTTATTCTTGCATGCTTTAGTGTAAACCTTGAAAGATTTACATCAAATGGTTGATTGTGTTGTTTGGGCAAACTTTAAAGTTTTAGTTTATGTTGGCTGAAACTTTAGTGCTGAAATAAGGGGTTCATTATTGTTCTTGGATGTTGAATATGTTTCTCATTATGGTGCATAAAATAGCCTTGGCCTTATGTGTTTGGTTTTGGTTGATTGTGATTTTTCATATTGGTTTTGTTTCTTGTAAAGGTTCTAATTTGTGTTTTGTATCTTGGGTTGTAATTTATTTATTCATTTGGTTTTGTAATAAATAGATTAGATGCATTTCTTAATTAGAAAAAATTTATTAAGATATGATTTTGTAAAAAAGATGCACAAGATGAAGACTCAAAGAAGGACACAAAAGACATGGACACTTGAAGCTTTTGGATGTGGTTTCAAGTGGGAGTTCATGGACACATTTTGATGTGTCATCTCAACAATTAGGAAAGACCTTTTGACAACACTTGTAATGGAAAACAAGTGTGGTCAACTTAGTGGCTATGGTTATGCACTCATGTTTGTATGTTTATGCTTGTTTGGATGTTTGTTGTTTGATTGTTTGGTTGATATTTGGATATGCATTACAAACTCATTAACAAACTTAACAAGCTGAAAATTTTATGGTTCTTTATCATTAAGTGGTTAATAAAAGGTTATTAAAAGGATTAATGATTTTAATAGAAGAGGTTTAATTAAAGGTGAACCATAGGGTACCTTGCATTTGAAAGCATGCAAATATAAGGTACCTAGAGTTTTCTAAACTAAGATTATGGAAACATTAAATTTCTTTTATAAACAAGTTTAACACCGTCCTTTTGCACAACACTTGAGTCATTTCGAAACTTTTAATGGGATAAAGGTCACCTAACCATTATGAGGGAACTTGTGACTTGAAGTGGGGATATCATATTTGTGGGATAAAGGTCACCTAACCACTTATGTTGGAAAACTCACATGTGTGTGAAAGTAGGTAACTTGATTTGCAAACCATGTTAAATAGATCACCTACAATATGGTTTACAAAGGTGTTGATGGGACAAACATGCCGACTATACATATGATGTTTTAAAGTCGATCCCATACCCTAGAAGTTGCAAAGGGTTGCAATTGTCAAAACGTTGACTACCTTGTTAATTTAAATAATGGGATAAAGGTCACCTAACCACTATTTAAATGTAACATTGGATTCTAGATTTAAAATTGTGTAAGACACTTAAAAAGGGTTTTAATTATTAAAATATGAACAATATCGAAATTACTAAAATTGAACTTTGTTATATTTTGTAGATGACCACCAACAATAATGATAATAATGAAATCCCGACCGCTCACTCACTGTCACTAAGGACCATTCTCCAAAAGGAGCGTCTAAACCATAATAACTTTATTGATTAGTTTTGAAACTTGAGAATTGTTCTCAAGCAAGAGAAACCATCATACATATTAGATGATCCGATTCCCGATCACCCTAGTGAGGATGATGTGGAGGCCTAAAATAATTGGGTAAAATACATTGAGGACTCGATCCAAATGTCTTGCCTTATGTTGCAAGTATGAATCCAGATCTCCAAAAGGAGTATGAACATCATGGAGCATACGACATGATAACCCAGTTGAAGAAAACGTTCCAACAACAAGCACGGGTTGAGCGCTTCGAAACGGTTCGTGCACTCCATGCGTGTCATATGGACGAAACCCAATCTGTGTCATCTTATGTACTTAAGATGAAAAGCCACATTGACCGCCTCGAAAAACTGAATTGTCCCGTCTCGAAAGAGATGGCTATGGATTTGATCCTCAACTCTTTGTCAAAAAGGTTTGACAACTTTGTCATGAACTATAACATGAACGGGTGGGACAAGAACATAAGTCAGCTTCACTCTATGCTCAAAACTACCGAGGCAGCTATGGGTAAAAGGGTTTTACCCATTCTCACCGTTAATGAAGGTGGGAACGAGAAGAGGCCTCACCCCGCACCCAAGGCAAATGTTGCCAAGGGTAAAGGGCACGTTAGGGGTAAGGGAAAGGGAGTGGTAAGAGCGCCACCACCAAAACCAGCGGAGAAGAAGCAAAAGGTTGCTTCAAATGACCCATGCTTTAAGTGTGGGGAAATTGGACATTGGGCAAGAAATTGCCCATTCAATCTCAAAGAGTTGCAAGCAAAGAGGGATGACGGGCAAACCTCAGGTACAATCTTCATGATCCATATTGATCTAAATTCAAAATCCTTTAACACATGGGTATTGGATACCGGATGTGGAACTCACATTTGCAACTTATTGTAGGGGTTCAAAAGAAGTAAGGACTTCAAGAAAGGGGATGTAAGCATCTACATGGGGAATGGGGCAAAGGTTCAAGTTGAAGGTCGAGGGCACTACATCTTGAAGCTTCCAAATGGTTTGGAAGCAATTTTGAACAATTTTTGTATGCTCCTAGTTTGAATAGGAACATTATTTCTGTTGCCCAATTAAGACAATATGGTTATGTTTTGTCATTTATTGAGAATGAAATTCATGTTTCTTTAAATGGCATATTTTATTTTAAAGGTATTCCAGTTAATGATATTTATGAATTGGTTCGGGAAAACACATTATTTGATAGCTCATTGTACCAAACCACCACTAAGGAACTCAAATTGGATTTGAGCGATACCTATCTTTGGCATTGCCGTCTTGGTCATATAAATGAGAAGCGCATACAAACACTTCCAAAGAACGGTATTCTAAAAGCAAATGAATGTGATTCATTCGATGTATGTGAATCTTGTTTACAAGGTAAAATGACTAAGGCAACTTTTAGTGGCAAGTCTGAACAGGCAAAAGATTTATTAGGCATCATACATTCGGATGTATGTGGTCCTTTTAAGCCAATGACTAGGTACCATGAAAGATACTTCATTACCTTTACCGACGACTATAGTCGATATGGTTATGTGTTCTTGTTAAGACACAAAGATGAAGCTTTTGAAATGTTTAAAATCTTCCAAAATGAAGTAGAAAATCAACTCAACAAGAAAATAAAAATTCTCCGCACCGATAGAGGAGGTGAATACCTGAGTGATGCCTTTAGAGACCATCTTTGAAGTTGTGGTATTGTCTCACAACTATCTCCACCTGGAACACCACAACATAATGGCGTGTCCGAAAGGAGAAATCGAACTCTGTTAGATATGGTTCGATCTATGATGGCTAGAAGCTCACTACCTATATCATTTTGGGGTTTCGCTTTGCTCTCTGCGGCCCGTATTTTGAATATGGCCCCAACCAAGAAAGTGGAAACAATACCTTTTGAAATATGGCATGGAAGGGTTCCATCACTTTCATATTTAAAGGTATGGGGTTGTGAGGTCTATGTTAAGACTCCCACCTCAAACAAGCTAGAAAGCCATTCCACTAAGTTTATCTTTATTGGATATCCCAGAGGTTCTATGGGATATTATTTTTATGATCCATTGGAACAAAAGGAATTTGTTTCCAAGAAGGCTGAGTTCTTAGAAGCTAAGTTCCTTACAGAAGGAACTAGCAGTAGAACTGTGGATCTTGAGGAGGATCAAGAACCATAAACCAATACATGTTTGGTTGACACTAGCACTCATCATGAGGATGTTGAGAATGATCAAGTGGTTGATCAATATACACAAAACATTCACAGATCTGGTAGATTCCGTAGATGGATGCTATGTGGTAGAACCTGATGAACCAACCACCTATCATGATGCAATGTCCAATTTGGGTTGTGACAAATGGCTTGAATCCATGGACGTAGAGATGCAATCCATGTATGACAACCAAGTGTGGGACTTGGTTGAACCACCTCTTAACTCCAAGATAGTTATAAGTAAATGGGTTTTCAAGAGAAAAAAACCGATATGCATTGAAACTTGGATACTTATAATGCTAGACTTGTAGCAAAAGGTTTCACTCAAACTCAAGGGGTTGATTATGATGAGACCTTCTCACCGGTTGCAATGCTAAAGTCTATTAGGATATTGTTTGCTATAGCTACTTATTATGATTATGAGATTTTGCAAATGGATGTCAAAACCACTTTTCTAAATAGATATCTTGAGGAAGATGTCTATATGGTTCAGCCTGAAGGTTTTGTCAACTCAAAACATCCTAACAAAGTATGCAAGTTAAAGAAATCAATCTATGGATTGAAGCAAGCATCAAGAAGTTGGAATCACCGTTTTGATGAAGAAATAACCAAATTTGGGTTCATCAAAAATGCTGACGAAGCATGTGTATATAAGAAGTCTAGTGGGAGCATCACCATTTTCTTAGTATTCTATGTCGATGACATCCTACTATTTGGAAATAAGATTCCAACCATGGAAGGTGTAAAAGCCTGGCTTGGAAGTTGTTTCTCCATTAAGAATCTTGGTGAAGCCGCCTATATTTTAGGAATAAAGATCTATAGGGATAGGTCAAGGCGGTTGATAGGTTTGAATCATAGTGCGTACACTGATAAGATCTTGACAAGGTTCAAGATGGAAAACTCTAAGAAAGGTACAGTACCTATTAAAAGAGGAACAATATTGAGTAAGACTCAGTGTCCAAGCTCAAAGGATTAGCAAGACAAAATGAAGGGTATCCTGTATGCGTCTACTATAGGATCCATCATGTATGCCATGATATGCACTAGGCCGGACGTGTCATGCGCTTTGAGCATTACAAGCCGATACCAATGAAATCCTAGAAGCAGTCACTGGATGCTTGTTAAGAACATACTTAAGTACCTAAGGAGGACCAAAGATACGTTCCTAATCTATGGATCTGGTGGGGAGGATCTCGTAGTAAAGGGTTACACGGATGCGGGTTTTCAAACTGATCGGGATGATTCATGATCACAATCAAGGTACATTTTCATCTTGAATGGAGGAGCAATCTCTTGGAAGAGCTCTAAGCAAGATGTGGTGACATTATCAACTACAGAATCTAAATACATTGCCGCTTCATTAGCAGCTCAAGAAGCTGCATGGTTCAAGAAGTTCATTGCCGATCTAGGGGTGGTCCCTTCCATTCAAGACCCCCTAGAAATTCTTTGTGACAACAAGGGTGCGATTGCTCAAATCAAGTAACCCCGTGCACATCAGAAGACTAGGCACATTGAACGAAGATTCAACTACATAAGGGATGAAGTTCAAAAGGGGAAGATATGTATTCGCAAAGTTCACATTCTAGTACATAAGGGAATGAATATTCAAAACATTGCAGATCCACTCACGAAGCTTCTTGAAAAGGCGAAGCATGAAAGTCATCCTTGTGCCATGGGGCTTCAATATTCTAGTGACTGGATTTGATCTGTAATTTATGTAATGAGATATTGTAACCCTTTATTACATGAATGAATTATATTTATAATGATTCAACTAATATTTCTATATTGCATGTTTAAAATCCATGAGTAAATGTTTACTCAGAAGGTCCGTAGTTGTTCATGATTGTGGGAACAAGTATGAAGGTAATATTATTATCAACTTGGATTGGTAAATATTCATATAGATGAATATAGAGCAAAAGGTTGCTGGTAAAGTTCATAGGTATTTGTGGGATGCAAATATTGGACTGACGTGCATATCAAATATTACTACATGGAATCTTCCTCATTGATCCGAAGTAATTTTGAGTAAAGGCAAACATCATTTGGTATCCTTTGTCCTGAGATACATATTGGGTCTTTGATATTACCGAATATTATACTTTGACTTAGCTCTTCGCTGTTCTGAAACATGGCAGTACATAAGTCTGAGTTCAGGTATGATATAAGGTAATTGTGAGAGACGTATGTTGTCAAGATGGAATTTGTCCCTCTTTTTCTTTGAGAGTAAGATGTCTAAGGCCTGATAAAGGTAAACCAACGGAGAATGATAACTCTATGTCTCTAGGATTTAACATGACATTTGCGACAAAAGTATAGATGATTGTTTCACCTAAAACCTTTGAAGTATGGTACTTGAAGAGGATGATGTTATTGAATGGCACTTAGTCATACTTATTAAGGGTAGTAAACCGTTGTTAGGCGGTATTTACTGCTTGCATCAATCTTCTATGAATCTTGTGCAAGTGGGAGATTGTTGGATCTTGTATGCCCAAGACACATACAAGATTGATGTGGTTAGTACGTTATGATCCAAGTCGGGTCATACCCAATAACAAACTATAGAAACACCAATAAATGTTTGTTTCTTGATGAGATCATACAAATAAACATTGACACCAATTAGAAAATTGGTTTTCTTAAACTATACTTTTGTAAAAGAACAACATTATACGGATGATTTGTTCATGAGAGATTATTTGTTTCATTATTTAAGTTGGTTAAATAATAACAAATAAAAGTGTGTTATTGTTATAACATTAAAAGAAGTTTTAATTTTATAAAAAATCAACGGCTAAGTGTGTAACCTTTTATAAAACTAAATGGGGGGGGGGGAAACCCATTTTGAAGTGGGTTTTTTCGGCCGCCCCAAGTGGGTATGTGTATTGATTGTCTTGTCTTGTGGAAGACTAGAGGTCTCTTGCACTTGCACTCTCCCACACAATACACTTTTCTCTACCCACACATAACATACTCTCTCTAAAAACAAGCTGTAATTTCGGATTATAGAAGCTAAAGGGAGCTGAAAATTTCGATTTTGTTGGCTGCCCTTCAAGATCTTCTTGAAGATTGCGGATTGTAAAAGAGGGTTTGATCTTGGTGCTTTACTTCCTAACAAGTAAGGTGTTTGCTAAGCTTGTGGGTATACAAGCTTGAGGTTTTTTCCTTTGAAAGCAAAACATTCAAGGAAATCACCATCTTCATTCTTTTAACATCTACAACATCTAGTGCAAGAAAGGTTGTTTCTTTGTTCACCCTATGGTTGATCGTTTTGTTTGATAGCATAGTGTTTCACATATATTGTTGATCCTTGATTTTGGGTTTTTTTGTGGTTTAAAATGATGAAATTTTCAGATTACAAACAACATGTTAAACCTATCTTCCACTGCATTTTATAAGTTTAAAATGGTTAAACTAGCTTTGAATAACATGTTGCAAAACCCAACAAAATAAATATGGATAAAGGAATTTTACTCTACCGTATTTGTTATAGTAAATAAATGCCGACTTACTTTGTTAAACCGGATTTGTAATAGTAAACAAATGCTGACTAAATTTGTTCAGCTGCATTTGTAACAAATGCCGACTAATTTGTTCAACCGCATGTGCTAGAGTGAACAAATGCTAGTAAGTGTTTACTCTTCCCCATTGGTAACAGTACACAAATGCTGATGAACAAAACCTTTAACATTTGTTACAGTGATTTTAATAATTAATCGCATTTGTCCTCAAAATTGTAATTTTTGTAAAATACATTAATTGACTATTTAAAGCCATTTCAAAATGCCGTTTAATACTTTTCAAATTTGAGAGACTTCATAGTGCGACGAGCAAATTTCACTATTCTTCGTCAATCATCATCACCATCGTCAAACCAGTGCTCTACTTTCAGTCTACCTTATTTGTCCTCAGTTTCGATTCACTACAACTGTAGTATCGAACAAAAGGCGATAATCTTTGAAATTTATGACCTAAAATGTAGGACTTTTGAACCTGTGATGAACTTAGAACACTAGGTCAAAATGGATACTCAAAATCAAACTTGGATTAAGAAATGATAATGATTTTTGACTGCAATGAACAACTTAACTAAGAAGATAACAACAAACAAGTGATTTTCACAACCTTTTTCATCGTATGAACAGAGCACAACAAAAGATTGAAAATGTGAAATCAAATCTTGATTCTAAGAGTTAAAAGAGGTTAAGAACAGTACTTATAAACATTGAAGTTGACCAAAAAAGTCAACATGAGAAATTTCACTTGGTGCATGCTTTCATTAGTTGAGTATTATCAAATCTTCTAATTCATATGCCTCTAATGTAGGGTACATAGCAAATCTCACTTGGAGTAAAAGTTATGCCTCTACTAGGGAAGTTACTTATAAAGTTGTTCCATCTAAAAGTTATGCTGAATCAGGAGTAAATGGGCCTGGCGAAAAAGATGAGATGGTCTCAGATCTATTAAATAAAGTAGCCAAGATGGAAGGACTGCTAAATAGAAGATCTGGTATCATTAAAGACAGACTTCTGGAATGGATGAAAAAGAGAAGGAGCTAAAAGATCTTAAAGAAAAGTACAAGGTTGAGAAGAAAGAGAAAGAGAAGGAGAAAGAAGGTTTAAAGGTTGCTCTCTGACATTCAAGGGATGAAGTAAGTGGTCATGCTAAAAATTTATCCATCCATGCTATTGCTATGGAAGAACAAGAAGGAATGATTGAAGAACAAGTTGATATCATCATGGACTTGTAAACAAAATAGAATCTCCAAATAAGAGAGTCTTTGAGTTAGAGTTGCTTGTCATGATTAAAAGAGAAGATGAAATGGGGAAAGATGATAAAGGAGAGAAAATAAAAGAGAAAAGAAAAAGAGAAAGTGATAAGATGAGAGTGATGAAGGTTCATTGGGTGAGAGTGGTGCTAAGTCCCCTCTTGCCAAAAAGACAAAATTCACTAAGTCAGTGAAAGAGACAAAAACCAGTGAAACAAAATAGGATGAACCTAGTATGTAAATGGTGATCTACAAAAGCAAACAAGAAGAAACTCAGTATATGGAGACTGAATTTAGTGACATGATAACTGCTCTGGATAGCTTTACTGATGAAGACTTCATTATTGATGATGAATTTTTGGACTTCATTGGAGATCATAGACTAGCATCATAGTCAATTGTGATTATTCCTCAATCTCCTATCCAAGTTGAGAAGGAACTGAGTCTTTAGATTGTACCTATTGTGTTTCTCACATATGAGCAAAAGGAGTTTATGAGAAAGTAATATGAAGAACAACAAAAGAAAGAAGAATGAGTAGCTGCTCCTGTTGACATAGAAAAGTCAATGGCTGAAAAAGTGCCACAAGAAGCTTAAATGGCTTAAAACTCTTCTGGTCCAAGAATGAAAACCTATACCAGAAGCAAGAAATACTTATCTCAAAAGGCAAAGGGTAAAAAACCAATGGTAGAAGATGAACCTCTCAAGAAAAAGCAAAAAGATGACCCCAGAAGCCTTGTAGCAATTGCTGAATTTATAGAAGAACATGAAAAGGCAGAAGCCCAACTGAAGAAGATGATTGATATCATTGACCTTGAAGAAGGAGAGATAGAGGGTGGCTATGAACCAATAGCGCATGAAAGCCTGGTGAAGAAGAAGTCTTCAGTTCATAAGATGGTAGAGAAAGCTCAATCTGATGGTGAACGCAATGTTTTTATCAACCATGCGTATGACCCTACCAATGAGACTAAGTATGAATAGACTCTTTCTCCAAAATCTCCAGTATTCAAATTCGATTCGAAGACCAAACAGACTGAAAAACCTCAATCAATGTATCCTGATCCCTACAACATGATTGACAGGGAAATGAAGGACTATCTGTCTAAACAAGGATTCGTTAGAGAAAATTGGGCAACATGAAGACAAATTCCCTAAGGGCTGCTATCCTTAGGATGATTAATGAAACGAAAGAAAGAATGAAGAAACTTGAAGAAGAAATTATCAGCAAAAACCGAAGAAGAAAAGTGTCTGCACAAGACATCCAACTCACCCAAAGAGATCCTGACACTTTGGCATGTGTTCCACCTATGAATCCATAGTGGTTTGCTGAGCCTCTTAGTTAAAGCTTCAAGAAGGGCTCACCACTACTTAGATGATTAAGGGTGTGTCTACTCCCAAAGGCAAAAGTGAAAAGAAGATAATTTCCTGGAAATATGATAGTGACTTGAATATGCTCATGGTTAAAAGTATTTCAGGATTAGTCCAATTCTTCACAGAGTACTCTGCTATGGTGAACTCCCTAGAAATCCATGATCTAAAAGAACTAGCCAATCTAGAGTTGATTAATCACAAGGCTATGTTAAGGGGTTATGAGTTTGAAGATATTCTAAGAAAGTTTAAAAGAAAAGACAACTTCAAACTCTCAAGGCTATCTGCATGAGGAAAGATACATCCTTTGTTAACCCCTAGAGCAAAAAGAACAAAACCAACTGAAGAAATGGTATTCCCTGAGCTCAATGTGAAGCATACAGAATTGTTAAAAAGAAATATGGTAGTTGGAACTCATTCCTCCAAACCAGTCTCAAATGTCTATTAACTTTAGCTACCAGTGTATCTAGACCAGTTGCTTTAAGGTCAATGATGTTCTTGAACATGGACACAGTTTGCTTCCAATTTTCAAGCAAAGTATAAAGCATCTTTTTGTTTAATTCCTTCTTTGTATATTTCATCTCCAAGATATTCATCTTTATTACAAGTTGCATAAATCTATGGAGTTGTTGAGTAATTGATTCACCCTTAATATGATGAAAGGTTACATATTGTAAACGAAGTGTGTCCTTCCTAGTGCTTCTGATTTCATCACTCCTTCATAGAGTGTATGAAGAATCTTCCACAAGGAATTTGCTATTTAATAATTCTCACACGTAATTAAAATTTCTTCAAGTAATTCCATACTAAGCAAGTTGTATGCTTTAATATCAACTTTGACCTTCTTAATATCATTAGGTGATAGATCCTTTGAACTTATGGGTTGATTATTGTCATTATAATCTGGCCCAAGAGTGGGTGGAATGTAAGGACCTTCAGTTATTGAAACCCATAAGTCAGAATTTGTAAACTCACATGATTCCTGAACTTGATTTTCTTGTATTTAAAATTTGCTTTTGTTTCCATGTTTGGAGGTTGGTATGATGATCCACAAAGTTACTCTTGTTTAGTTAATGTCTAAGATTTTCACTATTACGAAGTTCCTTTTAAGTAGTCAACTAATTGGTTACAAAGCTTAATTTATAATAATTAAGCATTTGTAGTCACAAATCAGTCAATCCTTTTAGTTATAACTAATTATCAAATCAAGGATTTTGTTAATGTATTTGTTCAAATAAAGTTGAACAAATTGATGAATGTCAATCAAAAACTCAGATCTACTATTCAGTTGATTTGAATATTGATCTAAGTTAATCGACTGATGAAACAGTACTTGTTGAAAGACAATTCACTGTTTTTAATGTTGAAAATGAAATTGATTCACACAAAAATGATTTACATAAAAATAGTAGATCTTATCAGCAAAAACTGATAGTGAAACAAGCAAACAATTAAACACTCATAACACTAATAGATCAATTAATCTAAATCAATGAGCACTTGGCTTTAATACCACCTGTGAATCCAAGGATCACAATCAAGAATTATAAGTGTTAAAGGAAATCAAGTTGATGTTTGCGAAATCAATATTAACCTTGTTTAATGATTTGATTAATGAATATCAAATGTAATGCAAGATGATTTTGATGAACATAATGATATGATCATAATTAATAAGCCAACATGAATTGATTCAAACGTATTTCATTAAAAATGATTAATGATTAAAGATGAGTAAACAATGAATGCTATAAACAATAAATGCTTTTAACGTGTTGATGTTGATGTGGTGGCTGCTAGGGTTTATGTTTGATTGATTGTGTGAATCAATGTGATGTTTGTGTTTGCCATCTGGTTGTTCATGTGTTTGTATGTTCGTCCACTTCGATCTGAAACCTAGTACTCGTATTTATAGAAAACTATGTTTCTGTTAAGGAAACACCGATCTCTTCACTTTTGAAATTGTCTTGTTGACTTGTAACATTTGTATTATTTAAATAAAAAATGTTTGGACTTCCGCAGCAAAGTTGTCTTCCGTAGGAGTGTACTTTCAGAAGGAATCTTAACTTGAAGTCTTTGTAGTGTTGTTCATCCGCGGGTCTTTGATATCTTCAGACTTGTCTGCATTGGTGTTTTTCAGTAGGAATTCCTCGAATGCAATTCATATCTACGGAATAACAAATTTGTATATCCATAGATGTTTCTTACACATAGTGAATTCCACAATTTGACTAAGTCTAATGGTTGATCCTACAATCATACATACAAATCAACACAAATATATGGGTTAACTTATATACATACTTCATACATTATAATAATGAATTACAAATATTCATTACAATTATCAATCAAGTTCTAAGCCAATATATACAAAATGACCTACATCTATCATTCCTTGGCCTAACAATTTTGCACATAGTATGGACATTGAGCACTTACCATCCTCACTTGCAGTTGTCCTTACTTAACAAACTCCTCAAGTTCACATTGATGTCGACTCACAGATTTAGTGTCTATTTTAGGATGGAGTTCCAAAGGCTATGTCAACCCCACCCAAGGATCATCAAACTACATTTTAGGGTGGAGGTATGATGTTGATAGAAGATCCCTCATACTTCAAGAGTTCAAGGGCAGCAAGACGTCTTTAACTTTCAAACCTTGAACTACTATAAGGTGTTGATCTTGTCAACATGTCACGTGCCAATCCAAGCCAATCTAGGCAAGTTGATAGGATGGCTCAAAGAATTCAAGATAGATTGTTGAAGAGTTTAGCAAAGAAGTAGACAAATACAATCGGGTAATGTCATTAAACAACTAGATAGTGAGGGGGACCTTGAGAATATATTTAAATGGAAAACCTTGATTGAAGGCCTAGTGATAGAGACTGTGAGCAATGTCCTAACAACAACTGCTTTAACATCACATTCCCTCAGTGATGTGCCTACTAGTGAAGGTGCCTTGTTGCATCTCTTTGGCTAGAGTCTGGATGCTACACCAAAAAATAAAGGCCAAAGCTCTCTCCACCTTGAGTGACGAAGGACTGTGGGTGACAAAGGGAAAATGATTTTGACTTCTAAGAACATTAATAAGTAGGAGAGAGAGAGAGAGGAAGAGGAGGCTAAGGGGAGAAAGTTCCATTGGGTCCTTAGCCTTCATAGAAGTTGGAATTAGGGCTGGTCCCAGACCAGCCACTCAAACCGATGAGTTAAGGGAAGTCAGGATTAACTACTAGAAGACCAGGAACAATGATATAGATGTAGAGTTGCTCATCAATATTAGGGAAGCTAAAAAGTAGAAAAGGCTCTATAAACATCCTCTTACACTCTTCTCTATTCAAGTAGCCCTTATGCAAGAGACTTTGATAACTCCATAACCTCAAGTAGATAAAGAATTTGATAGACAAAACATGATCAACTACTTAAGTACCATAGGACTCTACTAGGAACCTGCACTTCTTCCATTGTCCTTTGAGTACATTGAGCTTGAGTACTGTAAGGTTCTATATAAGGCTGATGAACCTAAAACATCCAAAAATCTATTATGCATGCATGCATTGAAGTGTTGAAATTATGCATGCATGCATGCTTTAAGAGTTTTACACTCTATCTTAGGAAATTATTCTTAGTGTAAAATCTTTTGAAGCCAAGATCAATATCTTCCCAAGCCAAATATGAAGTCTTCTAAAGCTTCAAAGACAAAGTCTTCCAAAGCAAACACCTCAAGACATATTCTTATGAAGACTTTTGAGTACATGCTTTATCTGATGTAGCTTTTCCATAAAGCTGGACCACCTCTCCGCTGCAACTCTGATAAGTCACCAACTTACATAAGTTGGTGAAAAGGTCCATGTTTTTGGTAACTATATATTGAGGTCTTAAGTCTTTTACTTTCTACTTTATGTAGTTTATCCTTTTTTTAATATACTAGGATGTGAGATATGGCTTGTCATAGTCACTAGTCAAAAGGATATATGCCTTTTGACTCTACGTTGATTTTATTGTTGTCTAGATAATATATCGAACTGGCTTTCAAAGTAAGGCCAGTTGTAGATGTAGTATAAAGTATCTCATGTCTTTGTAACTTATTAGTATGATTGTACACTTGGAAAAGATCTTCAGAGCAATATACCACATCCTATAAAACTAAATACTTGTGTTGTTATGTTCCTGTTCTGTCTCATATTTGCTAGTGTTCTAAGTATCAATCTTGTGTTAGGAGTTTCCTATTTAATATTTTAAGTGTTCTAAACAATCTCTCCCTATTGTGTGCTGTGTTGTAAGTGACAAAAACTCCTTAAACGGTCCTGCAATTGGTATGAGAGCATTTCAGGCTCTTAATTATAAGATCTCACCATCTTAACATTTCAAATGGCAACTATCACAAAATCTTATACGGAAACTGAAACAATGACAAAGTCCCCACTGATCACTTCTGAAGACATTGACACTTGGTGCCAAAGAATGGAAAGGTTCATCAAGTCATAAGACTACAGGATGTGGGAATCTGTTATCATAGGAGCTTTCATACCAAGCACCTCTTCAACTACTGTTGGAGGTGGTATGATTCCAAAGGTTGTGGTTGATTATTTTGATAAAGGCAAGAAGAAGATATAGATTGATCAGAAAGCCATGACAACCCTTCAAACTGCTTTTTTGAAATCCATATATAGAGGATTCAACAAGTACAAAACTGCTAAAAAGCTATGGGATGCACTTAAGCTGTTGTATAAGGGGTCAACTAAAGCCAAGTAGAATAAGAAAGATATCCTAAAGTAGGGGTTTGCTAACTTCACCTTTAAAGTAGGCAAAACCATGACTCAACAATAGCTCAGGTATGTTAAAATTATGGATACTCTAATTTATATTTGAGTTACTCTTGAGAACATGGACATTGTAAAGAAGTTTATGTCCCCTCTTCTTATAAAATGGACAAACTACTATGTTGTCATCAAGAAAACTAAGAACCTTAAGATTGTTACATTGATAGAGTTGTATGGTATTCTTAGTGGATACTAGATGGAGATAAACATGCAAGGTTCATCTTGTAACTCCAGAAATCAAATGAGTACAACCCTTCATGTGACTGAAAGGGAAAGAATAGAACCACAACATCATCTCATATGTTACCCTGACAACTCACAAAAGGGTCATTTCATCACCTTCCTGGAGACACCAAGACAAAGCTACACTCAAGGAAGCCCATTACAAGAGACATGTTCTTCCATGCGTTTATGTATTCTAATGAAAGCACAGGAAACTTTCTCTTCACCCTTGAAGATCTTGACTGTATCCATCCAGTTGATCTTGAATACATGGAGATAGTTCAACAAATGGCTATCCTAACTCATACACCCAATAAGTTCTACAAGAGGACAGGGAGAAAGTTTCCAAGCATTGCATCTAATAGAAAGTTCGGGCTGGATAAAAGCAAAGTAAAGTGTTACAACTATAACCAAATGGGTCACTTTGTAAGAGAGTGCAAGTCACCAAGGACAAATGGTGGCCAAGCACAAGCGACACCAAACTACAATGATAGAGCTATCCAGAATGACAAGCCAAAGCACCAAGCTGCAGTTGTTGTTGAGGAAGGAGGATTTGACTGTAGCATTTAGGTGGATAATGTATCTCTAAACCAAGCACTAATGGCAGACCATGATGAAGCTAAGGTATTGGAATAGCTCTGTATGCCTAAATGCATTTGCTAAAATAAATAGATACATTTCCTACAACTTAGAGATAAGATATCATCTTGAATCCTTGAATAACTTCAATTTAATTTTAAAATTGCTGAAAATAATTATAAGTTAAAGATAGAGGACTTAGAGAAAACCATTTCAACTCTTAAACTTGAGCACACAAATTACAGGACTCAAATCAAAGATCTCATAACTAAGTTGACAGAATGCTAGGCTGAGCTTGTGATAAATAAAACTAGGGTAGAAAAATGTGTTCTTGAACAAGACACCTTCTAGAACATCGTATCCTCATACTTGCATGAAAAAGTTTGTTATCAAAATAATTAGGGATCAGGATTAGTGAGATAGTTCCTCCACACAAAATCTTGTTTGTACAATCTCCTAGGTGTGAATTGGTGAATATGAGCTTCCCCTCATAGACCCAATGATGAGGAGGATGAAGAAGAGATAGTGAAAAATGTCTCTGAGTAGAGTGAAGATAAGCATTCTAAGAAGGGTCACTATCCTTATGAGGAGAGTAAGAAGGTTGGGATGATGAAGTTAATAGGAAAGAACTTGATCAGGAAAAGCAAGAGAAAGGCACGAAAAGCTTTAGAGATCAAGGTCACTTTTAATTCTAAGCAGAAACAAGTCTTTATCTCTGCTACTTTTGAAGTGGTTAAAAATGAAGACACAAACTTAAACTCTAGTATCAGCAGTTTTAGTTCATGTCCAAATAATCCTTGTAAGAAGAAAGCTGATAAGTTGCGAACCATTGCTACACAAGCTAAACCATCTAGCTCCAAAGTTAGTTCTTACCCTCAAGGAATTGCCATCTGCAAAGATGAAGATATAGAAGTAAAGTGATCTAGTTTAGCCTTGTTCTCCAAAGAAGGCTCTTAGAAAGAAGAAAATGGACTATGTCATGTGTTGGTGTATCTCTCATGTTACAAAGGATTGTCCATATGAACAAGAAAGAAAAATCTAAAAGTTTTAAAAAGAAACAAGCTATAGAAGAAAATATTTTCCTTTTGGAAGCTCCAAAATAAAGATGAAGGCAAATGTAATATTGCCTTCGAATGAAAATTTGGTGTTAGAATAAAGGATTGCTTTCGAAGCACTAAAGACTACTGCAGTGTTAGCAAGTACTTCTGAAGGTCCAGTCATCTAAAGTTCTGAAGTTATCAAAACTTTAAAAGTGTTGAAGATCAAGTCTAAGTTTCCAAAGGTGGTGTGGAAGACAAAGAAAGACCAAATGAGTGAAAGTTCTCCATTACCATCAGCACGTGATCCTCAAAACATGACTATAGGATCTCTTACTATTGCATTATCTTTAACTTCTATTGATAATCCCAAGACAAGTAAAGCTTGGGTTTCCAAATGTAACTAATCCTCTAATTTGTGCAGTAAGAATTCAAGACAAACAAAAATGTATGGATCATTGATAGTCGTTGTTTCAGGCACATGTTAGGCAATAGGTCACGACTCTAGAAATTTGAGAAAATCAATGGAGGACCAGTTGCTTTTGGTAGAGATGCAAGTGGTTATATAACAGGAATGCGCCGGGTCATAAATGGTAAGCTCAGCATTGAGAAGGTAAACTTTGTTAAGGGGATTGGATACAATCTTTTCAGTGTATCTCAAATTTGTGATATGCAGGACCGGTGAAGGGTGATTACATACAACACAACAACACAATAAAGAGAGAACACTTAACTTAAACTAAGCAGTGAATTGGCTTAACCACAAGTAAAGAGACTAGGAACACAAGTAATTCAAGAGACAAAACACAAGTGCAAAACACACAGAGATATGGTTTTCAAGGTTGCAGTATATTGCTTTCTCAATGTTCTATTACAAGTGTTACAAAGCATAAAGATAACGTTACAAGAACATGAGATACTTATACTACATCCTACAGCCGGCTATACTTTGAAAGCCAGCTGGATACAATTGACTAGACACAAACATAATCAATTGTACAATCAAAAAGGCACATCGCCTTTTTGACTTTGTGACTATGACATGCCATAGCTCATATCCATATCTATTACAAAAAGGATAAAGTACATGAACTAGAAAGTTACATACTCAAGACCTCAATATACAGTTACCAAAAGCATGTTGTTAAAAGTCTTCAGAAGAAATCTATCTTCTAGAGTATAGCTTTTGAAGACTTTGTCTTTGAAGCTTCAGAAGACTTCATCTTTGGCTTTGAAAGATATTGGTCTTGGCTTCGAAAAGATGTCACACATAGAATATTTATGGAGTTTGTGTGAAACTTTCGAAGCATTCTTCTTCTGTACTTGTGCAGCAAGTATGCAAAAAGACTTTGGTTGTCTGAGCCACTTAAAATATTCTCTACAAACTCCCCCTAGGCTGATGCTACCAAAACACTTGAAGACTTCAGATATCAATAGTCCTTATCAGGATAATAACCAGTCCTTTCTTCATAAGATGACCAGGATCCTTCAAACTATCAAAGTATCTTCTCATGTCAAAGAGATCATGCAGGGGTAACTGAAACATGTCATTCCAAGTGTAGACATTCTTAATGCCATGATCCCTAATGACATTCCACCTTTCTGGATTTCTAGTGTATGTCTAGGACAAGATGGGTCTTTCTGATACTAGAGGAGCTATTGGAATGGGAGATGATGGAGCATCCTCTGGCTGCACTTCCTCAGGATGTTTTGACTCATCCTGAGGTTTAGAAAAGGATGCAGTCTTCTTCTTTTTTATCTTTGGCTTTGAAGCCATCCTTTTCTTTCTCTTTACAACTTTTAACTGAGAAGACTGACTTGTAGTACGAGATTGATCTTTATTGTCTTTCTCAATTGGGTCTCCCACTCACACAGATTTAGATTAAGAGTGACTTTGACCCTTCTGTGGATCAGAAGATGAAGCTTGCCGAGATTCAGCAGGAGGTCCAGGTTGTGTTGTCTCTGGTTGTTCAACCATAACCTCCACTTCTCGTGGGGCTTGACTTGGAGGGGAATGTAAGTCAACCACCTCTCCACTCTTTATCTTCTGCTTGATTAACCTGATATGCTCATCCATAGTGGATAAAGACATGGGATAAAGTCTCCTTCCAGATTTTCCATACATCTTCAAGAAGCTCATCATCCTCTATCTGTCAGCAGATTTCTTCATGCTTTTCTGGATGATGGCTCTTGACTTGGTAGCTTCTTCCCTTAGCGTTCTTTTGGTTTTCTTTCTTTCCTTGACTATATCAAGTTGAAGGTGTTTGAGATACTCAAACTTAACATAGTCATAGGATAAGGGAAGAAGTGCATCTGCCTGATAGAGGCTTGTGGTACTCAGGTAGTTGTTCATCTTGATCCTGTCTTCCTCTCTGTCTACATGAGGTTCTTGTTGAACAACATCCTCATATGCAGGGCTTTCTTGAACTGGGGGAGGAGTAGGCACATGCTTGTATAATCTTTTCTTTCTTCTATCTTTTTTGATTTGTACCAGTAGCTCTGCATCTTCTACCTCTTTCTTCTCCGTTGATCTTTCCAGATCAACCAGTTCATTTAGTTTCTCCAAGGGGAGAGAGATGACATTGTTTATGTCATAGTTCCTAGTCTGCAGATAGTTTATCCTAAGTCCCTTTAACTCATCATTTTGAGTATCTGGTCTGGGGCCAGCCCTAATTGCCAACTCCATTAGTCTTGCAGACTCAGAAGAGGAACGTTCTCCCTTCAGCTTCCTTTTCCTCTCTGTCTTCTCCTCCTCAATCTCCTCAAAAATCATTTTTCTTTTCCTTTTGTTAGCCATAGACCTTTGTGACTCAAGGTGGAGAGAACTTTGGCCTTCATTGCTTGGTGTAGCTTCTAAGCTCTGGCCAGAGAGAGGTTGAGAAGCACTTTCAACCGGCAGGTGTCTCAAAAAGGGAATTGATCTCTGCAGCAGTTGTTGGTGATAAGACAGGGCTCTCAAGTTTTGTCACAGGGCCTTTAGTCAAGGTTTCCCCTATGAAACTAAACGTAAGGTCTGCATCAACATCCAGTTGATCGATGACGTTGCCTGATTGCCTATGTGTCCTTCTAAGGCTATACTCTATAGTGATCAGGTCTTGGATTCTTTGGACCAACTTGTCAGCTTGTCTTGATTTGCTTGGATTGACAAGTGGCATGTTGACTAAATCTAGACCAAATCTAGACCATCATACTAGTTCAAGGTCTGAAAGTTGAAGATCTCCTACTGCCCTTGAACCCTAATGACGATTAAGGCTCTACTGTTGTTGTCATACTTCCACCCAATAATATGATTGGAAGATGGTGGAGATGACATTGCCCTTGGTATTCCTTTCTCAAATATACTCTGTAAGAAGGAGTTTATAGAGTCCACACCAATGTGAACTTGAGGAAGTTGCTGAGTGTGTACAGTTGTAAGTGAGGATAGTGAGTCCTCAATATCCACACTCTCTGAAGAACTCCCAGGTTCTGTGATTGTAATGACTTTCTCTCCCTTTTTGGTAGCATCACCCACTTGCATAGGTGAGCCAGGAGTTAGGTCAATCACATCCTAGGTTCTTTTGTTCCTGGTTGAGCTCTTTTTAAAGGTCTCCCATCTAGTTTTTCCTTAAGATATGATATCTCAAGTTGCTGATCATTGACCATATTCTGCAAGGTAGACACTTGAGGTTCAAGGTGACTAAGCTTTGAGACTAAATAGGTGCATGTTTGAGATAGTTTTTACACCTTTAGTCTTAAATTCCCCTCGTCTTCATTAGAAGAATCATTGGGGAATGAGATGATTGGACCAAAGTCCTCACTCTTACCACTATTTTCAGGTTCTTGGCTGCTGTATTTCCTCTCGTCACTGGCAATCTCAGTTGAAATGTCAGTGGGCTGAGTTGCCATGGTTGATGTCTTAATGATGTAATGACTTTCAAAAGTGAGAGCCTTTTCCATATGGACATCCTTAACAGGTTTAGAAGTGTCTACCTCAGTAGTAGGTGACTGATGGGGGTTAGAAATAGGAGCCACAGGAGCACTCATCTCTCTTTGAGTAGGAGAAAAGAAGGGAGAATCATGATACTCACTAAAACCTAGATCTTTATTAGTGTAGAAGTCAAGGTTGGGATTTGGTTGGTTAATATCTAAAGGCTAGGGATGGTAACTATCCCCTGAAGGTTGATCACTTGAGTGTTGAGACTCAGAGTAATGGCTTAATAAAATTTGGCTTATGAGCTCATCAGGCTGAGCATGAAGAACTGGAGCACTGATCATTAAAGAGATGGGAGTGGTCTGCTCCTTAGGAGAAGTGGGAGCTCGAGTGTCCACTTCTTCCTGAAAGGTTGAGTGTATAGGGGCCTGCACAGAATGAATAGCCAAAGAAGGGATTCATTTGTATTTTTTTGTAGGTTAGGGTAATTTGTGGCTATTTAGGTGGTTGGGATGTAGAAGGTGTGGGTTCAACATTAGCTGGTGCTCCTAAGTTGTCACCTTGAGCAATGAGCTCTAACATTTTTGGGACCAGGGCTATTCTACCCTAGAAAAATCAAGAGTGGGCTTTCTCAGTATTTTAAAAATGTCGGGCTTCATCTATCCCAATTTAAAAATGTTACCTGTTTCCCTTAACCGTGAGCCTTGTTCACAGTTAATAATGTACCGGACATATCTAGGGAACATGTAATATTCTATGGAGTCCAAGTTTGCAAGCAAGTTAGTGTAAACAAACTGAGAATACCCAAAATTGTCCCCCTGAATTTTCCCATGGACAATGAAAGAGAGATCCTTAGGAATCTGGTCCCATCCACCATGCTTGTTTGATATGTAGTGGATAACCACATGGAGCAAAAATTTCTACTAGGATGAGACCCTCCATTTCCTGAAGGTCTTAATAGAGTAGTCTCTCTCATAACCCATCTGCTCAAATGAATGATTTATAACTTCCTTTGGCAAGAACACCTCACATTCTTCATTATCCAGCTGAAAATGCATGTTGATGATTGCCGGAGTGATGAAAACTGTTCTCCCCTGCACTGTGGTAGACAGTGCCTTCTCCCCATCCATTACAACCTCTTGGCAGGGCTTCCAAAATTCTAGCAAATGATCCTCATAGAGTGGAGGATCAATGGTTAAGGAGGTGAAGTAGTTCGACAAAGCTAAGAAATGACAAATCTCTGAGAAATAAGGATCTTTCTTAGAGCTTAATAGAGCAACCTGATTATGTTGCCTGTGTAAGTACATAGTAAATTTCGGGTCATTTCTATGAGGAGGATTGGCCATTGTGAGGTAGCTTAAGGATGAGGAAAAAAAGAAGAAAGAAATTTCAGAGAGAAATTTGGGATTTTAGGTTTGGAGAAAAGAAGCAGATGATAGAAAGAGGGGGAAACCATTGGGTTTATATGTGAAAAGGATTTTAGATAAAGTTTAATGAAAGAGGATAAACTTTGAAATCCGAATGTCGGTCCAACCTCTTAAAAAGTAGTTTACTTTTGCTCAAAAAGTAGTTTTCTTGGAAATCAAAAAGCTTTCGAAGGTAAATTATCTTCGGAAGTTTTAATGAAAAAAGCTTCCAAAGCTAAAATGACTTCGGAAGAATTTCCTAAGGATTCTGAGAATTTTAACTTTTGAAGAGAACTAAGACTTGAAAGTTTTGTTCAAAGGAACATAGCTTCCAAGAGTTAATTTTCTTGGAAGAAGATTGTTCTTGAAAACATATAAGTGCCAAAGAAGATTTTTAAGCTTCGGAAGATATTTGAGAAATTTCTTCCGAAGGTAAAATTTACTTGGGTAGTTAGTTGTTTTAAAGGCATAAGTTTCTTCCGAAGTTAAAATCATAACTTCCAAAAGATCAAAATTTATCATAATTCCAAGGAAAGTCTTCAAAAATTTTATCCAAGAAAAAACAGAGTTTATGAAAGTGATGAACTAGACAACATAGGACACACATATTTTAAGAAATAATAAGAATTAGTTTTAAGAAAAACCTACTCAAAGTTGATCATCCCAATAGAAAAAATTAGATATTTCAATCTCTGTTCATCAAAAGCCTTTGTAAATAGATCAACACATTGTTCAACTGTGTGAACTTGACTAGTTTAATTAATGCATTTTCGTAGTTATCGCTTATTAAATGATACCTGATGTTGATGTGTTTGGTCCTTGAGTGCTGCACAGGATTCTCTGTAATAGAGATAGCACTATTGTTGTCTGGGAGTCTCCTTAAAGTTCAATCCATAGTCAATCATCTGATTTTGAATCCAAAGCACTTGAGCATAGCAGCTTGCAGCAGTAATGTATTCAGCTTCAGCAGTTGATGTAGAGACACAAGATTGTTTCTTGCATTGCCATGAGACAACCCTTCCACCATGAAACTGACATCCCCCAGATGTAGACTTTGCAGTCATGTTACAACCACCATAATCACTATCTGTATAAGCATATAGATTAAAGTCAGGATTCTAAGAATACCATAGACCTAGTGTTGAAGCACTTTTGAGATATCTTAGAATCCTTTTGATAGTGATAAGGTGAGACATCTTAGGGTTTGCTTGATATCTTGCACAGATGCAAGTGGCAAACATAATATTAGGCCTGCTAGTGATAAGATACATAAGAGATCTAATCATAGCCCTGTATAGATGTTCAACTACACACTCCCCCTCAAGATCAGATCCAAGGGAATGGTTTCGAGCTATGGGTGTCTTAGAATCTTACAATCAGTCATGTTGAGACTCTTGAGTATGTCTTGAGCATACTTTGACTAACTTATAAAGATGCCATCATCAACTTGCTTCACTTGAATTCTCAGAAAGAAATTGAGTTCCCCCATGGAACTCATTTCAAATCTGTCCTTCATCAGCTTCTCAATGTCTTTGCAAAGCTTTGGATTAGTTGAACCAAAGATGATGTCATCCACATACACTTGAACTAGCAATATGTCATTTCCTTGTCCTTTGATGAAGAGAGTTCCATCTATAGTACCTCTCCTGTATCGATGTTTACGAAGGTACTGAAATAGAGTCTCATACCACTTCCTGGGTGCCTGATGTAGCCCATAAAGAGCTTTGTCAAGCTTGCAGACATAATCAAGATGATCATGATCTACAAAACCAGGTGGTTGTTTGACATACACCTCTTCATCAATCACTCCATAAAGAAAAGCACACTTTACATCAAGTTGAAAGACCTTAAAGCTCTTGGATGTAGCAATGCCAAAAATATCCTAACAGCTTCCACTCTTGCTACAGGAGCAAAGACATCAGTGTAGTCAATTCCTACTTCTTGTGTGTATCCTTGAACAACTAGCCTAGCTTTGTTCTCGATGATAATTCCTCTATCATCCTTCTTGTTCCTAAACACCCATTTGGTTCCAATGGTAGTCTTCCTTTGAGGAATAGGACAAAGGTTCCAAACTTTTTATCTTTTGAATTGAAGCAGCTCCTCTTGCATAGCTTCAACCTAACTTCTATCCTTTAGAGCCTCATCAACTTTCTTTGGCTCTATCTGGGACAAGAAACAAGAGTGAAGACAAATATTTGCTTCATGGGTTTGTCCTCTTAGTCTTACCCCTATGACAACCTCTCCAATGATGTTTGTGGTGGGGTGAGACTTGTGGATCCTTAGCTGAGGGATCACTGCAAGTTGCTGAGAAAGATCTTGTTGGACCAAAAGAACCAATGAGCCAAGATCAGAAAACCTCTAAGTCCCACATGGTATCACAACAACTGCTGAAAGCCTCATCAGCAGTTTGTCAAGTGCTGAAGACTTCAATAGTTGAAGATCAAGTGCTGAAGACTTCAACAGCTGAAGAACTAAAGTGCTGAAGTACAACAGCTGAAGAACACAAGTACTGAAGCTGAAAGACCAAAGTACTGAAGTACAACAGCTGAAGAGTTTACAAGTGCTGAAGATCAACAACTGATGTACAAAGTCTGAAGACAAAGACTGAAGACATCAGCTGATGATATCTACTGAAGTCATCAGCTGATGAAACATCTGAAGGTCAAAGTCTGAAGATCAAGTACTGAAGCCTCAGTAGTTTGTCACAACTGCTGAAGAGTACTTCTTCAGTAGTTGTGATATCAGTAGTTTTATATTTTTATGTTTCAGTAGTTTTGTAAAACGACTGAAGAACTTGTTCTTCAGTCGTTGTAGTTTCAGTAGTTTCCAATCAGTAGTTTTATATTTTGTACTTAACACTCTGATATGTTCTCAGTAGTTGTGAACATTTCAGTAGTTTGTTAAGAGTTAGTTATTTTTGTATTAGATCTGCCAGTTGTCACTTTCCGTGATAACAGTAGTGTTTGTTGCACTCTATATATGGAGTGACAACCTATTGTAATAGTTGAATGACGTGAATGAATGAATGATTTGATTAGAAACATTCCATATCTATAAACATTCCTTGAATCAGAATATATTCTCTCGCTATAACCGTATGTGCTCTTAATGCATACAGCATCGACTTCTTGCTACAATTTGTCTAATTCCTATTCTTATTCCGCTGCCTTTAACTCTAATACATCAAACTTGTGATCGCTGATCCTGTCAAATGGTATCAGAGCAGGTTAATCATTGATCGATCTAATAATTGATCATTGAAACTGCTATTCAAGATCTAAGTTTGATTGAATTAGCTTTTGTTTTTGCAAGAAACGGTTATAGAGATTGAATTTTCTGTATTTCTGGTCATTCATCCTGAGATCTTTTCTTGGTTTTCATTGAGTTTCTTGTGGTCTGTGTAAAATTTTTTAAAAGCTTGAATTAAATCGTTTCTAAACTGAAAAATGACTACTTCCTCCAATGATCCTCACAATACTGGTTCCTCAACCAAGCCACCAATGCTGGTTAGGAATGAGTATAGCATATGACAAAGACGAATGCTCCATCACCTGTCTGTTAACAGTGCAGGTGTTGTGGACATCAGTGGTACATGGTCCACACAAGCCTATGGTGAATAACCCGGAACCAATCAAATGGTTCGAAGAGGAGGAGCAATACTCAGATGAGGATAAGAAGTTGCTTGAAATTGATGCAAAAGCCCTTGGAATTCTGGCCATGGCATTGCCAAATGAAATCTATTCTGGGCTAATGCATCATGAAACTGCCCATGACCTCTGGAATGCCTTGAAAGAACAATTTGGAGGAACAGATGAGGTCTTCGCAAATAATAGAGAAATCCTCGCCCAACAATATGAGACATTTTCTCATAGAAAGGGTGAGACACTGACTCAACAATATGAGCGGTTCTCTTGTTTGATCTCTAAATTAAAAATGGTCAAACTTGAGTACACTAATATCCAGATGAATAACAGATTTCTCAGATCACTGCCTGAGAGATGGGACACATATACTATTGTCCTACGCTCTAGTGCAAGTTTGGACAAACTATCTCTCACCCAACTCCATGGGAAACTGCTCACGTTTGAGAGAGAGATAGAACAGAAGAGAAAGCTGTCTTCATCTGGAAAGCTCGCTGAAGACTTTGTACCAGGCAACACTGCCTTGGTGGGTCATGAGTCAGAATATGTTCCATCTGAATGCCAGTATGATGAGCATATTAATTTCTCTTCAAGCACTTCTGATTCTGCATTTGTGAGTGTTGATGGTCAGTTTACTGGGTGTAATAATGACAATCTATGCTTCATTATGGATGATCTCAAGGGGATTGCTGATGATGACTTAGAAGAGATGGATATTTTGAGCCAAATGGCCCTGATAAATATCAGATCTCAGAAGTTCTATAAAAGAACTGGAAGAAAATTCCCAGGACTCTCTGGCAAAACCAAAGTTGGTTTTGACAAGAGCAAGTTGAGGTGTCACAAATGCCAAAGGCTTGGACACTTTGCAAGAGAGTGTAGATCAACTGGATCTAACTCCACTGCACCCTTTGTGACTTTTCCTGGCAATAGTCAACAACACACAGGGCAACATCCTGTCACTTCTAGTCATCATCCTCAACAACAATCTCCGCATATTTTGTTCCTCAGGGTCAAATGCCATCCGTACCCTTGTTATTACATGCCACAGTCAAATCAAGTTCAAGTTCCTATGGCACCACAACCTCATGCACTACCAGAACCTCAGCCATCCCAATCTCATCAACAAACTCAACCTCAACAACACAGCTTTTTCACCCCAGGTGTTGTTGACTGGAGCAGTTTACCAGATGACATGTCTGGTCATGACCAACTGTTCTCAGGTGCTGGTCAACATGGTGGTGACAGTCCTTTTGGGAATCTAGCTCTTATGGCTTTGGAGTCTGCTGATACTTCATTTTCTAATGCCTCCACACCTCAGGTATCACAGGTATCCTCTGAGGCAAAAGCCAATTATGTTTGAACTATGCATAGCAGCATTTGCTTCCATTAGAGAAGCAAATGTAGCTCTAATAATAAGAACATTGAGCTAGAACAAATAATTTCCAAAAACAAAGCTGAGTTTGAGTCTGTGCTTAAAGATAAAAATGATGAGATTTATAAACTGAATTGCCAAATAATTGATGATAAGGCTAGAGAAGAGGTACTTCTAGAGAAGTACAAAGATCTCAAAGAAACCCTTGCAGTTACCAGGTAGAGTGTGATAGATGGGTTACAATCATGCAAAGGTTTTGAAATGCTTCTTAGTAAGCAATCTGCTTCCAATGTGAAGTTTGGAATTGGTTACAATCACTTCTCCACCTACAGATTTTACCCCAAGAGCAGAGGTAGAATCTGATGGTGAGAGTGATAACCAATCCATCACATCATGTGATCTACCTTCTGATACAGCACAATCAGAAGTAGCAGTCAGCATCAAGCCCTCTTTGAACTTATCAGCTGATGTTGATGGTTCAAATGCTGACACTCACATGATCAATGAGTTGATCAACTCAGGAGTTAATTCTGAAGGTCCTGAAAGGACTAGAGAGGAGGATTTAACACCTGAAGTTCAAACTTCAACTGCTGTCAGTACTGAAGAGAAGAAAACTGCCAGTAGAAAGAGTTTGAAGTCTACTAAAGAGGCAGTCAAGAAAGCAAAAAATGCTTCAAAGCATTGAAGAACAAGTCTTCAGTTGCTTCACCCTCTTTAGTTGATGATCAACCTAAGATGAAGAAGAAACCATGTGAAGTATGTGGTTTGTTCAATCATCTTACAGATGATTGTTGGTACAAAAGAGGTTCCAAACTCAAACAAAAGAAGAAATTATGAGAAAGATGTAAAAATGAAAACTGAGTTTGAGACCACATTTGTATCAGCAACATCAAATCCTGTACCCTTAAGTCCTCAAAGAATCCAAAAAGGAAGGGGTTAAACAGGTGACAGCTGAGAATGCTCAGAAGAAGAAGGAGGCAACATAGGAACTTATCAAACTCCACCGGCAATGTGTCTGATGAGCTGAAAGCTTGTCACAAAATCAGACACAGCTGGTTATGATGGTTCAACATCTGTTTGGTAGAGTTACCAACTAGATGCTCCTATGTTGAAACCACAGAAAAGGAGGTCCAAGCCAAAGGACTCCTCTTCTACACCATCTTCTCCTCTCAGGCTGTTGTTTCAGATAAACCTGTTAGTTTACCATCTATTGATGAGACCAGGCCCAAAACCAAAAATGTTTGGGTCTCTAAAACTAACTGATTGTTTATTATTGCAGGGTTCTTCAACGTGCCAAAGTAGCATCTGGTATGTAGACAGTGGGGGGTCTATGCACATGACTGGGAACAGCTCTCTTCTTCATGACTACTCTCAAGGAAAGAAGGGATTTGTTTCTTTTGGCAATGATGCTAGAGGTTACATCATGGTAAGGGCTTTGTCTCCAATGGAGAAATCAATTTGATGATGTTAATCATGTGGAAAATCTCAAGTACAATCTCTTGAGTGTCAGTCAAATGTGTGATAAAGGCCATGTTGCTCTTTTCACCTGTCAAAACTGTAGGATTCTGTCATCCAAAGTTTTGCACTTGATTGACAAGGTGTTGGATGATCACACTCTCCTGAGAGCCAACAGACAGGAAGAGTATATGCCTTAGATCTTTCCAAGAAAATAGATCTCAAAGGCAATCCTTGCCTATTTTCCAAAGCCTCTTCTCAAAAATCTAAACTGTGGCACAGAAGGCTTGGTCATGTTAATCTCAAAAACATGAATCAGCTTACCCACAATAGTTTAGTTAGAGGCTTACCAATAAAGGAGTTCCACTGTGATGAACCTGCACTGCTTGTTTAAAAGGAAAACAGCACAAAGTCTCATTCCCTCCTATTGAAGTGCCTAATTCCACTGCCTGCTTGCAATTATTGCATATGGATCTATTTGGTCCTGTGAGAGTAAGGGCATGGCAAAGAAGAAATACTGTCTGGTAATTGTGGATGATTACTCCAGATTTGTATGGACTTTCTTTCTACATTCAAAGGATGAGGCTGCTCAGAAGATTATTCACTTTGTGTTGTATATTGAGAAGCAGTATTCCCTTCCAGTCAAGTGTATTAGGAGTGACAATGGAACTGAGTTCAGAAATCATACACTTGATGACTTCTATCTTTCAAGGGGATCAAAAGGCAGTTTAGCATCCCAAGGACTCCAGAACAAATGGAGTAGTGGAGAGAAAGAACAGGACTCTCATTGAAGCTGTAAGTCCATGCTGGCTGACTCAGGTTTGCCACTGACCTTTTGGGCTGAAGCTGTCAACACAGCTTGCTATGTGCAAAATAGAGTTTTAGTAAATCAGAGGTTGATGAAGACTCCATATGAAGTTCTCCATCACTTGGCTCCTCTGATTTCATTTTTCAAAGCATTTGGGTGTCCCTGTTTTATTCTCAACACAAAGGATCAACTCCATAAGTTTGATCCTAAGGTGGATGCAGGGTATTTTGTTGTTATTCATCTACTTGCAAGGCATACAGTCTTCAACTGCAGAACAAAGATGGTTGAAGAAACTCTACATGTTAAGTTCAATGAATCTCCTAAAGGACAAGATTCCACAAAGCCCTGTGGAGTTATTTGATTTGGACATACTGCAATATGTTCCCTATCAAACTCCTGCTGTTGCTCCTGTCAACAGTTCACCACCTGGTGGTACTGCTGATGATGATGATGATTGCAGTACTCACCTCTTCAGTTCAGGTTTAGTGATCAGCTGCCTGATTCAGCTAGACCTGATGTTCCTGTAGCTCCAGTAGCACCATCCACAACAAATGCTGATGAGATCTCTTCGAATTCAACTTCCTTTGAACTACCATCCACTGATTGGTTTCAAGGAAATGATACACCATCACCATCTGTTACTGCTGAGCCTGCTACAAACACTTGCACATATCTCATTGTGTATCAAGATCTGAAGAATCACCCTATGTCTCAAATCATTGGTGATATCACTGCTGGAGTATCAACAAGAAGTCAATTGTCAAATTTCTGCTTCTATGCTCTCTTCATCAGTCAGCAAGAGCCAAAGAATTATCACATTGCTTTAAGGACAATGGATGGGTTGATGCCATGCAGCTTGAGCTTCTTCAGTTCAAGAAACAGCAAGTGTGGGAACTGGTTCCTCTACCTCCAGGTAAGTGTGCAATAGGCACTAAATGGTGTTTAGGAACAAAACTGATGAAAATGGGCTTATTGTTAAGAACAAGGCCAGACTGGTTGTTCAGGGTTTGCACAAGAAGAAGGTATTGATATATGAAACCTTTGCCCCTATAGCCAGACTGGAAGCAATTCGATTGTTTTTAGCTTATGCTGCTTATCAAAACCTTAAAGTTTTTCAAATGGATGTCAAAAGTGCATTTTTGTATGGAAAAATTAAAGAAGAGGTTTATGTATGTCAACCTCCAGGCTTTGAGGACAATAAACATCCTAATTGGGTGTATAAGCTTGATAAGGCTCTTTATGGGTTAAAACAAGCTCCTAGAGCCTGGTATGAGACATTATCAAACTTTCTTCTGGAAAATAATTTCACTAGAGGCTCCATAGATAAGACTTTATTCATTAAGAAAGCTGGGCAGCATAAGCTACTTGTTCAAATTTATGTAGATGATATCATTTTTGCATCCTCTGATCCAAAGTTGTGTGATGCCTTTACAAAGTTGATGCAACAGAAGTTTGAAATGAGTGCCATGGGAGATTACAGTTCTTTCTGGGGTTGCAAATCAAACAAAAGGCTGATGGAATTTTCATTCATTAGTCCAAATACACAAAAGATCTTTTGCAAAAGTTTGATTTACAAAACTGTAAGCCCTGTTCTACCCCCATGTGCAGCACCACACAACTGGATACAGATTAGAAAGGTAAAGTGGTTGATGAAACACTTTACAATGCATGATTGGTCCTTGATGTATTTAACAGCCTCTAGACCAGATATTATGTTTGCTACATGTGTTTGTGCTAGATTTCAGGCTGCACCTAAAGAGTCTCATTTGATTGCAGTTAAGAGGATCTTTAGATATCTGCAAGGCACTCCATCTCTAGGTTTATGGTATTCTACTGGACATTCTGGTAAATTAGTTGCTTTTTCTGACAGTGACTATGCAGGTGTAAGTTGACCAGAAATCCACTTCTGGTGGATGTCAATTCCTAGGCAACTGCTTGATTTCTTGGCAGAGCAAGAAACAGACCTCAGTTGCTACATCAACTGCTGAAGCAGAGTACATTGCTGCTGCAAGTTGTACATCTCAGGTACTCTGGCTTCAAAACCAACTTTTGGATTATGGCATTACAGAGAATAAGACTCCAGTGTTAATGGATAGTGCTTCAGCTCTTTGCATTGTCAAAAATCCAGTTCAGCACTCTAGGACCAAACATATAGAGATCAGACATCATTTTATAAGGATTGTTTTGAAAAAAGGTCTGATTGATCCTAAGTTTGTGCCTAGTGCTGATGAGCTTGCAGACATTTTTACCAAGCCTTTGGATAGTTCAACTTTCCAAAACCTGGTGTTAAGGCTTGGTATGCTGCACTAGAATAAGTGACAACTACTGATGATCTTAGTAATAAGTACTGATGATCATTGTAACTATGTCACATATAAGTACTGATGACTCTTTTATCCTCAGTAGTTTTATAACTACTAAAGGCTAAAAGTCTCACAAGTACTGAAGTACTTCATCTGTTCTAAACTACTGATGTAGTTACAACTACTGATGCAGCTACAACTACTGCAATCAGTAAAAACAGATGAGTACTGATGTCCTATGAAACAACTGAAATCAGCCAAAAAGGCTGATGAATGTGTTGAGACAGTATGAAACAGCTGACAAGCTAAGAATTGACGAAAACAGCTGAGAGAACTTTCTCTTCAGTCGTTTCTACAACTGTTGTTTCATTCTAAACAACTGAAGCAAACCATGTCTTCAGTAGTTTTATAACTACTGATGACTAATACCAAGTCTTCAGTTGTTTACAACAGCTGATGACAAAACCACTGTCCTCAGTAGTTTCATAACTACTGATGACAAACACCAAGTCCTCAGTTGTTTCAATCATCTGAAGTCAAAACCACGGTCTTCAGTAGTTTTCTAATTGTGATGCCTAACACCACGACTTCAGCTGTTTCAACGTCTGAAAGATAATACCATGTCAACGGTGTTTAAACTACTGATGACTAACACCACATCCTTCAGTCGTTTTCTTACCCGCACCCTATATATACCCCTACCTAATCCTTCATGCTTCATCTTCTTCAACCTAACGTTCCTCTCCAAAACTTCCCCCTCTCAATGGCGTCCATGCAAATTAAACCGCGACACAACTGTGTTGCCTACCTCACTAAATCGCCTGTCTGGACTAAGTTCGATACTGCTATCGATCTTATGGTTCAGTCCCAATACAATACGGCATTTCTTCTGAATCCCATACTACATGCCGAATCCCTTCAACAATTTTGGATGAACGTTACTATTACCACTGGGAAGAACAACACACCATCTCTCCAGTCGGTCGTCAACACAAAGTAGTCATCACTCCTGCAATAATCCACCAAATTCTTCATCTGAATGAGCTAGTTCTCCTGTTGGATATCCGAAGGGCACCACAGATCTATCCTTTGCCCACATGGATATCAAGGCGATCTCAGTGCCTCCACTATCATGAAGAAACATTTTAATGACGCTGAGCGCCTAATTTTTCACATGGTGAATGTATGTTTGGCCCCTAAGACGTCGTCTTGGGATCAAATGTCGACAAAATGGAAGAAGGTAATGTATTCTATTCTTGAGCAACAACCACTAAACTTTTCAGAAATTATATTTTCGGAGCTCAAGGACATGGCTCAAAAACTAACTGCCAACCGTTGGATACTATATCCACGGTTCATAATGGCCATCATTACAACCAGCTTAAGCTGAGGGACTTGTTGCTTGGGAGTCCCTGCTATGGCTGTTCTGCCGAAGTATACTCCCGGCACAACTCTGACCAGATACTAAAAATGGCTGCCAAGCTGCGAAAACCCACGCAGCTGGAACCCACAGCCACCATCTCCAAATCAAAAGTCCCCACCAAACCCACCAAAAGAAACCCAAACGGCTACTCAGGGAATTGAGTCCCCTGAGGATGCCCCTGCACCACAAACGTAGGATATATCCACTAGTCCAAACCCCCTAGTGGATACAATGACTCTTCCAGCCATAGCCGCTCAGGCCTCCTCTCCACAGGAGCCTGCAGCAACCACACAGGGTACTTACATATCTGGGATCTTCCTCACTTGAGGGGATGCCATTGAAGAGCACCACCTCCCCAGGTGCACACTGCTTCTATCCCTTCACCCCAAACAACCGCCCCTCACAGCCCAACTTTAATAGTTGCACAAGTGCTGACTCAACTGCACTCCTCACCCCCTCCCCAAAACCACTTACTACTGGGAATACCTCTACAATTAAGGGGGAGGAACACAGTGCACTTGAGAACCACAGCACAGGGGTTTACCACTTCTATCTCCTGGTGTAGACACGGAGCTTAGAATATCTAGTGAGGCTGCCACCTCCTCTGACTCAGCACATGATCAGAATGAGGCTGGTAACATTGCTAAGACCTCACTAGAGGCAACAGCTGATGATGGACACTGTCCTGAGGCTGGAAGTCCCCAGTACCAAGCACAAGGGGCACATGCACCAACTGTCTACACCCAGTGCCTGTAAATCCTGCTCTAAGCAGGAGGTCAGATGATTCAGTTCGGCTGATGATGACCTGGGCTTTTTCTACGATGTTCTTGCCCAGAACACAATCCTTGAAGAGAAGTCAGTAGGCTGCAAACCTACTTGATCAACTCTCCAAGGAGAAAGACCATCTGCCTCTACCCACCCACAGATGGCACCTTCACTTGAAGGTTCCCCAAACACTGAGCCACTCCAAACTCAACCACCTGCCTCTGCTTCAGGCCCTATTTCTCAGGAACAGAACCCTCCTGAGCAAATAGGTGATGTACTTCAAAATTCCTCCCTCTCATCACACCCATAATCACTGATATTGTGACTAAATCCATTGATGAGAGGCTTTCCTCAACTTTACAGCCCTTGATTGATGCTGCTATACAAAAGACTCTTTCTGCGGTACAAACCCCTTCCTCCAATGCATCCAAAAAGGGGGAGAGTACTGCAGTGAAGAAAAAGAAGAGGAAAAGAACAGAGGAAAAGAAGGAAGAGAAGCAAGCCCAAGAGGAGGAGAAAGAAAAGCAACCTCTGCTCACTTACAAGCGAAGAAAAAAGTGCTGATGATCATACTGCTGAAGACAAATCCTTGGAGGAGCTGGTAAAAGAAGCTGACACTACACACAGCCGATCCATGGATAAATAATTGAACAACTCTTCAGGCAGGGGTTTTAACACAGCCACACTGGATAGTGAGATCAGAAGGTTGGAAGTGCAAGAGATACAAGCCCGATGGGCAGGGTATGATGCTCTTGAAAAAGAGAGATTGGAAATAATGATCCGCTTTATTGCAAAATACTTAGGAAGATCGTTAATGGAGATTCGCGCGTGGACCAGGGACAGCATTCTGCTATAGCCACCAGAATCTGTCTGTCTGAGCAATTCAACAAAGGGATTATTGTGGAAGCCCTTGATGAGGCTGGGGCTGGTAAAAGGTTAGAGATGGCTAAACTCACAAGGCGAAACTAACTACAAAGATGCTGGATCAACCTTCCATTCCACCCACTCAAACAGAGCCTATCCCTCAAATCTCCCAACAATCTCTAAGCCAAAATCCAAACATCCTCATTCTTCAAAACCATTCCTTCACCACCCAACCATCATCCAATGATGCACCCAGAAGGAGGAGAAGGGTGCTGAGGATGGAAGAAGAAGAAAGAGGATGGAAGATGATAGTCTGCCACTCTCTGCTGTTCCAAAGCTACCAAACCCCGAAGTCAACCATGATCACACCTGACTCTCAAAGGGAAATGGTCAGAGTAGAAGATAGAAGAAGAGAACAGCAGAAACAGCAACGATGAGCAACTGTTGAAGATGGTTGACAAGGAATTTCCTCAGTCATCATCTATTCAATCCATGAAAGGGCATGCTCAAAGGCTGTACACTCTCAGGCACACTTTTCAGTATCAGAAGGAGAGAGTGAGAGTATGGCCAGACCCCAGGGTGAGTTCTAGAATCCATAAAAGAACTATTCCGCACAGATACAATGGCCAGTACGAAAACAATAGATTCTACCATCATGTTGGCCATTGTAGTCTCAACTTGGGAAATCATGATGAATTCAAGAAAGCTCACCAACAAAGAAGACCCCTCAAGCTTTACTAGAAAACAAGATGATTAAGAAGGGGTTGTTATATAAAAAGCTTGAAGACATCCAGAAAAATGAGCTCCAGTTACTCCTTGAAGGCAACCATCCTGATGAATTTGTATATAGGGAGGTAACTACGGTGGAGCTGAAAATGGCAGGACCATGAAGTACTTATCAGAGTACTATGGTCCAGAGTTCTTCTTCGAAGGAGGAGTAGAAGAACTCTCTCAGGAGGAACAAGTTGTTCTCCTTGAGGCCTATGTTCGAGAGTCATACAGACTCATTATGGGGAAGTAAATCTCATGAATGGGATAACAACTCTGTGTCCAGTTCCCCAAAACAGAGTTCCCATTCATACCCTGCCAAACAAATATCTGAGATTTCTTCCCAGGCCAGAGCTTACATGGGTCATCTTCTCTACTGATCAAGAAGGAAAAAGACCAACATTTTGCCAACAATAAGTGGGATAATAATAATTTAGAGGTTTTGGCTGCATTGGTTCAGGGGAGTTTGTTGGACCAAAAGAACCAATGAGCCAAGATCAGAAAACCTCTAAGTCCCACATGGTATCACAACTGCTGAAAGCCTCATCAGCAGTTTGTCAAGTCCTGAAGACTTTAACAGTTGAAGATCAAGTGCTGAAGACTTCAACAGCTGAAGAACTAAAGTGCTGAAGTACAACAGCTGAAGACACAAGTACTGAAGCTGAAAGACCAAAGTACTGAAGTACAACAGCTGAAGAGTTTACAAGTGCTGAAGATCAACAACTGATGTACAAAGTCTGAAGACAAAGACTGAAGACATCAGCTGATGATATCTACTGAAGTCATCAGCTGATGAAACATCTGAAGGTCAAAGTCTGAAGATCAAGTACTGAAGCCTCAGTAGTTTGTCACAACTACTGAAGAGTACTTCTTCAGTAGTTGTGATATCAGTAGTTTTATATTTTTATGTTTCAGTAGTTTTGTAAAACGACTGAAGAGCTTGTTCTTCAGTCGTTGTAGTTTCAGTAGTTTCCAATCAGTAGTTTTATATTTTGTACTTAACACTCTGATATGTTCTCAGTAGTTGTGAACATTTCAGTAGTTTGTTAAGAGTTAGTTATTTTTGTATTAGATCTGCCAGTTGTCACTTTCCTTGATAACAGCAGTTTTTGTTGCACTCTATATATGGAGTGACAACCTATTGTAATAGTTGAATGATGCGTGAATGAATGATGATTTGATTAGAAACATCCATATCTATAAACATTCCTTGAATCAGAAATATATTCTCTCGCTATAACCGTATGTGCTCTTAATGCATACAAGCATCGACTTCTTGCTACAATTTGTCTAATTCCTATTCTTATTCCGCTGCCTTTAACTCTAATACATCAAACTGTGATCGCTGATCCTGTCAGATCTAAATTAGAGAGATTTAGATCTGGCATAGATGTTTCTCCCACCATATCAGCACACTTATCAAAGAAACTTGATCCAAGGAGTATGTGGCATCATTGATGTTATCATCAATGGAGTGGTTATCAGCATCAAGGAAGTCTTGATCACTATCACCACTACCATTGTCTTTTGAATTTAAAGTATCTTTATCTAGTTATGGAGCCTCTGAGCTGGAATTTGAAGGCATACGAGATGTATCAGCAAAGTTTGTCATCGTGGTGCTCATAGAGACTTCATTTGCAGAAGCAATTCCAACTGGAGCTGAAGATTTATTGCTTGAAGATCTTCTAAGCCTAAATCTTCAATGAGGATCACCCGCATATCCGGAAACAGTCTCACAAGATTTGTTAAAACAGTTGGTAACTAAATCAAGATCAAAAAGCCAATCAGCAAAAGAACCAACTACATAGGGAGTGTGTTCATTGAAAGTCATGTTGGCTAACTCCTCAACATTTCTAGTTCTGAGGTTGTATACTCTATAAGCCTTAGCTTAGGAAGAGTATCCAAGGCAATGTCCATCATCTAATTTCTCAGCAAATTTGGCAATTTGATCGTTGGTATTCAAGATGGTGCAAGGACATCCAAATTACCTGAGAAAATCAATGAAAGGTTTTCTCTTGTGCTAAAGTTCATAAGGAGTCTTGCCATGAGTCTTAACTACTAAAACTCTGTTCTGCACATAGCAGGCAGTGTTGACTGCCTCTGCCCAGAAGGTGATGGGCAACTTAGAGTCAGACAGCATGGCTCTTGTAGCTTCAATCAGTGTCCTAATTCTCCTCTTAGCAACACCATTGTGCTGAGGAGTCCTGGGAGCACTATATTGTCTTGTAATACCCTTTTCATCACAAAATACATCAAGGATTTGGTTCTTGAATTTAGTTCCATGATCAAATCTTATGATTTTGACCTTGTGATCAGATTGATTCTCAATGTTTAAGATGATGCTCTTTAGAATCTTAGGACTCTCATCCTTAGTTCTAAAGAAAAAGACCCAAGTGAATCTTGTAAAGTCATCTGTGATTACCAAGAAATATGAGGTCCTTCCTAAACTCATTATGCAGGTGGGGCCAAAGAGATCCATATGTAATATGTGTAGGGGAGTAGTGATGAAGTTTATTTCCGTAGGCTTGTGAGATACCTTATGTTGCTTCCCTTTCAAGCATGCAAAACAATAGTCATGACTTGTAAACTCTTTCATTGGCATTCCAGTTACCAAATCATTCTTAATTAGTTTATTCATGTACTTAAGTTTACATTGCACATTCTTTTATGCCATAGGAAAGACTTATTACTATTTGCTTTAGACGAAAAGCATGAGACTTCTCCAGAGGGAGATGTTTCTTGCAAATCCATCTTGTACATGTTCCCTTTCCTGGGCTCTAAGGAGGACATGCTCATAAGGAATGACCACCCCGGGCTTGAGAACAATGCACTCATGCTCAGTAAATAGCATGTTATGACTCTCATCACAAAATTAGGATACACTCAGAAGATTGTACCCAAGGACCTTGAAAAAGTTTACCTTTTCAATGCTGAGCTTACCATTTGTGACCTTGCCCCTTCCAGAAATGTAACCACCTTCATCTATTCTAAAAGCAACTGGCCCACCATCTAGAGTAGTGACCTATTGTCAGTCATGTGCCTGGAAATGTGAAAGGGATCGAGATCTAGTTTGAACAATTAGATTAAGATTTACAACGGAATAGCACACGAATTAGACGAAAATTTAGCAAGAATAATGTGAATATTCAATCAAACAGTAACGGTTATAGAAAGAGAAAGTTTTCTCCAAAAGAATGTTTTCATTCACGCACATGCTTCCCGTACAAGGAAATTAGGTCAACATTCCTTTTATAAAGGAATGTGACATCAGCTGACGTGACTTGATACTGACAGCTAACTGATTTATACAAACAACTGAAAGTAAACTAAACTACTTAAGTTATAACATCTGAAGTGTAAGAACTTCAGATGTTTTACATAATATAAAAGTACTGATTAGAAACTACTGAAATGTAAACCATCACAACTACTGAAGAGAACTACTTCAGCTGTTTTGACAACTTCTGAGAACTTTGTCTTCAGACTGTCTTCAGACTTTATCTTCAACTTTGTCTTCAGCTGTTGTTTTCAGACTTTGTCTTTAGACTTTATCTTCAGACTTTGTCTTCAGCTGTTGTCTTCAGACTTTAGCTTTAGACTTTGTCTTCAGATTTTGTCTTCAGACTTTATCTTCAGATTTTATCTCAGACTTTGTCTTCAGCTGTTGTAGACCACTTCAGTTGTTTTGATGTCTGTGGGACTTAAAGGTTTTTTTGATCTGGCTCATTGGTTCTTTTGGTCCAACAAAATGCCACTTTTGATGATCCAGATATTCTTGTTAGTCTTGAGTTGTCTCTGCATAAAGAAAATGATTAGTTACATTTGGAAACCCAATCCTTATCTGTCTTGGGCTCAGTGATACAAATAGAAGGTAATGCAACAGTAATAAATCCAATGGTTGTGCTTTTAGGACATTGAGTTGTTGCTGATGGAGAACTTCCAGTCACTTGGTCTTTCTTTGACTTCCATACCACCTTTCGAAGTTTGGACTTGACCTTCAACACTTTAGAAGCTTTTGATGGTTCAGAAGTTTTGATGACTGGACCTTCGAAAGATTGTACAAGTACTGTTGTAGAAGTTTAGTGCTTCAGAAGTATCCTTCCTTCCGAGACCAACTGTTCTTCTCAAGGCAATTTTCTACTTGCCTTCTTCCTGGTTTCGGAACTTTTGAAGGAAACAAATTTTCCCTCCGAAGCCAAAATCTTTTTAGAACTCTTGTGAGTCCTTCTTTTGGCCATCTGAAGTGTACCTCTTGGATTGTATGGACAATCTTTAGCAAGATGAGAAGTACTCTCACACATGACACACACTACTGACTTCTTCCCAAGAGTTTTCATCTGAGAACAAGACTGACTTTGGTCACTTCCTTTCTCCACCTTCATCTTTTCGGAAGTTGAGACAGTTCTTTTGGGCTGGGAGCTATTCTTCGAATGTAAAGGACCAGGCTGTGTAGAAGTGGTACACAACAGATCAGCCTTCTTCTTGGTGCTGAGATGATTGAACATGAACCAAAATTCTTAGCAGAAGAGTTTAGGTTGATGTCTTCAGTCTTTACTACTTCAAACCATGCAGAGATAAAAACTAGTTTCTGCTTAGAGTGAAAAGTAGCCTTGATATCTGAGCCTTCCTTGCTTTTCTTTTGCTCTTTCGGATCAAGTTCTTTCTCATAGACTTGGTCATCACAGTCTTCTTCTTCTTCTCCTCAAAAGGATAGTGGCCCTTCTTAGAATCCTCCTCTTCACTCTTCTCAGAGGATTCTTCACTATCTCTTCTTCATCCTCTTCACTTAAGGGATCTATGAGAGGAAACTCATCTCGAAAAGTTCCACACCTTGGAGGTCTAACATACAAAGTTGCGTGTGGAGGAGCTATCTCATTTGATCCCAATCCCTGCTTATTCTGATAGCACACCTTGTTGTGCAGGGATGAGGATATTATGTTCTTAAAGGTATCTTCTTCAAGAACACATTTCTCTACCCTGGCTTTGCTTATCACAAGCTCAGCCTGGCATTCGGTCAACTTAGCAATGAGATCCTTGATCTGAGTCCTGTAATTTGTATGCTCATGTTTCAAAACTGATATGGTTTCTCTAAGTCTCTATCTTTAGTTTATAATCATTTTCAGTTTTTCTAAAATCAGCCTTTAGAATGTTTAAGGACTCAAGATCAGATCTCACATCCAAGTTGTAGGACCTATACCTGTTAAATTTTTCAATACATTCAGGTGTACAAAGATGTTCCAATACCTTAGCTTCATCATGATCTGCCATCAGTGCTTGGTTTAGAGAAGCATCTTCCACCTGAAAGCTCCAGTCAAAGCCTTCTTCTTCAATAGCAAAAGTAGCATGCTGCTTTGGCTTGTCATTCTGGGGAGCTTTGTTAGTGTAGTTTGGTCTGGACTATGCTTGGCCACCATTTGTTCTTGGTGCCTTGCCCTCTCTAGAAAAGTGGCCCATAAGTTACAGTTGTTAAAACATGACCTTGCTTTTGTCCAGCCCAAACTCACCATTGGCTGTATTGCTAGGGAACTTTCTTCCAGTCCGCTTGTAGAACTTCTTGCTCTGTGAGTGAGAATAGCCATCCTGGACTATGTCCATGTACTCTAGATCATCTGGATGGATACAGTCCAGGTCTTCAAGGATGAAAAGAAAGTCGCCACAACTTTCATCAAAAGACATAAAGGCCTAAGAAGAGCTTGTCTCTTGGAATGGGCTTCCTTTAGTGAAAGGACACTTTTGTGAGTTGTCAGGGTAGCATATGAGATGATGTTGGGGTTCTATGTTGTCCCTTTCAATCACATTGAGGGTTGAGCCCATTTCATTATTGGAGTTTCCAGATAAACTTTGCATGTTCATCTCCATCTGGTAGCCACTGAGAATCCCATATAACTCTGTCAGAGTAAGAGTTTTGAGGTTCTCAGTTCTCTTCATCATCACACAGTAGTGTGTCCATTGCCTAGGAATTGAGGACATGAACTTACTTACAATGTCTTTGTTCTCAATAGCATCTCCTCCATCCACTAAGGTATCCACAATCCCAACATACTAAAGTATTGTTGAGTCGTGGTTCACTTGCTTGGAAGGTGAAGTTTTCAAACTATTGTTTCAGGAGATCCTTCCTGTTCTTCTTTGCTTCTGAGGAACCCTAATACAACAATTTTAATGCATCCCACAACTACTTAGCTGTTTTGCATTTCTTGAAACCTCTGTATATATAGAGTTTGGAAGAGCAGTCTGAAGGGTTGTCATGGCTTTCGTGTCGATCTCTACTCTCTTTCTATCTTCATCTGAGTAGTCAGCCATAACCTTAGGGTCATACCACCACTAGTAGCAGAGGGGGTATATGGTATGTAAGGTCCATTCTTAACAGACTCCCACATTCTTAAGTCTAGAGACCTGATGAAACCTTCCATTCTTAGGCACCACATATCAAGGTCTTCAAGAGTGATCAGTGGGGATTTGTTCATGGTTCCAGTTTCCATATCAGTCTTGGAAATGGCTGCCACTAAGAAGTTAAGTGTTTTGTGTGTGTGAGGGATCTTAAGATGGTGAGATCTTATATCAGAGCCTAGAAAGCTCTGATACCAAATGTAGGACCAGTGAATGGGGGTCACTTACAACACAACAACACAATGAGGAGAGAACACTTAACTTAATCTAAGTAGTGAACTGGATTAACCACAAGTAAAGACACTAAGAACACAAGTAATTTAAGAGACAGAACACAAGTGCAAAACACACAAAGATATAGTTTTCAAGGTTGTAGTATATTGCTTTCTTAATGCTCTATTACAAGTGTTACAAACCATAAAGATAAAGTTACAAGAACATGATATACTTATACTACATCTTATAGCCGGCTATACTTTGAAAGCTAGCTAGATACAATTGACTAGACACAAACAAAATCAATTTAAGAAACAAAAATTCAGATTGCCATTTTGACTTTGTGACTATGACATGCCATAGCTCACATCCTTATCTATTACAAAAGGATAAAGTACATGAAATAGAAAGTTACCGACTCAAGACCTTAATGTATAGTTACTAAAAGCAAGGACCTTTTCACCAACTCATGTAAGTTGGTAACTTTACAGAGTTCAAGCAAAAAAGGGTCCAGCTTTATGGAAAACTACATCAGATAAAGCATGTTGTTAAAAGTCCTCGGAAGAAATATGTCTTCTAGAGTAGAGCTTGGGAAGACTTTGTCTTTGAAGCATCGAAAGACTTCATCTTTGGCTTCGGAAGATATTGGTCTTGGCTTCAGAAGAATTCACACTTAGAATATTTTTGTAGTTTTTGTGAAACTTCCGAAGCATTCTTCTTCAGTACTTGTGCAACATGTATGCAGAATGACTTTGGTGGCTTCAACCTCTTCAAATATTCTCTACCCGATCAAAGTCAACATGCTTTTTACAGAGCATGAGTACATTATTCTTAGGCTTGGGGTAGTCATTCCTCATGAGCTTATCCTGCTCAGAGCCCACAGGAAAATGAACATGTACAAGATGGATCTGCAAGAACATCTCCTTCATGAGAAGCTTCATGCTTTCCTCTGGCATAAAAGAATGTTCCATGTAAACTTTAAAAACAAGAATATACTAATTAAGAATGATTTGGTAACCGGAATGCCAAAGAAATAGTTTACAAGTGATGACCACTGTGTGGCATGCTTGAAAGGGAAGGAACACAAGGTTTCTCACAAGCCAAAAGAAAGAAACACCATCACTACTCCCCTACACTTAATACATATGAATCTCTTTGGCCCCACAAGTGTAATGAGCCTAGGAAAGACCTCTTATTGTTTGGTGATCACTGATGACTTTACAACATTCACTTGGGTCTTCTTTCTTAATACTAAAGATGAAACCCCTATGATTTTTAAGAACTTCATCTTAAAGATTGAGAATCAATCTAATCACAAGGTCAAAACCATAAGATGTGATCAGGGAACTGAACTGAAGAAGCAACTCCTTGATACATTCTATGATAAAAAGGGTATTACAAGACAATATGGTGCTCCAAGGACTCCTCAGCAAAATGATGTTATTGAGAGGAGAAACAGGACAGTTTTAAAAGCTACAAGAACTATGTTGTTTGACTCTAAACTATCCATCACCTTCTGGGTACAAGCAGTCAACACTGCCTACAATGTTCAAAATAGAGATTTAGTGGTAAGGACACAAGGTAAGAATCCTTATAAACTTTGGCACAAGAGGAAACCTTTAATTGGTTATCTTAGGTATTTTGGATGCCAAGTTTTCTCAGGTCATTTGGATGTCCTTACACTATTTCATTGGATACTCTTCCCAAACTAAATTATCAAGTACACAATCTCAGAACTAGAGTATTGAGGACTTAGCCAATGTGAGTTTCAATGAACACACTCCCTATGTGAAAGGTTCTTGTTCTGACTAGCTATTTAATCTTGATTTAGTTACAAATTGTTTTAGCAAATCTTATGAGCATGTTTTAAAATCTACAGATATACTACCTATAGTTGATCCAGATCCAAGACTTGAGCTGAGAAGACCAGCCATAAGCAACACTACTTGAGCTCCAGTTGTAAGTAACTCTACAACTAAGTTTCTACCAGCATAACAATGACAAATTCAGCTGATACATCTGAGATGCCTTCAAATTCTAGCTCGGACGCTCTACAAACACATAAATAAATTTTAAATGTAGAAAAAAATGGTGGTGGTGAAAATGATCAAGAGTTTCTTGATGCTGATAACCACTCCATTGAAGACAACAACTATGATGTCATAGACTCATTGGATCAAGTCTCTCTTGATAAGTGTGCCGATGTGGTGGGAGAAACCTCAATGCCAGATTTAAATTATTCAAAATTTGATCTTTCGAAACAACTTGTTGTGATCCCTCGACTAAGGATCCACAAGTCTCATCCTACCACAAACATCATTGGTAATGTAGACACGATTTCAAGCCACTTGATCGGGATAGAGGAAGGGGTGAAGACAAGAAAATAAACTCATGAAGCAAATTTTTTTTTCACTCTTGATTCTTATCCCAGATAGAGCCAAAGAAGATTGATGGTGTTCTAAAGAATGAAAGTTAGGTTCAAGCTATGCAGGATGAGCTTCTTCAATTCAAAAGGCAAAAGGTTTGGAACCTATGTCCCCTTCCATAAGGGAAGACTACTATAGGAACCAAATGGGTGTTTAGGAACAAGAAGGATGATAGAGGACTTGTCACAAAACACAAGGCTATACTAGTTGTTCAAGGATACAAACAAGAAGAGGGAATTGATTACATAGATGTTTTTCTTCCTGTAACAAGACTTGAAGATGTTAAGATATTATTAACTTTTACTGCATCCAAGAACTTCAAGGTCTACCAATTTGATGTCAAGTGTGCTTTTCTTTCTTTATCACATTCTTTATCACTATCTGGATTAGTGTCATCACCTACACCCCAAATAAATGGGGTACTGGGTTGAAGTTCATAATTGACTTCCATACCGCACATAGCCCGGCACCAGCACCGGGGTAAGCGACAAAGATCCCAACTGTATATTACACCTCCAACATTATGCATAATTCGGGTACTGGGCCAAAGATCATAAATGACTTCCAAACCGCATATACCCAAGCACGAGCACTAAGGTAGGTAATCACTATAACTCAACTGTACACTACACCCCAAACACTATGCATAATTCAGGTACTGTGCCGATGATCATAAATGACTTCCATACCACACATAGCCTGGCACCAGCATCGAGGTGAGTAACCACTATAAACCATGTACCAAATCGTTGGTCAGTCACAAAGACTGGAACCCCTGCGTGTATGCTTAAGGGTTATCTAAACCATACGCAATTGAGCTTACGAGATTTTAGAGTCGTGCACCTCTGTACATATTGCTTGTAAGCCTTTCTATGCTTTCTCTTTCATTAATGCATGCACTCCATCATTATGTTCCTCTTTTCATTATCTTCCACTTTACATATATAATACTTTACATTCATTCATTAACATTCAAATTAAATCCACGGGAAGATAAACATACAAAATAGGAACATTAACATAATCATGCAATCATCATACATATTAGCATGCATACATAACATACATCACACATGCCATCATGCATGTCATCATATACATCATTATCATCATGCCCATCACCTCATCTATGACCTCAAAAGTTAACTTTCATGAACCCTCGGGAACCTCCCAAGTCAAAACCTACATCTGCACTTTTCCCCGAAATTTAGAAAGATAAACTAAGTCTTCGTCCGCATTTCCTATTCCTCATCCGCATTTCCTTTGTTCATCTGCATTTCATTCGTTCATCCACATTTCTTATGTTCATCTGCATTTCTTAGGTTCATCCGGATGAACATGTTCATCCGCATTAACTGTTAATCCCTATTAACTATTCATCTGCACTAACTGTTCATCCGCATTAACTTGTTCATCCGCATGAACTTGTTCATCGACATTAATTGTGCATCCGCATCAACTTTCTCATCCGCATTAACTGTTCTACATTAATTGTTCATTCGCATTAACTTGTTCATCTACATTAACTTGTTCATCCGCATTTCCTATACTTATCATTTGTGAATGCTCATGCACATTAGGAACACTTGGGCAGTTATTTATGGTTGGGCTGCATGAGCAGCGTAGGACACACCATCATAACTCAGTCCCCAAACACCATCTATCTTGTTCTAAGCTTAAATCATACATTCTAAGCCATTGAAACGCAACCATAACAACATCAAACACATACATATCCAAAAATCAAACCCCACCCGCAACGTACACACATACATACTTACATACAGGTATAAAACCCAACTTTATAAAAGTATTCATATATGCATTTCTAGCCCCAAAATTAGTTAAAACATGTAAAAAGACGGGTTCTAGAACTCACCTTTGCAGCTCTTTGGGTAAGACTTCTTCAAACCCGTTTGCAAATTGAGTTCAAACAACTAAAACCCACCAAACACACACAACCGAACAAACAATCACACATAAGCATATAACCGAGGATGAAACCAGTTAAGAACATCTTAAACACATGAATTCTTACCTTGAATTTGATCTTTTCAGCTCTTGTTCTTCAAAATCTGAGAGTTTTCAGCTGTCCTTCATTCTCTCTTTAAAATATCCGAGAATTATCTGTGTGTAGAAAGAGTGATGGGCGGCCATCACCTTTTACACCCACTTTTTCAAACATTTTGTCCTTTTCACACTTTAACCCCTCAACTTTGTGTTAAATAGCTTTTCTTTCTTTTTATTCACTTAATTCCTTTGTTTGAGTCTTCTAAAAATAACCAGGGGTTACACACGAGTCTCTCTTCTCTTACCCTACTCAAAGAGAGATGAGTGCTCATGATTTTCCCTTGTCTAGCCCATAACATCCACCTACCACTAAGGTGGATCTCCCTTAACTGTTTTAGGAGATCCATATGGAAGAGACTCTCACTTCTACAAATGATTACATCATTAAGACCTCAACCATCGAAACTCAACCCATTGACACTTCATTTGAAGCTGTCAGTGAGTAGAGGAAAAGCAGCAGCCAAAACATGATGATAGTGGTGAGAGTTAGGACTTTGGTCCAATCATCTCATCCCTTAATGATTCTTCTGATGAAGAAGAGGGGAATCTAAGACTGAAGGTGAAAAAACAATCTTAAACATGCACCTATCTAGTCTATAAGGTTAGTCACTTGGAAACTCAAGTTAGTACATAACAAAATATTGTCAATGATCACCAACTTGAAATATCTTATCTCAATGAGAAACTAGCTAGGAGACCTATAAGGGAGCTCATCCAGGAACATAAGAACCTGTGGATGTGATTGACCTAACTCAAGCTCACCTATGAAAGAGGGTGATGCTACCAAAAGGGGGAGGAAGTCATTACAATCATAGAAACTACGAGTTCTTGATAGAGTTTGGATATTGAGGACTCATAATCCTCACTTGCAATTTTCCATACTTAGAAACTTGAAGAAGGTATCTAGAGTCTCTCATTCAGAGTCTCTTTAAGGAAGGTATTCCAAGGGCTATGTCATCCCCACCCTAAGGATCTTCATACTACATTATTGGGTGGAGGTAAGATGCTGACAGAAGAGCCCTCATACTTCAAAGAGTTCAAGGGCAGCATGACGTATTCAATTTTGAGACCTTGAACTACTATGGAGGTCTTGACCTTGTCAACATGCCACTTGCCAATCCAAGTCAATCTGGGCAAGTTGGCTGGATGGCTCAAAGGATACAAAACAAGATCATTGAAGATTTTAGCCTAAGAAGGAGACAAAGGCAATTAGGTACTCTCATTGGTCAACTGGATATTGAGGCAGACCCTAAGATTAGCTTCAAAAGGAAAACCTTGAACGAATGCTGAGTGATAGAGCCTAAAAGCCTTCTCACACCTACAACTACTTCAATAATCCATTCCCTCAGTGAGACACCTACTAATAAAGGTGTATCACATCCTCTCTCCGGCCAGAGTTTAGATGCTCCTCCAAGCAATGAAGACAAAAGCTCTCTCTAGCCTAAGTCATAAAGGTCTGTTGGTGACAAAATGAAGAGGATTCTAACTCATAAGGTGATTGAGGAAGAGGAGAGAGAGGAGAATAGAAACTAAGGGAGAAAGTTCCTCTGCTGGGTTTGTTGGTTTCATGGAAGTTGCAATCAGTGTTGCCCGTAGAACAAATACTCAATATGATAAGTTAAAGGCAGTCAAGAGACTTATTTATTGACCAGGAACTACAATTTTGATGAAAACATTTCTCTTACCATAGAGGAATTAAATCAACTTGCTGACATGGATATGTCAAGAGAGAAGAAGGAAGCAGATGGTGTAAGGTTGCTCCTTCAAATCAATAAGAAAGGAGATAGAAAAGACTATAAAAGCATGTTCCTACTCTCTCTCCAGTTCAAGAAAGTCCTATGTAGGAGACTGTGGAACCACAAGAACCTCAAGTAGATAAAGAAACAGATAGACAAAACATGATTAACTACCTGAGTGCCACTGACCTCTACCATGCCACTACACTTCCTTTGGGTACATTGAGTTTGTGTATCTCAAGAAACATCAACTTCAAGGACTCAAAGAACAAATCGTACGTGATCATGCACTATATCTTTCGTTAAAAACCGTTCTTTACAATTTTACGTGATCATGCACTATACATACACATAGGTAATATCATTATTATCTTCCTTTATTGTTTATCACAATCTTTCTTTAACTCTTTCTTTCTTTATCACAATCTTTATCACTATCTGGATCACTTCATCAGCTATGCCCGAAACAAATGGGGTACTGGGCTGAAGTTCATAATTGACTTCCATACCACACATAGCTTAGCACCAGCATCGGGGTAAGCGACAAAGATCCCAACTGTATACTACACCGCCAACATTATGCATAATTCGGGTATTGGGCCTAAGATCATAAATAACTTCCGTACTGCATATAGCCTAGCACTAACACCAAGGAAAGTAATCATTATAACCCAACTGTATACTACACCCCCAACATTATGCATAACTCGGGTACTGGGCCGAAGATCATAAATGATTTCCATACCACACATAGCCTGGCACCAGCACCGAGGTGAGTAATCGCTATAAACCATGTACCAAATCGTTGATCAGTCACAAAGACTTGAACCCCTGCGTGTATCCTTAAGGGTTAGCTAAACCATACGCAGTTGAGCTTACGAGATTTTAGAGTTGTGCACCTTTGTACATATTGCTTGCAATCCTTTCTATACTTTCTCCTTCGTTAATGCATGCACTTTATCATTATGTTCCTCTTTTCATTATCTTCCACTTTACGTTACATAATACTTTTCATTCATTCATTGTCATTCAATGTAAAGCCATGATAAGAAAAACTCACATAACAGGAACATTAACATAATCATGCAAATCATCATACATATCAGCATGCATACATAACATACATCACATATATCATCATGCAGAACATCATACACATCATCATTGTTGATACATATGTCCCTAGTTTTGGGCTTAGTGTTAAAGTTTGTCATGGCTTACATATGTGTAATGAAACAATGTAATAATATTTGATTTGTGCTTTGATGTTTACTTATATCTGATTCATATATATAAACTTATTATATAGGTTTGAAGTTGTTATATCATGATTCATGCTAATGGACCATACTTATGGATCATACGCATGAATACATCATGCTAATGAACCAGCCGCACGACTGAACCAGACAACTGGATCAGTCGTACGAGTGAGACATGAGATGGACTCAGTCACACGACTGAACTTTCAATCGTGCATATGAATCAGTCGCATGGGTCAGTCGCACGACTGAACCATGCTAATAGGTCAGTCGCACGAATGAAGACTACCAACCTATAAATACCACTTAATTCGTGGAAAAACGAGACTTTTGACACATACTCATAACCTAGCCGTCCAGAGCGTCCACAAAGCCTATTCCAAGTTCATAGTTCGTATCTGATCTTTTTCTACTCGTTCTTAACGTTTCTTTATTTGTTAGATTGATCGGGATTGTGTTCTCACTGATTGGATCGCCAATCAAATAGGATTTCCACTATTTGATCTTGTTTCACACATAATCAGTTAGTACTCCGTACTTACGCGGTCCTAACAATCATCATCATGCCCATCATATCATCTATGACCTCAAAATTCAAGTTACATGAACCCCCGTGAACCTCCCAAGTCAAAACCTACATCTGCACTTTTCCCCGTAAATCAGAAAATCATCATCTACATTTCCTATTGTTCATCTACATTTCCATTGTCCATCCACATTTCTTATGTTCATCTGCATTTCTTACGTTCATCCACATGAACTTCTTCATCCGCATTAACTTGTTCATCCGCAGGAACTTGTTCATCTGCATTGACTGTTCATCCGCATTAACTGTTCATCCGCATTAATAGTTCATCTGCATTAACTTGTTCATCTGCATTAACTTGTTCATCCGCATGAACTTATTCATCCACATTAATTGTTCATCCGCATTAGCTAGTTCATCCACATGAACTTGCTCATCCACATTAACTGTTCTACATTAACTGTTCATCCACATTAACTTGTTCATCCACATTAACTTGTTCATCTGCAATTCCAATACTCAACATTTGTCAATGCTCATCCGCATTAAGAACACGTGGGTAGTTATTTATGGTTAGGCGTATGAACTACTGTTTAGGCGCACGAGCAGCCTAGGACACACCATCATAACTCGGTCCCCAAACACCATCTATCATGTTCTAAGCTTAAATCATACATTCTAAGCCATAGAAACACAACCATAACAACATCATACACATACATAGCCCAAACTCAAACACCACCCGCAACATATACACACACATACATACGGGTATAATACCAACTTTCTAGAACTCACCTTTATAGCTCTTTGGGTAAGACTTCTTCAACTCGTTTGCAAATTGAGTTCAAACACCTAAAACCCAACAAACACACATAAGCATATAACCGAGGATGAAACCAGTAAAGAAATTCTTAAACACACGAATTCTTACCTTGAATTCAATCTTTTCAGCTCTTGTTCTTCAGAATCCGAGAGTTTTTAGCTCTCTTTCTTTCTCTCTCTAAAATATCCAAGAATTGTCGGTGTGTAGAAAGAGTGATGGGCGGCCATGACCTTTTACACCCACTTTTTCAAACATTTTGTCCTTTTGACACTTTTAACCCCTCAACTTAGGTTAAATAGCTTTTCTTTCTTTTTCTTCACTTAATTCCTTCGTTTGAGTCTTCTAAAAATAACCAGGTATTCCTCAACAATCGTTTGAAATGTTGCCTCATCTCCGCTTCAGTGTCCCACGTAGACTCATATCTTTTCCTGTGCTTCCAGTGTACACGCACAAGAGGAACCATTTTACTCCTTAACCTCCTATATTTACGATCAATGATCACCACCGGTAGCTCCACATAATTGAGCTGTGCGTCTACCTCAATATCCTCCAGTGGGACATCATATCCTCGTCTATTAAACACTTTCTCAGAAGGGAAAAATGAATTGTCAGATGAATTACACTTAACTCTTCTGATAACTCCAACCTATAGGCCACATCTCCAAGTCGAGTAATAATTCAGAAAGGCCCTATATATCTCGGCTGAATATGGTGCACTTCATCCCGTACAGATAGTGCCTCCATATCTTTAACGCAAAGAACACAGCTTCTAGCTTGAAGGTTGGAGTGGGATAATTGACCTCATGAACTTTCAACTGTTAGGATGCATGGGCTATAACCTTTCCTCTCTGCATTAACACACATCCTATCCTTGAGTAGGAAGCATTCGAATAAACTACTAAATCTTCGCTTCCACCTTTGGCTGGTGCACCATAACCCCACCGGGAATCACTACATGACCCAAAAACTGAACCTCGCTCAACCAGAATGCGCACTTGGGGAATTTAGCATACAACCTCTCCCTTCTCACATCTCCAACACCTCTTGAATGTGACCGACATGCTCATCCTCACTCTTGGAATAAATTAAGATATCATCGGTAAACACAATTGTTTATTTATCCAACATCGGCCGACACACTCGATTCATCAGTCCATAAAAGCAGCTGGCGCATTGGTCAAACCAAAAGACATAACAAGAAACTTGTAGTGTCCCTAACGCATGTGAAAAACTGTTTTAGGAATATCTTGCTCCTTAACCATCATCAGATGGTAGCTAGATCGAAGATCTATCCTCAAGAACCATCTGGCACCTTGGAGCTGACCGAACAGGTCATCGATCCTCGGTAATGGATTCCGATTCTTGACCGTCAACTTCTTCAGCTCTCGATAGTCAATACACATCCTCATACTACCGTCCTTCTTCTTCACGAATAAGGCCAGAGCACCCAAAGGATAGATACTCGGTCTAATGAACCCCTTATAATGCAACACCTGCAGTTGCTCCATCAGTTCCTTCATCTCAGTTAGAGCCAACCGCTACGGTGCCTTAACAACAGGTTCGGCAACCGGTATCAAGTCAATCTCGAACTGAATTCCGCGGTCTGGTGTCACTCCCGGTAAGTCTTCTAGGAACACCTCTGGGAACCCACACACAACCTGTACATCAGACAGTTATGGTGTTGACATATCCACATCCTTCACATAGGCCAAGTAGGCACTACAACTATGCCTCAACCACATTCCTGCCACCGCTATCGAAATCACCTCCGGGGTAGACGTAACTCGATCACCATAAATTCTCACCAAACTCCCATTAGGCGCTATCAACTGAATCATCTTCATGCAACACAAGATATTCGCCTCGTAGTCCTCCAACCAATCCGTTCCAATGACTACATCGAAGGGCGTATCTATATTCTTAATAATAAGAGGCAATTTAGCACAAAAAGGAGCAGAAATAAAACTCTTGCTAGCACTAGAATCAAATAACAAAGAAGCAAGGGTTTGGTTACTAGATACGTACCTAACATGACATCAGGGTCTATTCTAGCCTCCTCCTGCATCATCGTGAAGGCTTTGCGCTCCCCCTCTGTCCTTCTCCTCCGGTCTTCTTCATTCCCGAACCTTCAGCACTCGGCCTCTTGCAATCCCTGCTCATGTGGCCTTCCTAACCACAAGAATAACACCTCCTCACACCGTACTTCTTTGCCACATGTCCAGTTCTTCCAAAATGGAAAATGACATTGGTTCCCAATCTATATTCCCCGATGTGTTCTCGTCCACACTTGACACAACTCCTCGACCTTACACCGGATTTTACCACACACCCGTCATCCAACCGTGCACCTTTGTTACTTCGAGTAGCCCCGCCACGTCCAAACCGCTTTCCGTTTCAATTCAAATTTCCATGTAGAGAATATGTATAGGGGCTGAAGCAACCAATGTCTTTCTACATCTATGTTGTGTAAGTATTGAAGAAGATTGCTTCGGAAGTTTCACACATGCAACAGAAACATTATAAGTGAAAATCTTCTGAAGCCAAGACCAATATTATTGAGATTAATAAAGAGGATGATGCAACCCAAACATCAAAAGTCTATCCTGCATGCTGCACAAGTGCATTGAAGAAGAATGCTTAGGAAGTTTCACACATGCAACAGAAATACTTGAAGTGTGAAATCTTCAAAAGCCAAGACCAATATCTTCCGAAGCCAAAGATAAAGTCTTCCGATGCTTTAAAGACAAAGTCTTCCGAAGCTTCAACTCTTGAAGAAAGATTTCTTCTGAAGACTTTTAGTAACATGCTTTATATGATGTACTTTTCCATAAAGCTAGACACCTTTCCGCTGCATCTCTGTAAAGTCACCAACTTACATGAGTTGGTGAAAAGGTCCATGCTTTTGGTACTATACATTGAGGTGTTAATTCTGTAACTTTCTACTTCATGTACTTTATCCTTTTTGTAATAGATAAGGATGTGAGCTATGGCATGTTATAGTCACTAGTCAAAAGGCAATGTGCCTTTTGACTCTACAATTGATTTTGTTTATGTCTAGTCAATTGTATCCAGCTAGCTTTCAAAGTATAGCTGGATGTAGGATGTAATATAAGTATCTCATGTTCATATATCTTTCACCTATGCTTTGTAACACTTGTAATAGAACATAGAGAAAGCAATATACTACATTCTTGAAAACCATACACTTGTGTTCTCTTGTTCTGTCTCTTACTTATTTCTTGTGTTCCTAGTGTTAAAGTTGTGGTTAATCCAGTCTTACTGTTTGATTAAGTTTGATTAATCTCCTTTTTATGTTGTAAGTGACCCCCCTTCAATGGTCATACATTTGGTATTAGAGCTTTCCAGGCTCTTGATATAAGATCTCACTATCTTAAGATCCCTCACACACATAAATACTCAAGTTTTCAAGTGGCAGCCATTTCTAAGAATGATATGGAAACTAGAACCATGAACAAGCCCCCACTGATCACTCTTGATGAATTTGATACCTGGTGTCTAAGAATGGAAGGTTTCATTAGGTCTCTTGATTCAAGAATGTGGGAGTCTATTGAGAATGGACCTTTCATACCTAGCACCCCCTCTACTACTGGTGCTGGTATGATCCCCAAGGATGTGGCTAACTACTCTGATGAACATAGGAAGAGAGTAGAGATTGACAGAAAAGCCATGACAGCCCTTCAAACTGCTCTTCCAACTCTCTATGCAGAGGTTTCAAGAAGTGCAAAACGGCTAAGCAACTGTGGGATACATTGAAACTAATGTATGAGGGCTCATTTAAAGCCAAGGCTTAATAAGAAAGATGTCCTGAAGCGGCAGTTTGAAAACTTCACCTTCAAAACAGGTGAAACCAAGACTCAATAATACTTGAGGTATGCTGAGATTGTGTATACCCTTATGGATGGAGGACTTTCTCTTGAGAACAAAGACATTGTAAAGAAGTTCATGTCCTCACTTCCTAGGTAGTGGACACACAACTGTGTGGTGATCAAGAGAAGTGAAAATCTCAAAACTCTCACCCTGACAGAGTTATATGGATTCTCAAGGGCTACTAGATGGAGATGAACATGCAAAGCTCATCTGGCAACTCCAACAATCAAATAGGTTCAGCCCTACATGTGGTTGAAAGGGATAGCATAGAACCCCAACATCTCATATGCTACCCTGACAACTCTCAAAGGGGTCCTTTCATCACCTTCCCAGAGACACCGAGAGGGAACTTCACTCAAGGAAACCCATTCCAAGATACAAGCTCTTCTCAAGCTTTGGTGTCTTCTGATGAAAGCTATGGCAACTCTCTTTTCACTCTTGAAGACCTGGAATGTATTCATCCAGATAATCTGGAATACATGGAAATAGTCCAGTAGATGGCTCTTCTCACTCACAGAGCCAGAAGTTCTACAAGAGGACTGGAAGAAAGTTTCCAAGCAATGCAACGAGTGGAATGTTTGGCCTGGACAAAGGCAAAGTCAAGTGTTACAACTGTAACTTGATGGGCCACATTGCCAGAGAGTGCAAGGCACCTAAAACAAGTGGTGGAAAAACACAGTCCAGACCTAACTACACTGACAAAGCTCTCCAGAATGAGAAGTCAAAGCAGTAGGCTGCTATTGCAATTGAAGAAGGAGGCTTTGACTGGAGATTTTAGGTGGAAGATGCTTCTCCAAACCAAGCATTGATGGCAGATCATGATGAAACCAAGGTATTGGAACATCCCTGTACTCCTAAATGCATTGCTAAAGTCAATAGATACAAGTCCTATAACTTGGAGATGAAATCTGATCTTGAGTCCTTAAATATTTTAAAATCTGATTTTAGAAAGTCTGAAAATGATTATAAACTAAAGATAGAGGACTTACAAAAAACCATTTCAGTTCTAAAACATGAACACACAGATTTTAGGACTCAAATAAAAGATCTCATAACCAAGCTAACTCAGTGCCAGGCTGAGCTTAAGATGAGCAAAGCTAGGGTAGAAAAGAGTGTTCTTGAAGAAGAGACTTCAAGAACATGATATCCTCATCCCTGCACAACAAGGTATGCTATCAAAAAAGGCAGGGACTGGGATCCAATGAGATAGCTCCTCCACACACAATCTTGTCGGTAAGACCTCCTAGGTGTGGAACTTGGAAGATGAGCTTCCTCTCATAGATCCGATGAGTGAAGAGGATGACAAGAGATAGTGAAGAATTCCTCTGAGAAGAGTGAAGAGGAGGATTTTAAGAAGGGCCACTATCCTTCTGAGGAGAAGAAGAAGATTGTGATGACCAAGTCTATCAGAAAGAACTTGATCAGAAAGAGCAAAAGAAAAGCATGGAAGGCTCAAGAGATCAAGGCTACTTTTGACTCTAAGCATAAACAAGTTTTCATCTCTGCGGGGTTTGAAGTAGTAAGGACTAAAGACATCAACCAAAACTCTTCTGCTAAGAGTTTTGGTTTTGGTTCAAATCATCTCAATAACAAGAAGAAGATTGATCTGCTGTGTACAACTGTTGCACAGCCTGGACCATCAAACTCCAAGAACATTTCCCAGCCCAAAAGGACTATCTCAACATCTACAAAGATGAAGGTGGAGAAGGGATGTGACCAAAGACAGTCTTGTTCCCAGCAGAAGACTCTTGTGAAGAAGAAAATGGTGTGTCACGTGTGAAAGTACCACTCACATTGCTAAGGATTTTCCTTACAATCCCAAAGGTACTATCCATATGATCAAGACAAAGACTTCAAAGTGTTCCAAGAAGATTCAAGCTTCGGAAGGAAAATCTGTTTCCTTCGGAAGCTCTAAATCTATGAAGGAGGCAAGTGGAAAATTAACTCCGGAAGAGAAGTTGGTCTCGGAAGAAAAGAGTTCTTCCGAATCACTGAAGTCTGCTTCAGTGTGTACAGAATCTTCCAATGGTTCAGTCATCAAAACATCCGAAGTCCCAAAAGCTTCCGAAGTTTTGAAGGTCAAGTCCAAAACTCCAAAGGTGGTGTGGAAGTCTAAGAAAGACTAAGTCACTGAAAATTCTCCATCAACAATAGATCAAGATCCTCTTAGCACAACCATAGGATCTATTACTGTTGCATTACTTTCTGTTTCTCTTAATGAGCTCAAGACAAGCAAGGCTTGGGTTTCAAATGTAACTAATCATTTTCTTTGTGCAGGGACAGCTGAAGACAAACAAAATGTCTGGATCATAGAGAGTGGCTGTTCCAGGCACATAACAGGCAATACGTCACTACTACAGAACTTTGAAAGGATTGATGGAGGACCAGTTGCTTTTGGAGGAGATAAAGGTGGTTACATTTCAGGAAGGGGCAAAGTGACAAATGGTAAGCTCAACATAGAGAAGGTAAACATTTTCAAGGAGCTTGGGTACAATCTTCCGAGTGTATCTCAATTTTGTGGTCAGGGTTATAACATGCTCTTTACTGATCATGAGTGCATTCTTCTCAAGCCTCGTGTGGTCATTCTTTATGTGCATATCCTACTTAGAGCCCCAAGGAAAAGGAACATCTACAAGATGGATTTGCAAGAAACATCTCCCCCCGGAGAAGTTTCATGCTTTCTATCTAAAGCCAATAGTGATGACTCTTTCCTATGGCATAAATAATGTGCCATGTAAACTTTAAGAACATGAATAAACTAATTAAGCATGACTTGGTATGTAGAATGCCAAAGAAAGAGTTTACAAGTGATGACCATTATGTTGCATGCCTGAAAGGGAAGCAGCATAAGGTATCTCACAAGCCTAAGGAAAAGAACTCCATCACTACACCTCTACACTTGTTACATATGGATCTCTTTGGCCCCACCAGTGTAATGAGTCTAGGAAGGACCTCTTACTATTTAGTGATCACAAATGACTTTACATGTTTCATTTGGGTCTTCTTCCTTTGAACTAAGGATGAGACTCCTGAGATTCTAAAAAATTTCATCTTAAAGATTGAGATCAATCTGATCACAAGGTCAAGATCATAAGATGTGATCAAGGAACTGATTTTAAGAACGAAATCCTTGATACATTTTGTGATGAAAAGGGTATTACAAGACAATACAGTGCTCCCAGGACTCCTCAGCAGAATGGTGTTGCTGAGAGGAGAAACAGGACACTGATTAAAGCTACAAGAACCATGTTGTCTAACTCTAAGTTACCCATCACCTTCTGAGCAGAGGCAGTCAACCCTACCTACTATGTGCAGAAACAAGTTTTAGTGGTCAAGACTCATGGCAAGACTCCTTATGAACTTTGGCACAAGAGAAAACCTTTCATTGGTCTTCTCAAGTCACTTGGATGTCCTTGCACCATCTTGAATACAAAAGATCAAATTGCCAAGTTTGCTGAGAAATCAGATGATAGACACTTTGTTGGATACTCTTCTCAAGCTAAGGCTTATAGAGTATACAATCTCAGAACTAAAATTGTTGAGGAGTCAGCCAATGTGACTTTCAATGAACACACACGCTGTGTGGTTGGTTCTGGTCCTGATTGGCTATTTGATCTTAATTTAGTTACCAACTGTTTAAACAAATCTTGTGAGAATGTTTCAAGATCTACAAAAATATAAATACAAGTGATCCAGATCTAAGATTTGAGCTAAGAAGACCTTCAAGTCATACATCTTCAGCTTCAGTTGGAACTGCTTCTGCAAATGAGGTTTCTATCAGCACCACAATGACAAAATCAGCTGATACATCTGGTGTGCCTTCAAATTCTAGCTTAGAGCCTTCAAAACCAGATAAGAATACCTCAATTGTGGAAGACAACAATGGTGGTGGTGACAGTGATCAAGATTTTCTTGATGGTACTAACCACAGCATAGATGATAACATCAATGATGTCACACACTGCTTGGATCAAGTTTCTCTTGATAAGTGTGCTCATGTGGTGGGAGAAACATCTATGCTAGATCTATATTTCTCTAATTTAGATCTTTCTCAGCAACTTGTTGTGATCCCTCAGCTTAGGATCCACAAGTCTCACCCTACCACAAACATCATTGGAGATGTTATCACATGAGTAAGAATAAGAGGACAACCCCATGAAGCAAATGTTTGTCTTCAATCTTGTTTTTATCCTAGATAGAGCCAAAGAAAGTTGATGAAGCTCTAAAGAATGGAAATTGCGTTGAAGCTATGCAACAGGAGTTGCTTCAATTCGAAAGGCAGAAAGTTTGGAACCTTTTTCCTCTTCCTCATGGGAAGACTACCACTGGAACCAAATGGGTGTTTAGGAATAAGAAGGATGATAGAGGCATTATCATCAGGAACAAAGCTAGACTAGTTGTTCAACGATACACACAAGAAGAAGGGATTGAGTACACTGATATCTTTGCTCTAGTAGCGAGACTGGAAGCTGTTAGGATATTCCTTGCATTTGTTGCATCCAATAACTTGAAGGTCTTTTAGCTTGATATGAAGTGTGCTTTTCTGTATGGAGTGATTGATGAAGAGGTATATGTCAAACAGCCACATGGTTTTGTAGATCCTGATCATCCTGGTTATGTCTGCAAGCTTGACAAAGCTCTTTATGGGCTGCATCCGGCACCCAAGAAGTGGTATGAGACACTATCAAAGTATCTTTGCAAACATGGATACAGGAGAGGTACGATAGATAGAACTCTCTTCATCAAACGATAGGCAAATGACATATTTCTAGTTCAAGTGTATGTGGATAACATCATCTTTCATTCAACTAATCCAAAGCTCTACAAAGACTTTTAGAAGCTCATGAAAGACAAATTTTTGAAATGAGTATCATGGGGGAATTCAATTTCTTTCTGGGAATTCAAGTGAAGCAAGTTAAAGATCGCATCTTCATAAGTCAGTCAAAGTATGTTCAGGACATACTCAAGAGGTTCAACATGACTGATTGCAAGATTGCTAAGACACCCATAGCCAGAAACCACTCTCTTGGACCTGATCTTGAGGATGAGTGTGTAGATGAACACTTATACAGGGCTATAATTGGGTCTCTTATGTATCTTACTGCTAGCATGCCAAATATTATGTTTGCTACATGTATATGTGCAAGATATTAATCCAACCCTAAGATGTCTCACCTCATCACTGTCAAGAGGATTCTAAGATACATCAAGGTGCTTCAACACTTCGTTTATGGTACCGAAAGAATCCTGACTTCAAACTGTATGCTTATACAGATAGTGATAATGGTGGTTGCAACATGACTACAAAGTATACATCTGGGGGATGTTAGCTTCTTGGTGGAAGGGTTGTCTCATGGCAATGCAAAAAGCAATCCTGTGTCTCTGCATCAATTGCTGAAGCTGAATACATTGCTGCTGCAAGCTACTGTGCTCAAGTGCTTTGGATTTGAATCAAAAGCTCGACTATGAGTTAAACATCAAGGAAACTCTCATTCACATAGACAACAACAATGCTATCTTATCATAGACAATCATGTGCAGCATTCGTGGACCAAACACATCAATATCGGATATCATTTAATACGAGATATCTATAAAAAGGGATTAATTAAACTAGTCAAAGTTCACTTAGATGAACAATATGCTGATTTGTTTACAAAGGCTTTTGATGAACAGAGATTTAAATATCTAATATCTGCTATTGGGATGATTGACTTTGAGTAGTTTTCCTTAAAACTAATTCTTATTATTTCTTAAAATATCTGTGTCCTAAGTTGTCTAGTTCATCATTTTCATAAGCTCTTGTTTTCTTTGGACTAAAATATTTTTTTAAGACTTTCCTTAGATTTTTGACAATTTAGGTCCTTCAAAAGATATATTTTTTATCTTCGGAAGCATATCATACCTTCAAAATAAATAACTGTCTAAGAAATTTTACCTTCGGAAGAGGTTTCAAATCTATCTTCCAAAGCTTAAATACTTGTCTCAGACACTTATTCATTTTTAAGGACAATTTTCTTCCGAAGCAAAATTAACTCTCGAAAGCTTCGTGTTTTATATACAAATAAATCAAGTTTTAATTTCTCTTCCGAAGCAAAATTTTCAAAACTCTCAGGAAATTTTTCCAAAGTCATTTTAGCTTCGGAAGCTTTTTAAATTAAAACTTCCAAAGATAATTTACCTTCGGAAGCTTTTTGACTTCTAAGAAAACTACTTTTTGAGCAAAAGTAAACTACTTTTCAAGAGGTGGGACCGGCATCTGGATTTCAAAGTTTATCCACATTCATTAAACTTTATCCGAAATCCTTTTCACATATAAACCCAACAGTTTCCCCCTCTTTCTATCATCTGCTTCTTCATCCAAACCTAAAACTCCAAATTTCAATCTAAAATTTCTTTCTTCTTTGTTTCTTCATTCTTAAGCTACCTCACAATCACCAACCTCACTCACAGAAATGATCTCAACTTTACCATGCAACTACACAGATAACATAATCAGGTTGCTCTGCAGGATCGATGTTTGTCACTAAACACTTATGTTTTTCTCTCAAACTCACCTAGAACAACACTCTGGTTAAGATAGAATCTGTTAGAGTTGATCAGAATATAGAAAGTAATAAAGAACACAAGACGTAATTTTCAAGGTACTTTTATATATTGCTTCTCAACTCAATAATACATGACTCTTGCAAGCAGTTGTTGTTACAATGAGTTACAAAGAGAACCTATATATAATACTACCTATAATCGGATATACTTTGATACCAGCCGGGATCCTATTACTAAAGTCTATACTACAAGACTAAAGTTTAAGGTATCTCGGATAAAGTCTTATCTGAGATTTGGTAGTCAGGACATGTCCCTGACTTACCTTTTGTCACCAACTAATGTTGGTAACTTGTACTATCATAAAAAGGTGGACAGTGGAATAAAGTATGGTCAACTACATGGCTCTTTAGGAAGAAGCCATATAGTATCAGAGGTCTGCAGGGAGTGTCAGAGACCATACTTGTTTCCACTGGTTCATAGCAGTGTCTTCCAAAGGTTAAATGGCTTTGGAAGAGTAAGTACTTCCGAAGCCACTTATACTTCGGAGGGGCTGCTTCTTCTAAGGCTTGGAGACTTCTATATTTCATCATACTTAGAAAGTGGTCATCAGCTTATTCTTCCAAGACTTGAACTTCAGAAGTATACACTTGACATCGGAAGTACAGTTCTGTCTTCGAAAGTTGATCTTTCACTTTGACTTTGAAAGAACTCTACAACCTTCGGAAGTTCCATGCTAAGCTTCGGAAGCCTTTATGCAGCACCAAAATTATCTAAGTGACATTGTTTTGGTTGCATTAGCCTTCTTCTTCCTCATCCAACAAACTCCCCCTAGGCTGATGCTACCAAAACTTACTTGTTTCTGCTTCTCAAAACTTTCAGCACGAGGCGAGTAAATATTTGTCTGTCTCCTTGTTCTTCCCTGATGTGGTGCTGAGAAGTTTGTACAGATCCTTGGTGGACAGGAATCCAGTCTGTCACCTTGGATAACTGTACCCTCTGTTGTTGCCCTCTGAAAAGATTTAGTTGATGGGAACTGTAATCATATTCCCATCAAACTATAGGTTCCAATTCTGGACCCTCCAGCATGTGTAGAAAGGCAGTGCCCTTGATGGAAGATATTTCCTTCTCTTCCTGTCTACTCAACTTCAACTCTTCTTCAATCTTGGATTTTGCACTTAGCTCGGCTAGATGAAGACTGCTGAGATGATTTGTGATGAGTGCTGCAGTTTCAGAGTTTGAGGGGTTGGAGAATGGCTTCTCTGCTAATTCAGCAATATCAAACCTGCTGGAGTGTAACATAGAGGTTGCATTAAGTTTGTGGACTTTGCCATTCTCCCTTTCCACAACAATGTTGTGAGAAGTTTCATCTAACCTCCACTGGACTATTTTCTTTCTAGGCACAAGAGACTAACTGGGAATCTTGTCCACTTTCTTAGTGTCCAATAGAGTCACCAGTTTCCTTCTAAGTTTCTTCTCTTCATCATTTAATGAATTTGAGTTGAGGCCTAGAAGTCTAGCTGCCTGGTCTAGTGTTCTCTAGGTGAATCAAGAAATTGACCTCTTGTGAATGAACAAGAGGATGATCGACATAGGTAATGTGACAAAATCTTCATCACATGACACATTGCTCAGAGTTGTGCAGTTGATGAGCTTGGTCTTGATTACCTTGAACTCCTTACGAGAGAGATGTTAAGAAGGCTGAGGGGATGGTTTGGATGGTTGTTGGGTAGGTTGAGGTTTAGAGGTCTGGCGAGTGTTTTGGGTTGATGGATTGGATGTTTGGGTGGTTGTGGTGAGGGAGAAGATGTGGGTATTGGTGTTGGTTCAGGGGTGAAAGGCTCGATTTTAATGGTGAAAGGTGAGGGTAAGTGTCCATTTGATCATGCTCTTTGTTGTAGAGCCAGAGGATCGTATCATCATTGTGTGGAGAGAGTTCTTGAAGATTAAAGCCTCTAGAGAGTAGGAAGTTTATCTTGTCTCTCCTCAGCTGTAGCTCAGCCTTCTTCTGTTCTTCTTCTTCTTTCTCCAAGGCCAACCTCGGTTCTTCTTCTAGTTTCAGTCGGGTTGCCTTCTCCAGAATCACCAACTCCTCTAGTGGCAGCAGGAGTGTCTCTTCATTGGCAGCTCCCATTTGGAAAAGCTGGTTAATGATCTCTTCTCTTTTCTTATTGGTAACAGCCTCTTAATTGGCTGCAACTGCTTTTATGCGGGTAGCTAGCAACTTCTCAATTGGAAGTCTTCCTTTCTTCTTACGTTTTTCAATCTTTTCCTCTTCCTGAAGCTCTTCCACAGTCATTCTCCTTTTTCCTTTATCTATTGAAGATCCTGACTGTGGTCAATCTTGGAGAGTGGATTCTGATTGTGAGAGAGGCAGAGATGGTGTCTGGGATGGAGGTAGATTCATAAAGTCCTCGCTGTTCACCTCATATGCCATTTCAAGGATTGCATCTATGATGATCAGTTCTTCGAATATTTTAAACAGTCCTTCTGCAGCTTCCATTTCAGCTTCGGAAGATTCAGCTTGTTCTTCTGAGGCCTTAACTTCAGCTTCGGAAGTTGGAGGAGATGCAGATTCTGTCCCAACTATTTCAGTTGCTAGGACATCAGTTCCCATTTCCCCTTCGAAATGAATCTTAGTTTCCATGTGGACCTTAGGTTGACTAACTTCTTCCTTAGTGGTAGAAGGTGCAGTCAGCCTCTGAAGCTCTTCAGCTCCAAAGCAGAGCATTGCAGCATATGGGCTTGGCTGATTAAAAGAGGTTCTCAACAGAAACATGTTGAAGAGTCTGTAGAGATTGCTAAGCATCTTTGAGTCAATTTGAAGAATGACTTGAGATGGCTCAGACACAGTAATAATAGGAGTAGATGAAGTTGAAGTTGAGGTGTGGCTTTGTTGTGGGTCCTCAAGTGTTTGTCTCTGAACATTCTCCCCTTTTTGGTAGCATCATCTTGAGAGCTAGATGAGCTAGAGGAAAAGTCAGCGAGACCTGAACAGGTACATGCCTACAGACTTCTCTGTCTGTTTCTCAGCTGGTTTGGCCTTGAGATTGTCAATCTGAAGTTGCTGAGTGGCGGGCCTTTCTTCTAAATTCTTAACCAAGAATTCATGGTTTGAAATTTTAGATAGAAGGTCGTGAATGAGGAATGCATGCTTCCCTCATCTTCTTTTGAAGAATCACGGGGAGATGAGGTAACATACCTCGTATGTTCAACCTCACCACCAGATGTGGTTTTTTGGCACCCTAGTTTCCCGTGCTCAATGATGTCTCTATAAGAGTCATCAAAGGGCTCGGTTGCCGCAGATTCAGTCTGAGATATGTTATCACTGTCCACAAGGTCCATTGAGGAACCTTCTATAGTGGCAGCTAAATTTGCATCAGTCCCCTCCACATCAGTGGGACTCACCTCAGTATAGGTTGCTGATGGGGGCTAGAGACAAGGGATTTCTCTAGGCTCTGTTGATCTCGAAGAGGGTGTTGTAGATCAACTTCATTGCCATGGAGAGATATTATCGCTTCATCAGTTTTGAAGAGAAGGTCGGTAAAAGACACAGAGGTTAAACCTACTGACACGGGACTTTGGTCAATGTCTACAGGCATTGTGCCTTTGGTGGGGCTGTCCCTAGTTGTCAGAAGAGTGTAGATACTCATTCTGAAGGCTGCTGGTTTAGGTATTGGGATCATGGGTTTGAGACTAGGGAGACATGGGTTTGAGATGGAGAGACCTCAGACTGAGTGGGAGCCATGTTTCCACTCTAGTCTTTTTTGATTGAACAGGAGGGGCTTGTTCAATCAGAGTAGATTGAACAAGGGTTCGTTTAGGGCGTCTTTGATATGTGATGGTAATGGGTGAAGAAGGCAGCGTTTGCATTGAGGTGGTGGTTGCTGGTGTGTGTTCTCACCTACGGGGTGAACAATTATGTCACCAGGAGCTATGCGCTCAATCATACCAGGAAGCAGAGTGGTGTACCTTCCAGTGAAGTTGGTGGATACCCACTTCAAGGTCTTGAAGATGGTAGGCCGCATGTGGGGAACATTCAGAGCAGCAGCACAGAGAAGCATGCTCTGGTCCAACTCACAGCTGATGATGTGTTGAATGAATCTAGGATACATATAGAATGTCCCCCTTTTTAGATTCCCAATCAGATTGGTGAACAAAAATCATAAGTAATTGAAGCGCATGCCTCTCACCAGTCCATGAACTAACCATCCTAGTTCATATGGGATTTGATCCCATCCGCCGGACTTGTTGGACAAGCAGTGGAGAACAACATACAGGAGAAACTTCCAGTTGTAGGAGAAGTTGAACTTGTATACCATTGACCTGCTTATGTCTCCAACATATCCCATTAGGATGTAGGTGTTGTCCAAATCTGCCTTAGGGAATTCAGCAGGAGCTCCTTCATCGTGAGGCTCTAGATGCTCCCGGATGAGTTGTTCAGTAATGATCAACTCCTGTCCACAAATGCTGGAACTCGGAAGTAGATCTGATATGTAATCAATCACTTCTTCCGAGACCAAAAGCTCTTCCGAGAAGAAAAATTATCCATTGAGAAATTATGCTTCGGAAGATATAAAAATGACTTCCGAGGGTTAATTTCTCTTCAGAAGAAATTGACACTTGGAAAATTTTCAGAAAGATCTTTTGTAACAGGGCTTAAATTGTATTGACAGAAGACATTACATATTAAAAAGTTTTCAAAAGAGGTGATCTAATCAATGTTTATCATGCCAATAGCTGTTAGGAGATACTTAAATCTTTGCTTATCAAAAGCCTTGGTGAACAAATCAGCATATTGTTCATTTGAGTCAACTTTGATTAGTTTAATCAGATTTTTCTCATGAATATCTCTAATGAAATCGTACCTGATGTCAATATGCTTTGTCTTGGAGTGCTTTACCGGATTTTCAGTAATGGAGATAGCACTGTTTTTGTCAATATGGATAGGAGTACTCATAAAGTTGAATCCATAGAATAACATCTGATTCTGATTCCATAGCAGTTGAGCACAACAGCTAGCAACAACAATGTATTCAGCTTCAGCACTTGATGTAGATACACAAGATTGTTTCTTGCATTGCCATGAGATGATCCTTCCACCAAGAAATTGACATCCTCCTGATGTTGATTTCTTGTCAATATTGCAGCCACCATAGTCACTGTCAGAGTATCCATAGAGATTTAAATCCTTGTTTCTGGGATACTAGAGACCTAGTTTAGGTGCCCCTTTAAGGTATCTGAGGATTCTCTTAACAGCAGCTAGGTGAGACACCTTTGGAGCAGCCTGATATCCAAATGCAAGTAGCAAACATGATATCAGGTCTACTGGCAGTAAGATACATCAGGGAACCAATGATTGCCCTATACTGATGTTGATCAGTATCCTCCCCCTTAAGGTCAGGACAAAGATTATGGTTTCTAGGTATGGGTGTCTTGGCCGGCTTGCAATTCTTCATTTCAAATCTTTCTAAGATGTCAAAGACAAACTTAGATTGATTAATGAAGAACCCTTCCTTCATTTGCTTCACCTGAATTCTAAGGAAAAAATCCATTTTCCCATGGAGCTCATTTCAAACTTTTTCTTCATAATGTTCTCAAAGTCCTTACACATTTGGTCATTCGAAGAACCAAATATGATGTCATCAACATAGACTTGAACAAGCAAGATGTCCTTTCCAGACTTTCTGATGAATAGAGTCTTGTCAATAGTACCTCTAGTGTAGCCATTCTTCAAAAGAAACTGAGACAAAGTCTCATACCACAGCCTAGGTGCTTGGTACAGCCCATATAGAGCTTTATCCAATTTGCACACATAGTTGGGGTGCTGTGGGTCTTCAAATCATGGAGGTTGGCATACATAGACTTCCCTATCTATATCCCCATATAGAAAATTCACACTTAACATCAAGTTGATAGAAAGTGAAGTCCTTGGATGCAGCATAAGCAAGGAAGATCCTAACTGCCTTAAGTCTTGCAACTGGTGCAAAGACATCAGTATAATCTATTCCTTCCTCTTGGGTGTATCCTTGAACAACAAGTATTGCTTTGTTCTTGATGATCAAGCCTCTATAATCTCTCTTTTTTCTGAAAACCCATTTAGTGCCTATTGGTACTTGACCAGATGGTAGCGGACATAGGTTCCAAACCTTCTGCCTCTTGAATTGAAGCAGCTCCTATTGCATCGATTCAAGCCAACTACTATCTTTCAAGGCATCTTCTACCTTCTTGGGTTCCATCTGGGATAGAAAGCATGAGTACAAGCAGACATTCCCATGATGAGTCTATCCTCTTGCTCTCACACCCTCAATGATATCCCCTAGGATGTTCACAGCAGGATGAGTGTTATGAATCCTAAGGCGAGGAATCACTTCTAGTTGCAAAGATAGATCCAGGTTGGACATATTCTGCTCAGGAACTTGAACACAATGTCCAGCTGCTGTTTCAAAGTCATTCAATGAGGATTGATTGGATGAATAAGAAACATCATCAATGGTTGGCTGTAAAGTGGTGTTAATAGTTTCCTGTCCCTTCAAAAACATTACTTCATTCTGCCTGGTGTTATGGTGGATCACCTGATGAGTTTTGAGGCTCAGTAAGTGATTCACTTGTAGAAGCTTCACTATTCCTTGATATGGTTAAGCTATCAGATCTGTGAGTTGTAGAAGTTTGGTGTATTGCAGCACCTAGAGAACTTGGACTAGGTTTGGGAAGCTCAAACAGTTGATCATCAGCAGTAACATCAGCATCATTTTGAGCACCTGTTCCAAATGAAACATTCTCACAAGTAGGTTTAGAATAGTTTGGAAACGATTTTAAATCAAAGATATGATCAGGGCCATTCCCCCTAACACAAGGAGTGTGCTCATCAACAACTATATTGGAAGACTCCTCAAATTATTGATTCTTATTGTTGTATACTCCATAAGCTTTGGAGTTGGAAGAGTATCCAACAAAAATAGCATCATCCGACTTTTCAGCAAATTTTGCTAAATTGTCCTTTGTGTTAAGTATGGTACACCTACTGCCAAAGGACCTTAGAAAGCCAATGAACGATGGCCTCTTGTTCCATAGCTCATAAGGGGTTTTTCCATATGGTTTAACAACAAAAACTCTGTTCTGCACATAGCATGCAGTGCTGACTGCCTCTGCCCAGAATGTTAGAGGTAGTTTTGAATCAGCTAACATAGTTCGAGCAGCCTCAATAAGTGTCATTTTCCTCCTCTCAGCAACACCATTTTGTTGAGGAGTTCTGGAGCATTATATTGTCAGGCATCCCTTATGAGCTATAGAATGAGTCAAGAATGAAGTTCTTAAACTCAGTCTGTTGATCAGTTCTATTATTTAAACTTTGTGATCAATTTGATTTTCTATTTGAAGAATAAAAGATTTTAATGTTTCAGCGGTTTGATCTTTAGTTCTTAAAAAGAATACCCATGTGAATCTTGTAAAATCATCATCTATCATAATGCAGTATGATTTCCTTCCAATGCTCGTTATACTTGTGGGACCAAAAAGATCCATGTGCAATAAGTGTAATGGAGTAGTGATAGAGTTAACATATTTGGATTTATGAGATGTTCTGTGTTGTTTCCCTCTCAGGCATGCAACACAGTTATCATTGCAGAAAAACTCCTTATTAGGCAAACCATGTACCAAGTTATTTTTAGCCAATTCATTCATTGTCTTAAAATTTACATGACACATACGTTTATGCCATAGTGTTGACTCATCACTATCAGCTTTGGAAAGAAAGCATGATACTTCACCCATTGGGGAAGCATTATTCATATCCAGCTTGTACATATCCCCTCTCTGGGAGATCTAAGAAGCACCAATTCCGAAGGAATTGTCATCCCTAGTTTGAGGATAATGCACTTATGTTCTGTGAAAAGCATCTGGTGCTTTTGATCATAAAATTGAGAAACATTAACAGATTGTGTTCAAGCTGTTTGACAAAGTGACTTTGTCAACCTTTAATTTACCATGGATATGCTCCCTCTGCCAGAAATATATCCTCCGGCCTCACCTCCAATTGGACAGGACCTCTATCATAGTTCTAAAACTATTGAAGGAGAGATCTATTCCCTGTCATGTGCCTGGAGCATCCACTATCTACAATCCAGATATTCTTGTTCTTATCAAATGGATGTCCCTGCACATAAGATGAGATTGTTAGTTTTGTTTGGAAGCCCAAGCCTTGCTCGTATTGGTTCTTCCAAAGATAATGACATGATTGAACCAAATGATATGCATGGGGTTTCAATAGAGGTCTTTGAAGAAGAGGTTTGGGCTGCAGCATCTTCCTTGATCTTCCAGTCCACCTTTTGGTTGATCTTGGAGGATGAGCTTGTTGAAGCTTTTGCAGCATGGCCTTCTTCCGAAGCTTCTTTTTTTCGGAAGAAGCCTTCACCGCCTTTTCTTCCGATGCAGTCTTCTTCTGGGATGGTTTCAAGGAGATTTCTTGTTCTTCCAACCTTAGTAGCTTTTGCTTCCAAAGCCATTTTCCCTTCGGAGTTTCTTCCGAAAGCAACCTTGCTTCAGAAACTAGCTTCCCTTCTTCATCACTTGAACCGTTTGAAAACATCCAAATGTGAGAACTTCCCTGACTCCTTCTATTCTAACATTATTTGCATAATGTGTGCTTGCAGGATTGTAATAACAATCTTTTTCCTTGTGGTTTTGAAGACCATACATGATGCATGCAATGTTAGTCTTTTGGGAATGTGTGGGTTGTTCTTTCTTGGGTTTCTTTTCTTCATCAGCAACTTTTCCCTTCAACTTCTGACCCTTTGGTAGGACATGAATGCTGCTATTACACTCCTTTCCTGAATTAGAAGTACCTAACACTTGGAACCCAACAAAGATAAAGACCATTTCTGCTTGGGGTCAATCTTCAGCTTGGACTCAGCCACCTTCTTAGCAGTTCTTCTAGTAGCTTTAGCTCTGCTTCTTCTGGCTTTAGTGGTTAGGGTTTGGTTTTCACAGGAAGAGATGGGTACATCTACCTGTTCTTTCCCTATGGTGGCCACTATTGATGCTTCATCCCTTCAACTCAAGTGCGGAAGGGTCAGCAGTTGGAACCTCTTGCTCCTCAGTACCACATCTAGGCTGTCTAATGGACTCATAGGAGTGTGGTGGAGCAATTTCATTGGTTCCCACCCCCTTTGTTCTTATAACAGAGTTTGAATAGGAGATGATGCAAGAATAGCTTGGAAGTTCTTCCTCAAAATATCATGCTTCCTGGCCTGAGCCTCAGCATGACAACCTGGGCTTAAGCCTTACACAATTTGGATATCAGATCCTTGATTTGAGTCTTGTAGTTGGTGTGTTCATATTTTAAAAAGAGATACAGTTTTCTCTAACTCCTCAATTTTCTTTTGATAGTCAGATTCAGCTCTTTTAAAGTCAGATTTTAAGATGTTTAAAGACTCAATATTGGATCTGATTACCATATTGTAATCCTGATAGGTTTAACTGTTGGACCAAAAGAACCAATGAGCCTGATCAGAGAAACCTCTAAGTCCCACAGGACATCACAACAGCTGAAGAAGACCTGATCACTTTTCTACAAAGTCTGAAGAATACAACTGCTGAAGTATTTCTGAAGTACTGAAGACAAAGACTGAGACAACAGCTGAAGATCTAAAGTCTGAAGACTTCAACAAGTACTGAAGACAAAGACTGAAGATCAACAGCTGAAAGACAAAGTCTGATGTTCAAGTACTGAAGACATCAGCTGATGCTAACAGCTGATGACAACAGCTGAAGAGGGCTTCTTCAGTTGTTGTGATGGTTTTTCTTCATCAGTAGTTTTCTTTTCCTTTCAGTAGTTTGCTTACTTTTCAGTAGTTTTGTTTCTTTTCAGTACTTGTAAACAACTGAAGAGGTTGTTCTTCAGTTGTTGTAGTATCAGTAGTTTTATGTTTTTCAGTAGTTGTAAATAAGATGTTTAACACTTAGGAACATTTGTAAGAAGATGTCAGCTGTTGACATCTTCAGTAGTTGTTAAACATCAGTAGTTATAAAACGGTTACATGTCACTTTCAAGTGACATCAGCCTACGTCATTCTTTCCTTTATAAGGAAGGACGACTCACCTGTAATCGTGCCTTTGAGGCCGACAATCTTAATGCAATATTCCTTTTGTCAGATATTTCTCTCTCTATAACAAAATTCTTTTATCGTTTTATATCGAATGTTCTTGCTTGAATTTGTCTAATTCTGAGCTATTCCGCTGCTATATCTGTTCAATCGATTAAACCAGAGGCTGAGATCCTAACAAATGGTATCAGAGCAGGTTAATCATTGATCGATCTAACAATTGATCATTGAAACTGTTCAATCGCTCGTAAGTTTGATCGAATTAGCAAATTCGCAAGGATCTGTTATAGAGATTGAGAGTGTATCGCTTCTGGCCGTTTTATTTGAGGTTCTGTGTGGTTCTGAGCTAAATTTATTGTGATTTTACTTGAATCTGTCTGTATTTCCACAATGACTACTTCTTCGAATGATCCTTTCAATACTGGATCCTCTACCAAGCCTCCGATCTTGGTGAGGAATGAGTATAACATTTGGCAGAGAAGATTGCTCCATCACCTGTCTGTCAATAGCTCAGGTTGTTGGACATCTGTGGTACATGGACCACATAAGCCAATGGTGAATGATCCGGAAACAAACCAGTTGGTTCCAAAGAAGAAGGAGCAATACTCCGATGAGGACAAGAAGTTGTTTGAAATCGATGCAAAAGCCCATGGAATTTTGGCTATGGCTATTCCTAATGAGATTTACTCTGGGCTTCTGCATTGTGAGTCTGCTCATGACCTCTGGAAAGCCATCAAAGAACATTTGGTGGTACTGATGAGGTTTTAGCAAACAACAGGGAATCCTCGCCCAACAATATGAGACTTTCTCTCATAGAAAGGGTGAGACTCTGACTCAACAATTTGAGTGGTTTTCATGTTTAATCTCTGAATTGAAAATGGTTAAACATGAATATACCAGGAGTCAGATGAACCATAGATTCCTAAGATCACTGCCTGAGAGATGGAACACATATACCATTGTTCTAACGCTCAAATGCTGATGTTGATCGCCTATCTCTCACCCAACTTCATGGGAAACTGCTTACATTCGAGAGAGAGATAGAGCAGAAAAGGAAATTGGCTTCATCTGGCAAGCTTACTGGGATTTTGTCCAAGGGAACACTGCCCTGATTGGACATCAAGAGTCAGAATATGCGTCATCTGAAAGCCAGTATGATGAGCATATTGATTTCTCTACAAACACTTCTGAGCCTGCCTTTGTGAGTGTTGATAGTTATTCTGCTGGTAGTATAGTGACAATCTATGTTTCATCATGGATGATCTCAAGGGGATTGCTGATGATGACTTAGAAGAGATGGATATTTTGAGCCAAATGGCCTTGATAAATATCAGATCTCAGAAGTTCTACAAAGAACTGGAAGGAAATTCCCAGGACTCTCTGGCAAAACCAAAGTTGGTTTTGACAAGAGTAAGTTGAAGTGCCATAAATGCCACAGGCTTGGACACTTTGCAAGAGAATGTAGATCATCTGGATCTAACTCTCCTGCACCTTTTGTGACTTTCCCTGGCAATAGTCAACAAAACAGGGCAACAACCTGTCAATTCTGGTTATCATCATCAACCACAATCTCCTGCATATTTTGTTCCACAGGGGCAATGCCATATCCATACCCCTGCTATTACATGCCACAACCAGGCCAGGTTCAAGCACCCACTGCTCAGCAACCACATGCACTCCCTGAGCCTCAACCATCCCAATCTCATCAACCTAATCAACTTCAACAACACAGCTTCTTCACACCAGGAGTTGTTGACTGGAGCAGCTTACCAGATGATGTGTCTGGTAATGAACAACTGTTCTCAGGTGCTGGTCAACATGGTGGTGAGCATCCTTTTGAAATCTAGCTCTCATGACTTTGGAATCCTCTGATGGATCATCCTCAAGTACCTCTTCAACACAGGTATCACAGGTATCCTCTGAGGCTAAGGCCAAATTATGTTCTGAAACTTGCATAGCAGCATTTGCCTCTATTAGAGAAGCAAATGTGGCTTTAATCAATAAAAATGTAGAGCTAGAACAAATAATTTCCAAAAATAAAGCTGAGTTTGAGTCTGTGCTGAAAGAAAACTGATGAGATTTAAAATTAAAATGCCAAATCTCTGATGATAAGGCTAGGGAGGATGTACTCTTAGAGAAGTACAAAGACCTCAAAGATACTCTTGCTGTCACCCAAGTAGAGTGTGATCGATGGGTACAATCTTGCAAGGGCTTTGAAATGCTTCTTAGTAAGCAAACAGCTTCCAATGTGAAGTTTGGAATTGGTTATAATCACACTGCTCCTCCTACAGATTTTGCTTCAAGAGCAGGAGTAGAATCTGATGGAGAAAGTAATGACCAATCCACCTCATCATGTGATTCACTACTTGATAAAGCACCATCAGTAGTTGAAGTCAGTAGTAATCCCTCTGTGAACCTATCAGCTGATATTGATGGTTCAACTGCTGACACTCACATGATCAATGAGTTGATCAACCCAAGTGTTATCCCTAGAAGTACTGAGGGTACTGGAGAGCAGGGGATAACATCTGGAGTTCAAATCCCAATAACTGACAGCACTAAAGAGAAGAAAACTGTCAGTAGGAAGGATTTGAAGCCTACTAAGGAGTTGACAAGAGGCAAAAATGCTTCTAAACTGCTGAAGAGCAAGTCTTCAGTAGTTTCATCTTCTTCAGTTGATGATCAACAGAAGATGAAGAAGAAACCATGTGAAATATGTGGTCTATTCAATCATCTCACAGATGATTGTTGGTACAAAAAGGATCCAAACTCAAACAAAGGAGAAAATTAAAGAAAACTTGGCTAAAATGAAAACTGAGTTTGAGTCCAAGTTTGTACCAGCAGCATCAAATCCTGTTACTCCTATGTCCAAAATGAAATCTAAAAGGGAAGGAGTGCAACAGGCAACAGCTGAGGTTGCTCAAAAGAAGATGGTGCAACACAAGAACTCATCATCAAACACCAATACCATGTGTCTGAAGAGCTGAAAGCTCTTTCCCAGAATCAGACACAGCTGGTAATGATGGTTCAACATCTGTTGGGAAGAGTTAACCAACTTGATGGCCCTGTGTTGAAACCCCAGAAAGGAGATCCAAGCCAAAGGATTCCTCTTCTACACCATCTCCTTCACCTCAAGCTATGTGCCCAATAAACCTGTTAGTTTACCATCTATTGATGAGACCAGGCCCAAAACCAAAAAGGTTTGGGTCTCCAAAACTAACTGATTGTTTATTAATGCAGGTTTCTTCAACATGCCAAAGTAGCATCTGGTATGTAGACAGTGGGGGATCTATGCATATGACTGGGAACAACTCACTTCTTAATGACTACTCTCCAGGAAGGAAGGGTTTTGTTTCCTTTGGCAATGATGCAAGAGGTTACATCATCGGGAGGGCTTTGTTTCCAATGGGGAAATAAGGTTTGATGATGTCAACCATGTGGAAAATCTCAAGTATACCTCTTGAGTGTCAGTCAATGTGTGACAAAGGCCATGTTGCCCTTTTCACAAGCCAACTGCAGGATTCTGTCATCCAAAGTTCTGAGTTTGATTGACAAGGGGATGCTCACACTCTCCTGAAGGCCAACAGGACAGGAAGAGTGTATGCCTTAGATCTTTCCAAGAAAATAGATCTCAAAGGCCATCCTTGCCTATTTTCCAAGGCCTCTCCTCAAGAATCTAATCTATGGCATAGAAGGCTGGGACATGTTAACTTCAAGAACATGAATCAGCTGATACACCATAGTTTAGTAAGGGAATGCCTATGAAGGAGTTCAAGTGTGAAAACAACTGCACTGCTTGTTTGAAAGGAAAACAGCACAAGGTTTCATTCCCACCTATTGAAGAACCAAAGTCCACTGCCTGCTTACAACTTCTTCACATGGATCTCTTTGGTCCTGTGAGAGTGATGAGCATGGCAAAGAAGAAATACTGTCTGGTAATTGTGGATGATTACTCCAGATTTGTATGGACTTTCTTTCTACATTCAAAGGATGAAGCTGCACAGAAGATCATAAACTTTGTGTTTTGTATGCTGAGAAGGTATTCCCTCTCAGTCAAGTGTATTAGTTTGTGGAGAGAAAGAACAGGACCCTCATTGAGCTGCAAGGTCTATGTGGTGGCTGATTCTGACCTGCCATTGACTTTTTGGGGGCTGAAGCTGTCAACACAGCATGCTATGTGCAGAATAGAGTGCTAATAAATCAGAGGTTGATGAAGACTCCATATGAAGTTCTACATCATTTGGCCCCTCTCATTTCATTCTTTAGAGCATTTGGGTGTCCCTGTTTCATTCTCAACACAAAGGATCAGCTCCAGAAATTTGATCCTAAGGTGGATGCAGGGTACTTTGTTGGTTATTCATCAACTTGCAAGGCATACAGAGTCTTCAACTGCAGAACAAAGATGGTTGAAGAGACTCTACATGTCAAGTTCAATGAATCTCCAAAGGACAAGATTCCACAAAGCCCTGTGGAGCTCTTTGATTTGGACATACTGCAATATGTTCCTTATCAATCTCCTGCTGTTGCTCCTGTCAACAGTTCACCACCTGGTGTTACTGCTGAAGATGATGATGATAGTAGTATCACCTCTTCAGGTTTAGTGACCAACTGCCTGAGTCCTCTAAACCTGATGCTCCTGTAGCTCCAGCAGCACCATCCCAACAAATGCTGATGAGATTTCTGCATCCTCAACTTCATTTGAGTTGCCACCATCTTCATGGTTTCAAGAATCTGCATCAACATCTGCTGCTGCTGAAGGTCCTACAAACACTTGCACAGATTTGATTGTTTACCAAGCTGAAAAATCACCCAATGTCTCAAATCCTTGGTGATATCAATGCTGGTGTTTCAACCAGAAGCCAGTTGTCCAATTTCTGCTTCTATGCTCTCTTCATCAGTCAGCTAGAGCCAAAGAACTATCATGTAGCTTTGAGAGACAATGGATGGGTTGAAGCCATGCAGCTTGAGCTTCTTCAGTTCAAAAACAGCAAGTGTGGGAGCTTGTTCCTCTACCCCCAGGTAAGTGTGCAATAGGCACTAAATGGGTGTTTAGGAATAAAACTGATGAAAATGGGCTAATTGTTAAGAACAAGGCCAGACTGGTTGTGCAGGGGTTTGCACAAGAAGAAGGTATTGATTATGATGAAACCTTTGCCCCTGTAGCCAGACTGGAGGCAATTAGATTGTTTTTAGCCTATGCTGCACTCCACAATCTTAAAGTTTTTCAAATGGATGTCAAAAGTGCTTTTCTATATGGTAACATAAAAGAAGAAGTTTATGTGTGTCAACCACCAGGCTTTGAGGATAATAAGCACCCAGAATGGGTATATAAGCTTGATAAAGCTCTTTATGGGTTGAAACAAGCACCTAGAGCCTGGTATGAGACCTTATCAAACTTTCTTCTACAGAATAATTTCACTAGAGGCTCCATAGATAAAACTTTATTTATTAAGAAGGTGGATCAGCATAAGCTACTTGTTCAAATTTATGTTGATGATATTATTTTGCATCCTCTGATCCCCAATTGTGTGAGGAATTCCAAAACTTAATGCAACAGAAGTTTGAAATGAGTGCAATGGAGAATTACAGTTCTTTCTAGGTTTGCAAATCAAACAAAAAGCTGATGGAATTTTCATTCATCAGTCTAAATACACAAAAGATCTTTTGAATAAGTTTGATTTACAAAACTGTAAACCCTGTTCTACTCCCATGTGCAACACCACACAATTGGATGTTGATCAGAAAGGTAAAGATGTTGATGAAACCTTTACAGATGTATGATTGGTTCCTTGATGTATTTAACAGCTTCTAGACCAGATATTATGTTTGCTACATGTGTTTGTGCTAGATTTCAGGCTGCACCTAAGGAGTCTCATCTGATTGCAGTCAAGAGGATCTTTAGATATCTGCAAGGTACACAATCTCTAGGCTTATGGTATTCCACTGGACATTCTTGCAAATTAGTTGCTTTCTCTGATAGTGACTATGCAGGGTGTAAGTTGACCAGGAAATCAACTTCTGGTGGATGTCAATTCCTAGGCAACTGTTTGATTTCTTGGCAGAGTAAGAAACAACATCTGTTGCTACATCCACTGCTGAAGCCGAGTACATTGCTGCTGCAAGTTGTACATCCCAAGTACTCTGGCTTCAGAATCAACTTTTGGATTATGGCATTACAGAGACTAAGACTCCATTATTAATGGATAGTGCTTCAGCTCTTTGCATTGTCAAAAATCCAGTCCAGCACTCTAGGACCAAACATATAGAAATTAGACATCATTTTATAAGATTGTTTTGAAAAGGTCTAATTAATCCTATGTTTGTGCCTAGTGCTGATGAGCTTGCAGACATTTTTACTAAGCCTTTGGATAGTTCAACTTTCCACAACCTGGTGTTAAGGCTTGGTATGCTGCAGCTAGAATAAGTGACAACTACTGATGATCTCAGTAATTACTGATGATCATTGGTACCATGTCACATATAAGTACTGATGAGTTATTTTACCTCAGTAGTTTTTTATAACTACTGAAGGCTAAATGCTTTAAGTACTGTACTTTATCTGTTCTAAACTACTGATGTAGTTACAACTACTGAAATCAGTAGAAACAGATAAGTACTGATGTCCTATGAAACAACTGAAAACAGCAAAAAGGCTGATGAGTAAGTGTTGAGGACAGTATGAAACAGCTGAAAGGCTATGAATTGACGACACTACTGATGAGTACTCTCTCTTCAGTAGTTCACAAACTGCTGTTTCTTCATAAACAACTGAAGCAATACCATGTCTTCAGTAGTTTCACAACTACTGATGACTAACACCAAGTCTTCAGTTGTTTACAACAACTGATGGCACAACCAGGTCTTCAGTAGTTTCACAACTACTGATGACTAATACCAAGTCCTCAGTTGTTTCAACATCTGAAGTCCAACTTGTCTTCAGTAGTTTTTAAAACTACTGATGCCTAAATCAGAGACTTCAGTTGTTTCAACGTCTGATTGTAAACACCATGTCTTCAGTTGTTTTATAACTGCTGACCACACCAATACCATCAGTCGTTTCAAACCTCTGAAAGTTAATACCACGTCATCAGTTGTTTCAAATACTGATGACTAACACCAAAACCTTCAGTCGTTTCATAACCCGTACCCTATATATATCTGATCCCTCTTTCAGAGTTTTCATTCTTTCACGACCTAAAATTTCAAAAGCTCTGAAAACTTTCACCTTCATTAATGGCGACCATGCAACTCAAGCCTCGACACAACTGTGTCGCGTACCTCACTAAATCGCCCTTCTGGACCAAATTCGATAATGCTATAGATCTTATGGTCCAATCACCACTGAAAACGGCCTTCCTCCTAAATCCAATCATTTATGCCGATTCGCTACATCAGTTTTGGACGAATGTGCACTGTTAATGGAGAATCTATCCATTCGTCCATCAACTCTCATAAGGTGGTCATCTCTACTGCTACCATCCGCCAGATATTACTATTAGATGATGCTGCCTACCCTGTTGGATATCCTAAGCGCCAACTTGATCTTTCATTTGGACAACATGGATATCAAGGCGATCTTAGTGCTTCGACCATCCTGAAGAAACATTTTCCAGATGCTGAACGCTTGATATTTCATATGGTAAATGTTTGCCTGGCCTCGAAGACTTCTTCTTGGGATCAACTGTCTTCCAGATGGCAACAGGTACTGTTCTCTATCCTTGAACAAGAACCACTAAACTTTTCTGAAATATTTTTCTTGAAATCAAGGATATGGCCACAAAACCACTTTCTAACCGTTGGATACTATATCCTCGGTTTATAATGGCCATAATAGAGAATCAGCTTCATGCTGAGGGACTAGTTGGTCTGGGAGTCCCTGCTTTGGCTGTATTGCCGGAGGTATACTCCCGACACAACACTGACCAAACTCTTAAACAGGCTGCCAAGCTGCGCAAACCCACGCAGCTGGAACCCACAGCCTCCACTTCCACATCCAAAGTCCCCTCCAACCCCAAAGAAGAAGCCTAAGAAGGCTACTCAGGGAGTTGAGTCCCCTGAGGATGCTCCTGCTGCACCAAAGCAGGTTATCTCTACTGGAAATAACCCCCCAGTAGAGACTATGACTCCACCAACCGAAGCCGCTCAGGTTTCCTCTCAAAAGGACCTGATGCAACCACTCAAAGGGAAGCCACACTGCTGGGATCCTCCTCACTTGAGGGGATTACCATTGAAGCACCACTCGCCCCGGGTGCACACTGCTTCCACACCCTCTCCTGATGCAACCGCCCCTCAAAGCCCTACAATAATTGTTGCAAAAGTGCTGACGCAGTTGCATTCCTCACCCCCACCCAGACACCAATCACTACTGGGATAACCTCAACACCTGAGGGGAGGATCACAATGCTTCTGTCAACCCACAGCACAGGGGTTATCATGTTCCATCTTCTGTGTAGACAAGGAGGTGCGAACTTCTGGTGAGGCTGCCACTGCCTCTGACTCAGCAAATGACCAGGTGCAGTTGGTAACATCTCTAAGACCTCACCAGCGGCAACAGCTGATGAAGGACATAGTCCTGAGGCTGGAAGTCCCCAGAACCAAGAACAAGGGGCACATGCTATAATTGATCTACACTCAAGGCATGTTAATCCTGACTCTATCAGGAGGTCAGGTGATTCAGTATCAACTGATGATGACCTGAGCTTCTTCTATGATGTAGTTGCTCAAAACACCATCCTAGAGGATGAGGTTAGCAGACTCAAAGAGCTGCTGGCCAAGATGTCTCAGGATGAAAGTCCATCTGCCACCACAATACACCCACAGATGGCACCTTCTTCTGAAGGTCCCCTAAACACTGAGCCAATACATACTTCCAAGCCACCAGCCTCTGCTTTTGGCACTGATTCTCAGGAACAGAACCATCCTGATCAATCAGTTGCTAACCTTCAAAAATCCCTACCTCTCATCACTCCCATGATCATAGATATAGTGATCAAAGCCATTGATGAGAGGCTTCCTACAATAATACAACCCCTGGTGGAGGAGTTGGTGACAAAATCACTTTCTACTGCTCAAACCCTTGCACCCCATGCAACCAAAAGGGGAGAGTCAGTCAGTTAAAGAAAAAGGAAGAGGACAGATGGGGAGAAGGAGAAAGATCAGAGAAGGTAAATGAGAAGGAGTTGGCTGTTATAAGTGTGGAGAGACTGAGTTTGATCATGAGAAGGAGAAGGAGAGAAGAGAGCTGAAGTGAATGAAAGTCAAAAAGACTTTCATGTCACATATCAAAAGAGGAAAGGAGAGTCTGAGAAGGAGAAGGAGCTGAATGATATGGTGAAAGAAGCTGATGCCAACCATAACCGTTCAATGGATAAAATCATTGATCAGTTATATAGGCAGGTTTTGACATCCAACAACTAGACTCCGAGATCAGAAGGTTGGAGACAGAGGAGATCAACTCAAGATGGGCTAGTTATGATGCCTTAGAAAGAGAAAGGCTGGAGATAATGATTAGATTTATAGCCAAATACTTGGAAGATCTCTGATAGAAATAAGGGCCTGGACCAGGGACAACATCTTGGCAATAACCACCAAGATTTGTTCGTCTGAAGCATACTCCAAGGGTTTAGTGATTGAGGCATTAAATGAAGCTGGGGTTGGGAACCGAAAAGAACTGACAAAATTTACTAAAGCCTCCCTTACAGCCAAAATGCTAAAACAGTCTGAAAAGCCTCTATCCTCAAAATCACTACCTCCACAACCCACTAAAACCCCCTTTACCCTCTAAACCAACCATCCAACCCACAAAACCAAATCCTTTACCCCCAAAACCCACTGCCAGTGATGTACCTAGACAAAAGAAAAGAAAGGTACTGAGGCTGATGAAGAAGAAGAGGAGGATGGACAGACTGCCACTCTCTGCAGTTATCACTTTGCCTAAGGCTAATCCAATGTCCATCACTCCTGCTTCTCAAATGCATGATGTGATGATAAAGATTGAAGAGGAACAGATGCAAAGACATGATGAGGAAATGCTGAAAAGCATTGACAAAGCATATGCCACATCCTCTTCAATGATTAGCATGAAGAAAGAAGTCTTAAGATTGTACCCCTTGCTAATACCTTTCAATACCAAAGGGAAAAAGTAAGGATATGGCCTGATCCTAGGGTGGCACACAGGATTGTCAAGAAAGAAATTCCTTCAAAATACAAGGGCCAAGTGAAGAGGGTTGTCGACGAAGACATCACTGTGGTTCTTGTAGTGTCCCCCTGGGAAATTGTAGAAGAGTTCAAGAAAGCTTATGAAGCCAAACAACCACCCCAAAAGATGTTGGAGAATAAAATCATAAAGAAGGATTGGTTTACAAAAGACTTGAAAACTTCAAACAAGATGAGCTCAACCTGCTCTTAGAAGGGACTCATCCAGATGAGTTTGCTTAGACAAATAACAACGGTTGAGCTCAAGAATGAAAACAGGCCAAGTACATCTCTGAAGTGTATGGCCGAGAAGGATTGTTTGATGGTGTGCCCGAGGTGCTGACAATGGATGAGCAGATCATGTTTCTAAGGGCTTACACCAGGGAATCCTATAGGCTGATACACGGGAAGTAGATCTCATGGTTGGGTAACAGCTCAGTGTCCAAGTCCCCATACAGAGCTCCAACCATATCATGCAAAACAGATCATCAGAGACTTCTTCCCAGGCCGTGCTGAAAAAGGTCACTTCTCATCTGATCAAGAGGATAAAAAGACCAATCTATCTGCCAAAATAAGTGGGACTCGTCAATAACTTAGAGGTTTTGGCTGCATTGGTTCAGGGGGAGTTTGTTGGACCAAAAGACCAATGAGCCTGATCAGAGAAACCTCTAAGTCCCACAGGACATCACAACAGCTGAAGAAGACCTGATCAGCTGTTACAAAGTCTGAAGAATACAACTGCTGAAGTATTTCTGAAGTACTGAAGACAAAGACTGAGACAACAGCTGAAGATCTAAAGTCTGAAGACTTCAACAAGTACTGAAGACAAAGACTGAAGATCAACAGCTGAAAGACAAAGTCTGATGTTCAAGTACTGAAGACATCAGCTGATGCTAACAGCTGATGACAACAGCTGAAGAGGGCTTCTTCAGTTGTTGTGATGGTTTTTCTTCATCAGTAGTTTTCTTTTCCTTTCAGTAGTTTGTTTACTTTTCAGTAGTTTGTTTCCTTTTTACTTGTAAACAACTGAAGAGGTTGTTCTTCAGTTGTGTGTAGTATCAGTAGTTTTATGTTTTTCAGTAGTTGTAAATAAGATGTTTAACACTTAGGAACATTTGTAAGAAGATGTCAGTTGTTGACATCTTCAGGTTGTAAACATCAGTAGTTATAAAACGGTTACATGTCACTTTCAAGTGACATCAGCCTACGTCATTCTTTCCTTTATAAGGAAGGATGACTCACCTGTAATCGTGCCTTTGAGGCCGACAATCTTAATGCAATATTCCTTTTGTCAGATATTTCTCTCTCTATAACAAAATTCTTTTATCGTTTTATATCGAATGTTCTTGCTTGAATTTGTCTAATTCTGAGCTATTCCGCTGCTATATCTGTTCAATCGATTAAACCAAGAGCTGAGATCCTAACATTAACGTTAGCTATACCTAGGGAGTGCAAGATTCTTCTATACCTAAGCACGTCTATTCACCAGAGAGCTTGAGTAGGGTCACATCCTGACCATGAAGCTCTAGTCAACTTCTTGAGCCATTGCAGCTATTTCATTTACTTCTCACGGCTTTGAGGTTGAGGGATGTGTGAGGCCTGTGGGGTTTCCCGGATGATCTTAGGAGCTGCATTCCCTTGCAAAGTGACCCAGTTGGTACATTGTAACACTTGCCTTGGTCTTGTCCAAACCCGAACTTACTGGCAGTTGGTTTTGAGGGAATGCCTTCCATTTCTCTTAAAGAACTTCTTTGCTCTGATTAAAAGAGCCATCTATTGGACAATGTCCCCATACTCTACATCGTCTGGACTAAAACACTCAGATCATCAAAACAGTATTAAAATCACCTGATTGCCCACTTCCTGAACCAAGGCACACTTTCTGAAAGGATTTGTATTGAGCCTGTTGAGACCTTCGAGTCTTAGGGAAAGTGTATAAGTCTAGAAGGCAGGATGGCTGCTATTATGTCAGTAAGCTGAGGTTGTGGGGTTTTTGTTTTTAATAAGCCTTCTGCAACTGTTAAGACTTGCTAGCCGGAAGACTCATGTTCTACTTGTTTGGTGGCCCTTCTTACTCTCCATCTCTAGGAGATATCAATCGAGGATTCCATAGAGTTCAATCATGGTGAGAGTGTTCAAGTTTTATGTTCTCTTGATAAAGACACAGTAGAATGTCCACTCATTGGGAAGAGCACTCATGAACTTTCTAGTATGATCTCTAAGTTCTAGAGTGATCTTCACAGACTGAAGAGAAGATATAAGATCCATGTACCTGAAATACTGCTAGCTGAGGGTCTCTCCAACAATATGAGTAAAGTTCTCAAAGTGCTGCTTCAGTGACTCCTTCTTTGACTCATTGGAGTTTGCATACATCTAGGCAAGAGCATCGAGCAATTATTTGGCAGTCTTCCAATGCTCGAACCCCACCATAATAGAGTTTGGTATTGCAGTCATGAGAATAGTCATAGCATTGCTATCGATGTCTATCTTCTTTTATCTTCACCAGGATAGTCCTCAACAACCTTTTCTATCATGGCACCGTTTCCACCAGGTGAGGCCACCTTCGGTTTATACGGGCCATTGACAATGGAGTTCCACATGTTGATGTCTTGGTATCTGATGAAGCATTCCATTCTTCTGCTCTAAGACCTGAAATTTTCAGGGGTAATAATGGGAGCTTTTGTCATTGTTCCCATTTGTACCTCGGATTTGTTAAGGGCCATTTTCCGTGAGTGAGTCGAAAGGAGGAGTGAAAAACATGTTGATTTGGATGGTTAGATCATGCAATCAAGAGCTTGGAAAGCTCTGATACCAATTGCAGGATCGATGTTTGTCACTAAACACTTATGTTTTTGACTCAAACTCACCTAGAACAACACTCTGGTTAAGATAGAATCTGTAAGAGTTGATCACAATATAGAAAGTAATAAAGAACACAAGAAGTAATTTTCAAGGTACTTTTATCTATTGCTTCTCAACTGAATATACATGACTCCTGCAAGCAGTTGTTGTTACTATGAGTTCCAAAGAGAACCTATATATAATACTACCTATAGCCAGATATACTTTGATACCAGCTGGGATCCTATAGCTAAAGTCTATAGTATAAGACTAAAGTTTAAGGTATCTCGGATAAAGTCTTATTTGAGATTTAGTAGTCAGGACATGTCCCTGCCTTACCTTTTGTCACCAACTAAAGTTGGTAACTTGTACTATCATAAAGAGGTGAACAATGGAATAAAGTATGGTCAACTGCATGGATCTTTAGGAAGAAGCCATACAGTATTAGAGGTCTATAGCGGAGTGTTAGAGACCATACTTGTGTCCACTGGTTCATAGTAGTGTCTTCCGAAGGTTAAATGGCTTCATTCCAAAGCCACTTATACTTCGGAAGAGGTTGCTTCTTCTAAGGCTTGGAGACTTCTTCTTTAAATCATACTTGGGAAGTGGTCATCAGCTTATTCTTCCAAGACTTGAACTTTGGAAGTATACACTTGACTTCGGAAGTAGTGTTCTGTCTTCGGAACTTGATCTTTCACTTTGTCTTCAGATGAAATCTATAACCTTTGGAAGTTCCATGCTAAGCTTCGGAAGCCTTTGTATGCAGCACCAAAATTATCTAAGTGATTTAGTTTTGGTTACATTAGCCTTCTTCCTGATTCATCATGCTCTGTTAAGCTCTAACCATTGATCCACATTTCTTAGAGGTTTGTCAATTCTTAGCTTTGTCAAACTACTTCACCTCCCTAACCATTGATCCTCCACTTTATGAGGATCATCTACTTCAATTTTAGAAGACCAGCCAAGAGGTCGTTATGGATGGGGAGATGGCACTGTCTGCCATAGTGCAGGGGAGAACAATCTTCATCACTCCGGCCATCATCAACTTGCATCTTCAACTGGATGACGAAGAAGGTGAGGTGTTCTTCCCAATGGAAGTTCTCAATCATTATTTTGAGTAGATGGGATACGAGGGAGATTTCTCTACAAAGACCTTTAGGAAAGGGAATGTCTCATCCCAGTGGAGTTTCCTGCTCCATGTGGTCATCCACAGCTTATCAAACAAGCATGGTGGATGGGACCAGTTTCCTGAGGATCTCTCCTTCATCATCCACGGGATGATTCAAGGAGTCAAGTTCAGGTATTCACAATTTTTTTATAGTAATTTGCTTGTCAACTTAGACTCCTTAGAATATTACATGTTTCCTAGATATATCCAGTACATTCTTAACTGTGAACTGGGCTCACAGTTAAAGGAAACGGGTAACATTCTAAAATTGGAGGAGATGATGCCCGACATCTTTAAAATACTAAGAAAGCCCACTGTTGATATTTCTAGGGTAGAAACAGCCCTGGTCCAAAAAATGTTAGAGCTTATTGCTCAAGGTGACAACATAGCAGCACCAACTAATGTTGAACCCACACCTTCTACTTCCCAACCACCTAAACAACCACAAATCACCCTCACCTACAAAAGAAAATCCAAACAAACCCATACTCAGATTATTCAGTCTATGGAGGCCCCCATATACACACCTACATAGGAGGAAGTGGAAACTAGCATTTTCACTTCTCCTGAGGAGAAAACCACTCCTATCACTTGAAGAATCAGTGCTAAGGTTCCTCATGCTCAACCTGATGAGCTCATTACCCAAACTGCCTTAAGCCATCACTGAGCTCAACACTCAAGTGATCAACCTTCAGGGGACAGTTACCATCCCCAGCCTATAGATCTCAACCAACCAATTCCTAACCTTGATTTCTACACTATTGAAGATCTAGGTTTCAGTGAGTACCATGATTCTCTTTTCTTTTCCCCCACTACAAGAGTGATGAGTACTTCTGAGGCTTCTATTTCTAGCCCCCATCAGTCACCTACTGCTGAGGTGGACACTTCTGAACCTGTTTAGGATGTCCATATGGAAGAGGCTCTCACTTTTGAAAGTGATTACATCATTAAGACCTCAACCATGGCAACTCAGCCCACTGACATCTCAACTGAGATTGCCAGTGAGAAGAGGAAAACCAACAGCCAAGAACCTCAAGCTAGTGGTGAGAGAAGAGGACTTTGGTCTAGTCATCATATCCCCCAATGAGTCTTCTGATGAAGATGAGGGGAATCTGAGTCTAATGGTGCACAAATTGTCTAAAACATGCACTTACTTAGTCTCAAAGGTCAGTCACCTTGAATCTCAGGTGACTACCTTACACAACAAGATCAATGATCAGCAACTTGAGATTTCATATCTTAAGAAAAAACTAGCTGGGAGACCCTTAAGAAGAGCTCAACCAGGAACACAAGAACCTGTGGATGTGATTGATCTATCTTCCAGCTCACCTATGCAAGTGGGTGATGCTACCAAAAAGGGGGAGAAAGTCATTATAGCTACAGAACCTGGGAGTCCTTCAGAGAGAGTGGACATTGAGGACTCACCATCCTCACTTGCAATTATGCATTCTCAGCAACTTCCTCAAGTTCACATTAATGTGGACTACACAGACTTCTTCATAAAGAGTCTGTTTGAGGATGGGATACCAAGGGCTATGTCATCTTCACCATCTTCCAATCACATCATTGGGTGGAGGTATGAGAACATCAGGAAAGCCCTAATCATCATAAGAGTTCAAGGACAACAAGAAGTCTTCAATTTTCAGAATTTAGACTATTATGAAGGTCTGGATCTAGTCAACATGCCACTTGTAAACCCAAGCAAATCAAGACAAGCTGACAGACTGGCTCAAAGAATCCAAGACAGGATGACTGTAGAGTTCAGCTTAAGAAGGAGACTTAGGAAATTAGGCAATGCCATCGGTCAACTGGATGTTGAGGCCAACCCTAAGATTAGCTTCATAGGGGAAACCTTGACTGAAGGTCTAGTGGCAGAACTTGAGAGCCCTGTCTTATCATCATCAACTATTGTAGAGATCCACATTCCTTCTGAGACACCTGCTGGTGAAGGTGCTTCTCAACCTCTCTCTGGCCAGAGCTCAGAAGCTGCATCAAGCAATGAAGGCCAAAGCACTCTCCACCCTAAGTCACAAAAGTCTGTGAGTAACAAAAGGAAAAGAAAGATGACATCTGAGGAGATTGAGGAGGAGGAGAGAGAGAGGAAAAGGAGGCTGAGGGGAGAAGGTTCCGCTCTGGGTCTTCAAGACTCTTGGAGTCTGCTATGAGGGTTGTCCCCAGACCAGACACTCAGAATGATAAGTTAAGGGTAGTCAGGATAAACTATCTACAGACAAGGAACTATGACATAGACAATGTCATTTCTCTCCCCTTAGATGAGTTGAATGAACTGGTTGACCTAGAAAGGTCAATGGAGAAAAAGGATGCAAAAGATGCAGAACTTCTAGTACAAGTCAAAGAAGAGAGAAAAAGAAAAGACTGTACAAAGATATTCCTACCCTCTTCCCAGTTCAAGAAAGTTCTGTACAAGAGAATGTGGTTAACAAGAACCTCAAGTAGACAAAGAAGAAGATAGGATTGAGATGATCAACTACTTGAGTGCCACAGGCTTCTATCAGAAGATACACTTCTTCCCTTGTCCTATGACTATGTTGAGTTTGAGTACTTAAAACAACTTGAACTTGAGTTAGTCAAGGACAGAAAGACAACTAAGAACAAGCTAAGGGAAGAAGCTGCAAAATCAAGAGCTATGATCCAAAAGAGCATGAAGAAGTCTGCTAACAAGTAGAGGATGATAAGCTTCTTGAAGCTATATGGATTCTCCGGAAGGAGACTTGGCCCCATGTTTCTATCCACTATGGATGAGTATATTAGGATGATCAAGCAGAAGATCAAAAGTGGAGAGCTCAATGACTTACACTCCACTCCAAGTCAAGCTCCACCTGAAGTGGAGGTTAAGGTTGAACAACCAGAGACAACACAACCTGGACCTCCTGCTGAAACTCAGCAAGCTTCATCTTCTGATCCACAGTAGGGTCAACCTCCCTCTCCTTCTGAGCTTGAGAGAGAGGAAGTCCCAACTGAGAAAGACAACAAAGATTAATCCGGTACTACAGGCCAGTCTTCTTAGTTAAAATTTGGAAAGAGAAAGAAGAGGATGGCTTCTAAACCAAAGCCAAAGAAGAAGAAGACTACATCCTCTTCTAACCCCAGGATGAGTCAAAACATCCTGATGATGTGCAGCCAGAGGATGCTCAATCAACTCCAACTTCAGTAGCTCCTCAAGCATCAAGAAGACCCATCTTGTCTAGGACATACACCACAAATCCAGAAAGATGGCATGTCATTAGGGATCAAGAAGTTGAAGACATCTACACTGGCAAGACATGTTCCAGTTGCCTCTGCATGATATCTTTGATATGAAAAGATATTTTGATAGTTTAAAGAATCCTGATCATCTCATGAAGAAAGGGATGGCTATCATTCTAATGATGACTGTTGATATCTGAAGTCTACTTACTGTTTTGGTAGCATGAGCCTAGGGGGAGTTTGTAGAGATTAATGAAGAGACTGATGCAACCCAAACATCCAAAGCTTATCCTGTATGCATGCTGCACAAGTACTGAAAAAGAATGCTTCAGAAGTTTCACACATGCAACAGAAATACTCGAAGTGTGAAATCTTCCAAAGCCAAGACCAATATCTTACGAAGCCAAAGATGAAGTCTTCTGAAGCCTTAGAGAGAAAGTCTCCGAAGCTTCAACCTATGCAGACAGATTTCTTCCGAAGACTCTTAAGATATGCTTATCTGATGTACTTTTCCATAAAGCTGGACACCTTTCCGCTGCATCTCTGCAAGTCACCAACTTACATGAGTTGGTGAAAAGGTCCATGATTCTGGTAACTGTACATTGAGGTCTTGAGTTTGTAACTTTCTACTTTATTACTTTATCCTTTTTGTAATAGATAAGGATGTGAGCTATGGCATGTCATAGTCACAAGTCAAAAGGCAATCTGCCTTTTGACTCTACAGTTGATTTTGTTTGTGTCTAGGGAATTGTATCCGGTTGGCCTTCATAGTATAGCCATCTATAGGATGTAGCATAAGTATCTCATGTTCTTGTATCATTCCTTTATGCTTTGTAACACTTGTAATAGAACATAAAGAAAGCAATATACTACATTCTTGAAAACCATATACTTGTGTTATTTGTGTTATGTCTCTTACATTACTTGTGTTCTTAATGTCTTACCTTGGTTAATCCAGTTTACTGTTTGATTAAGTTTTAGTTAATCTCCTTTTTGTGTTGTTGTGTTGTAACTGACCCCCTTCAACGGTCCTGCACTTTATCATTTTTGTAATATATAAGGATGTGAGCTATGGCATGTCATAGTCACTAGTCAAAAGGCAATCTACCTTTTGAGTCTACAATTGATTTTGTTTTGTGTTCTAGTCAATTGTATCCAGTTGGCTTCCATTGTATGGCTAGCTATAGGATGTAGTATAAGTATCTTATATTCTTGTATCTTTCCTTTATGCTTTGTAACAGTTGTAGTAGAACATTGAGAAAGCAATATACTATCTTCTTGAAAACCATACACTTGTGTATCTTATTCTCTTGTTCTGTGTCTTACTAAATTACTTGTGTTCTTAGTCTCTTATTGTGGTTAATCCAGTTTACTATTTGATTAAGTTAAGTTGCTCTCCTATTTGTGTTGTTGTGTTGTAAGTGACCCCTTTCACCGGTCCTGCACTCCACCACTCTTCTTACTTCCTTCAGCCACCACCACCGTTCTTTCATCTTAGAACCTTCCCGCCAATCAACCGCCGACCTAAATGTACTTGGTCGAGCAGTGATCATGTTCCTGCGGACATCCGCCGGCAATCTCTGAATATACCTTTTAATTTTTCGTGACACGGGTGTCACTTGATCTTGCACCAGCCGTGCCATCTCATTGAATTTGGTGGTGTATTGTTGACGTGTCATTGTTCCTGCCTCCAGCTACAGGAACTCCCTCTCAACTTTGTCCATCTCATGGTGTGGACAGAACTCCTCAGTCACTAGCCACTTCACCTCCGGCTATCTCATTCTTCTGATAGCCTGGCTACCCTCAGCTTGGACAATATTGTCCCGCCAACACAGAGCCTAGTCCACAAACGAGTGAGCATAAAAATAACCGGGTATTACACATGAGTATCTCTTCTCTTACCCTACTCAAAGAGAGATGAGTGCTCATGATTTTCCCTTGTTTCTCCCATAACATCCACCTACCACTAAGGTGGATCTCCCTTAACTGGTTTAGGAGATCCATATGGAAGAGACTCTTACTTCTGCAAGTGATTACATCATTAAGACCTCAACCACGAAAACTCAACCCATTGACACTTCATTTGAAGCTGTCAGTGAGTAGAGGAAAATCAGCAGGCAAGAACATGATACTGATAGTGAGACTTAGGATTTTGGTCCAATCATCTCATCACCTAATGATTCTTCTAATGAAGAAGAGGGGAATTTAAGACTGAAGGTGCAAAAACTATCTTAAACATGCACCTATCTAGTTCATAAGGTTAGTCATATGGAAACTCAAGTTAGTACCTAACAAAATATTGTCAATGATCAACAACTTGACATATCTTATCTCAATGAGAAATTAGCTAGGAGACCTCTAAGGAGAGCTCATCCAGGAACATAAGAACCTGTGGATGTGATTGACCTAACTCAAGCACACCTATGCAAGAGGGTGCTGCTACCAAAAGGGGGAGGAAGTCATTACAATCACAGAAACTGGTAGTTCTTCATAGAGTTTGGACATTGAGGACTCACGATCCTCACTTGCAATTTTTCGTAGTTAGAAACTTGAGGAAGGTATCCAGAGTCTCTAGACACTCTCATTCAGAGTCTCTTTGAGGAAGGTATTCCAAGGGCTATGTCATCCCCACCATAAGGATCTTCAAACTACATTATTGGGTGGAGGTAAGATGCTGACAGAAGAGCCCTCATACTTCAAAGAGTTCAAGGGCAGCATGAAGTATTCAATTTTTAGACCTTGAACTACTATGAAGGTCCTGACCATGTCAACATGCCACTTGGCAATCCAAGTCAATCTAGGCAAGCTGACAGGATCATTGAAGAGTTCAGCCTAAGAAGGTCACAAAGGCAATTAGGTAATCTCATTGGTCAACTAGATATTGAGGCAGACCCTAAGATTAGCTTCAAAGGGAAAACCTTGAACGAAGGCTGAGTGATAGATCCTGAAACTCATGTCACACCTACAACTACTTCAATAATCCATTCCCTCAATAAGACACCTACTAGTAAAGGTGTATCACATCCTCTCTCTGGCAAGAGCTTAGATCCTACTCCAAGCAATGAAGACCAAAGCTCTCTCCAGCCTAAGGTACAACGATCTGTTGGTGACAAAGTAAAAAGGATTCTAACTCATAAGGTGATTGAGGAGGAGGAGAGAGAGGAGAAGAGGAAACTAAGGGGAGAAAGTTCCTCTGCTGGGTCTGTTGGTTTCATGGAAGTTGCAATCACGGTTGCCCCCAAAACAAATTCTCAATATGATGAGTTAAGGGCAGTCAAGATACTTATTTATAGACCATGAACTAGGATTTTGATGACATCATTATCTTCCCATAGAGGAACTAAATTAACTAGCTGACATGGAAGTGTCAAAAGAGAAGAAGGAAGCAGATGTAGCAAGGGTGCTCCTTCAAATCAAAGAAGAAAAGAGATAGAAAAGACTATATAAGCATGCTCCTACTCTCTCTACAGTTCAAGAAAGTCCTATGTAGGAGATTGTGGAACCACAAGAACCACAGGTAGATAAAGAAACAGATAGAAAGAACATGATTAACTACCTGAGTGCCACTAACCTCTACTATGTTATTGCACTTCCTTTGAGTACATTGAGTTTGTGTATCTCAAGCAACATCAACTTTAAGGTCTCAAAGAACAAAAGGCAACAAAGTTGAAGATCATGAAAAAAGCAGCCAAGTCAAGGTCCATCATCCAAAAAGTCAACAGAAGTCTGCTGACAGGCAGAGGATGATGAGCTTCTTGAAGCTATATGGATTCTGCGAAAGGTGACTTGGCCCTATGTCTCTATCCATTATGGATGAGCAAATTAGGGTGATAAGTAGAAGATCAAAAGAGGAGAACTTATTGACTTACACTTCCCACCAAGTCAGATACCTCAAGAAGTGGAGGTTAAGGTTGAACCATTCGAGATAACACAACTTGGACTTCCTCTTGAGTCTTAGCAAGCTTTATCTTTTGATCCACATCAGCGTCCTACACCTCTACTTCTAAACTCGTGAGAGAGTAAGACCCTACGAAGAAAGACAAGATTGATCAACAAGGTGTTATAGACGAGTCTTCTTGGTTCAAAAGTTCAAAGAGAAAGAAAAGGATGACAACTAAACCAATGCCTAAGAATTACACGATAGAGTCATCCACATCTAAACCTTAGGATGAGTTAGAACATCTCGAGGAAGTGCAACAAGAGGAAGCTCCAGTAGCTCCTATTCAAGTAGATCCTCTGGCATCAAGAAGACCCATCTTATCCTTGACTTACACTACTAATCCAGAAAGATGGCATGTCATCAGAGATCAAGGTGTTGAAGATGTCTAGACATGGCAAGACATGTTCAATATACCACTGCACGATCTCTTTGAGATGAGAAGACATTATGAGTGTTTAAATGATCCTAACCATCTAATGAGAAAGGAATGTTCATGATCATGATGATCACTATTGATATCTAAAGTCCAAAATGTTTTGGTAGCATCAACCTATGGGAGTGTGTAAGGTTCTATATAAGGTTGAAGCACCTAAAACATCCAAAAGTCTATCGTGTATGCATGCACTGAAGTGCTGAGTACAATACTTTAGAAGTTTTACACTCTGCCTTAGAAAAATATTATAAGTGTAAAATATTTTGAAGCTAATACCAGTATCTTTCGAAGCCAAATATGAAGTCTTTTGAAGCTTCAAAGACAAAGTCTTCTGAAGCTTCAAAGACAATGTCTTCTGAAGCCAAGACATGAAGATAGGTTTCATCCGAAGACTTTTCAGTACATGGTTTATTTGATGTACCCTTTTTCATAAAGCTGGACCCCTTTCTGCTGCACTATGTTCCGTCACCAACTTGCATAAGTTGGTGAAAAGGTCCATGTTTTTGGTAACTGTGCATTAAGGCCTTGAGTCTTTTACTTTCTACTTTATTTGCTCATATGCTGCACCCTAAAAGGATTATACATGCCAACTCAATAGGTGAATCGATGATTGCTCAGCTGGAATCCCACAAGTCCAAGAAGAAATGCGGATGAAAATCTGCTAAGGAAAAGAACAAGTGTTATATTCTGCATTTGTCACTGCGGAAGACATAACACTGATGCGGATAAGAGTTTACTCTTCCGTATTGACTAATGCGGAAGACATAATAACTAATGTTAAAGAAGTTACTCTTCTGCATTGACTAATGCAGAAGACCTAAAAAAGATGTGGACAAGACTTTGCTCATCCGCATTGACTAATGCGGATGACCGGACAAATGCGCATAAGTATTTGTTCATCCGCATTAACAAATGCGGATTACCAACATACTAATGCAGATGATCAAGTGAAGAAATGTTAATCAAGATTATCTCATCCGCATTCGTCAATGCGGATGAACAAGCAGAGATGCAGATCAAGACTTAGACTAGTTTATGATGTAATAGTTAAGGGGTAGTTTAGTCATTTTGTAAAGGCATCTTGTATGCCTATAAATAGAATAGATAACCTCGTACTGAGGGAAAACTGATAGATAGAGAATTTTTCTTCTAGTTATTCTCTCTAAATCAACTTTGATACATACAAATACAAAAGCATTTATGAGTATTATATTGCATTGAATGTTCTTTGATTGTTTGTTTCCGCCACTCAATAATTGACTTCATTATCATATTCGATTCTCAGTAAGAATATCAATCTTACTCAACCCAGTCAATTGGTATCAGAGCTTTGGCTCTTGGTTCTTTTTTAGATCTACGCATAGACTGAATAGAATTCGATTGATCTGGTAATCAAGTTGCTAGTAGTGGATATCATCATCTCTACTTAGTAAACAGTAAGAATACTCCTCTCCAACAGCAAGAAAATCTTTACAGAACTCATTCTGAACCTCGAAAGAACTGCTTGAACAAGTTGGACTCATCAAACATAATCAATCTTAAAATCAACTACATCTATATTTACACAAGTTAAAATGGATTCTAACAGTTACTCTGAACTTGGTCATACACCTAAACCTCCTATGCTTAAACACAAATCTGAGTTTAAATAGTGGAGAATAAGGTTTAGAAAGTAAATCATAGGTGTAGATCTTGATTTCTGGATTTCAATATGCAAGGGTCCACACATCCCGATTACTCTATTAACAGCTCAAGCTGCACTTTACAAGACTGCTAGAATACCCATAGAAGACTTAACTCTGGATGAAGATGACTATAAGAAAATCAAGATTGACCTCAAAGCATACTCAATTTTGACTCAAGCACTCAAAATGGATGTGCTGAAAAGATTGGAAAAGTATGGAACTGCTAAAGCTGTTTGGGATGCACTGAAAATCATGTGTGAAGCAGTGAGGTGGCTGAAATCAACAAAGACAAGCTGGTCAATCAATATGAAACATTCCACCACACCAAAGGAGAATCAATATCTAAACAACTGCACAGATTTGTACAGTTGGTAACTGACTTGGAAATCATGGGGGTCACTTACAAGATTATTAATCTAAACAAGAAAATACTTCATAGTCTCCCTGAAAGCTGGAAACAGAATGTAACCAAGCTGAAAAATACTCTTGATCTTGAGAGTACCACTTTAGACATTATGATAGCGAAAATTGAAGCTTTGGAACTTGATGAAAGAAGGAGAAACCTTGGTGGACCAAGAGCGATTGAGGCTTACAAATTTCCTTCAGAATCTCATTCTGTTGAAAATGCTTTCATCACTAAGGAAGATGATTTCATCTCATCAAGAGATCAAATGAACAATACTGGGTTCATTGCAACTCCACCAGTCAATCATCCATCAACCTCATCACAAGCACCTAAAGTCTCTGCTGCTCCTCAAACCTCTCCTGAAGACTCAAGATCAGAAGAACAAAAGGCAACTGATAATGCCTTTGTTGCAAGCTTTGAAGCCTACTTGGGAGGAAGACTGACTTCTGCTTGTTTAATTCAGGAAGATTTAGAGGAAATGGATCCTGATGATGTGGAGGAAATTGATCTACAGTGGCAAATGGCAATCATTGCCATAAGAGCCATGAAATTTTTTAGAAAAGGAAGAAAGCTGAGCCTAAATGAGAATACAAAACTTGGATATGATAAATCCAAGGTGAAATGCTTTCACTGTGGCATAACTGGCCATTTCTCTAAAGAGTGCAATGCCCCCAAGAGAAACAACTAATAAAGGAACTCTCTAGGCCAATCATCATCACAGCACAACTCAAGCTATCACTCAAGCAACCAACAACAGCAGTATCATCATTCTCATCATCAACAAACATACCAGAATCAACCACAGCTGACAAATCAAGGTCATGCAAGCAGTCAGCCTTCTGCCAGTGCCCTTGTGATATAGCAAGATGGGGTATGTGACTGGAGTGTGTATGCGGAGGAAGTCAAGCCTCAATTCCAAAATCATGCTCTTATGGCTCACATCAACGATGGACCATCTCCAATGCCTACTAAGGTAAAAACTAACCTCTATAGTGAAAAATGCATTAATGAATTACAAGGGTATAGGGAACACAACCATAAACTGGCTGATAAAATCAAAGAACAAAAACTGAAGTCAGAAATGATGAAGAGAGAAATAATAGGCTTTGAATCAAAATCAAATCTCTCATTTCTGACATAGAAAAATTGCATGGTGAGAAATACACTCTGCAGCTGAGAATGAGCTACTTACTGAAAAGTTAGCTCAATCTAAAGATCAACAATCTATGACTGAAGTGCAACTTGAAAATTTCAAATGTCTTCAGTCAAGCTGCAAGAGATGTTGGATTCCCAAAAGGATCCAAAGGACATGTCAGGGATTGGGTATAATTCATGTCCTCCACCATACAATGATAACTACATGTCATGCCTGAGTCTGTCTCACTCACTAAATCAATTGAAGCTAAAACTATGGAACCTAAATCTATAGTAAAACAGGTGACCAGTCCTCAAAACAAACTTGATGTTTATATTGAAACAAATGAGGATGAAATCAAGTTAGGTCACCCAATCAAAATCAAAGAGTGCTTAGACAAGAAAGTGAGTGTCATGAAACCATCATGCCCTGTGAAAGCAATTATCCCTTTCATAAAGTTTATACCCTCTGTGCTACAAGGTAAAAAGAAATACATCAAGTTAGTGAAACCTACTGTTGACAGCAGTTCTAATAATGAGATCACATCTCAAAACAATTCAAGCAAATCAGAAAAGGTTTCATTACAAAAGAAACAAACAGGCTTACTTAATTTGACATCTAAACCAGTTTCGGACCCTCAATCTTCAAGATTAAGGCAGGGAGTTGGGTTTGATATATCTAACAAGGAACATGTTGAACAATTTGTAAAAGAGGTAAAAATTAGGTTGAAGAAAAGGAAACAGCCCAGAAAATCAAACAAAGGTAGTGTTGTAAAACAAACTACCAAAAGGGCTGATTCTGATTCATCCCACAAAGAAAAGAAAGTGACTCATCAAAAGAAAATATTAATTAAGTCACACAAGGAAAAAACTGATTCAAGAAACAACAAATATATTGTGACATTTGTGACATGTTCAATCAAAATACAGATGAATGCTTTTTTAATCAATATTGTTCTATTTGTGACATGAACAATCATTCAACCAAAAACTGATTTTTCAACAAATATTGTTCAGTCTGTGACATGAACAATCACAATACATCTGATTGTTACTTCAATTAGAAAGGGTTGAGAATTCCCCAACATAAGCCCATCTCAAAAACATCCACTAACACACCTTCTGTCAGACCTTATTTTTATAATAATCATTCTAGGACTCCTAGATCAACAAATGACAGGAACATTTTGAAGAAATTGTTGAATGGTCAAAGAAATCATCCAATAATGAAACTTAAACCTGACCTTCAAAAACAAAAACCAATTTTGATAATGAAAAACGGGGTAAATTTCTACAAAGAACCAAAGATAAACGATTTCATTATTCATCTGAATCTTCAGTGGATGTTGATGAGATGACTTACCCAATTCAATACCAAAATTCTCCCAGAACAACTCCAAATAAACCAAAATTTAGAGGAAAATACCGTGAAATCACCATCATAAATAGGAACGGGAAACCCAAGACCATCATGGCTTGGGTTCCTAATTCTAATTAGTTCTTTTTGCTTACAGGTTCATCCACACAGGTCTAATAGCCTCTAGTACGTAGACAGTGGATGCTCCCGACATATGACTGGAGATCGTTCCCTCCTTCATGACTTCAAGAACATACAAGGAACCATTGTGGCATTTGGTGGAGATTCAGAGGGTGGCAGAATTACAAGAGAAGGATTTGTGACAAATGGGATGCTTAGCTCTAACAGAGTGAACTATTGTGAACAGTTGAATTTCAATCTGCTAAGCGTGTCTCAGATCTGCGACAAGAAATATTCCACTTACTTTACAGACACTTATTGCTACATTCTGAAACCCGGATTTCAGATCTTTGAAGAATGGGTTGTCTAAAAGACACAAAGGAAAAATAATACCTATGTCTTAACCCTGTGTTCTGCATCTCCTAAAAAAGAAACATGTCTTTTGTCTAAAGCATCATTTGATGAGTCACAGCTTTGGCATAGACGTTTGGGGCATAAAAACTTTAAAAACTGAACAAGTTGGTCAAAGGAAACCATGTCATTGATCTTCCTCAAAAAGAATTTAATTTTATTGATCAATGTTCAGCGTGCCTCAAAGGAAAACAACACAAGTCGTCTCACAAAACCAAGCTTCAAGTCCAAACTACACACAAGAAAATGTCTGAAGTAATAGAAAAAGGTGAAGCTTCAAGTCCAAAACTTCAAACTTATTCTAGAAAGAGAAAATACTTAGCTGAAAAAGCTAAAGGCAAAAGACCTATGATTGAAGAAGAAAATGTCAAGAAACAGAAAGATGATCCAAGAAGCCTTGCTGCCATTGTTAAATTTTTGGAAGAACATGAGCAGGCTGAAGCTCAGTTAAAGCAACAATCTGATTTTATTGACCTAGAAGAGGGAGAAATAGTTGGTGGATATGATGGTGAAAAGGATGTTCCTATGGACAGTCCTATACAAAAGGAACAGGCAGTGGAAGAGATGGTGTCTAAAGCCCAAACTGATGATTTAATGATCAAAGCCATGTTCCTGATCAATCAAGGGTATGATCCTCATGAAGTTTTTGGAATGACTTATAAAGGAATGAAGGAGCAGGAAGAGAAAGTAAAAAGGTTGCTTGATCCAACATTGAAACAGAGTATGAAAAGGCAATCATCAAAGATACTCCTGTGCTTTAAGGTTCTTTGTGAAGAAAACAAATGGGTATGACAGACCATCACCAAGACAGACTCCCCTATCCAAGCTGTCAACAATGAAGAGATCACTATTTCCTGATCCTTATAGTATGACTGATAAGGAAATGAAGGATTACCTTACAAATCAAGGCTTTACCAAAAGAAAATTGGAAAACATGAAGACAAATTCTCTAAGAGCTGCTACTCTCAAGATGTTAAGTGAGAAGAAAGAAAAGTTAAAGCAGTTAGAAGAAGAGGTGCTCAACAAAAAGCCAAGATCAAGAGTGTTTGCACATGACATGAGTCTTACTCACAAAGATCAAGATTATCTTGCACCTGTCATTCATAAATATCCAGAGTGGTTTGCTGAACCCTCTCAACTAAAGCTTTAGGAAGGGTTGACCACTTCTGAGATGATCAGAGGAGTATCTACTCCAAAAGGCAAAACAGATCAAAACATTATTGCCTGGAAGTATGATAGTTCCTGGAACATTTATGGTCAAAAGGATCTCTGGCTTAGTGCAATTCTTTACAGAGTACTCTGCTTTGGTAAATGCACTTAAGATTCATGACATGAAAGAACTGGCCAATCTGGAGCTGATCAACCACAATGCCATGTTTAGAGGCTAGAATTTGAAGGAAATACTCAAAATGTTCAAGAGAACAAACAAGTTCAACTCTTTGAAAGCTACATGCATGATGAAAGACAAAACATTCAAGAATCCTCTGGAAAAGAAACAAACAAAACCAGTTGAAGAGTGGTATTCCCTGAACATTGAGTCAAACCTACTGAAGCCTTGAAAAGAAAAATGGTAGTTGGTACACATTCCTTAATACCAATTTCAAATGTGTTTTATGATGAGAAGACATATGAGTTAGTGATTGAGAGGAAATGGGGAGGCAAAGAAGGTGCTGATATCAGATTATTAAGTGGTTATGATCAGATCAGTGCTAAGAGGGAGAAAAGAAAGAAGAAGAAGACACCTCTCTAATTGGGCAACATTGTCAAGCTTGAAGTTGATGTAGATGGTTCTCTATTGATTCACAGAGATGGACTCTCAACTATGTCTCTTTGGGAACCTATTTTTTTGAAGAAGCTACCACTTGAAGCAATCCATGATATGAGCAGAATGAAGATCCATTTACTAAGAAAGGACAAAATGTCAGAGGCTCGAGATTTTGTCAACATGATCAAGGCAATTCTGGATCCAAGACAAGTAGCACCCTTTGCACCATCAAAAGACCCAGCTGAATCATCACAACATCAATCACCTCCTAAACATTAAGGAAAACTAGGTTGTATAATCCTAAGGGGGAGTATTGTGGCACCCTGAAAGGATCATACATGCCAACTTAAGGTGAATTGGTGATTGCTCAGCTGGAATCCCACAAGTCTAAGAAGAAATGCGGATGAAAATTATCTCATCCGCATTTGTCAATGCGGATGAACAAGCAGAGATCCGGATCAAGACTTAGACTAGTTTCAAATGTAATAGTTCAGGGGTAGTTTAGTCATTTTGTAAAGGCATCTTGTATGCCTATAAATAGAATAGATAACCTCGTACTGAGGGGACGGCTCATAGATAGGGAATTTTTGTTGTAATTATTCTCTGTAAATCAACTTTGATATATACAAATATAAAAGCATTTATGAGTATTATATTGCATTGAATGTTCTTTGATTGTTTGTTTCCACCACTCAATCATTGACTTGATTATCATATTCGATTCTCAGCAAGAATATCAATCTTACTCAACCCAGTCATCTTATCTTTTTTTGTAATTTATTAGGATGTGAGCTATGGCATGTCATAGTCACTACTCAAAAGGCAATCTACCTTTTTACCCTACATTGATTTTGTTGTTATCTAGATCATGTATCCAGCTGGCCTTCAAAGTATGACCGATTGTAGGATGTAGCATAAAGTATCTTAGGTCTTTGTAACTTATCAATATGCTTGTACACTTATAAAAGAACTTGAGAGCAATATACAATATCCTTGAAAACCAAATACTTGTGTTGTCCTGTTCCTTTTTTGACTCATATTTGCTAGTGTTTTAAGTATCTATCTTGTGTTACCATTTCCCTATTTGATCTGTTAAGTGTTCTAAACAATCTCTCCTCATTGTGTGTTTTGTTGTAAGTGACCAAAAATCCCTAAACGGTCCTGGAAGTACCTTCATCATCTTGAACTACAAGTACTCAATGAAGAAAAAGCTACAAAGAGAAAGATGCAAAGTCAAGAGATATCATCCAAAAGAGTCATAAGAAGTCTACAAAAAGGCAGAGAATGAAGAACTTCTTGTAGTTGTGTGGATTATCTAGGAAAAGGGTTGGTCTAATGTCTCTATCCACAATGGATAAGCATATCATCGTGATCAAGCAGAAGATCAAAAGAGGAGAGCTTGTTGACTTACACACCCCACGAAGTCAAGCTCCTTCTAAACTTGAGGTTAAGGTTGAACAATTTGAGACAATAACCTGGATCTTATACTCAACTGTAGCATGCTTCATATTCTAATCCATATTATGGTCCAACTTACTCTCCTTCTGAACTTGTGAGAAAGGAGGACCCAAACAAGAAAGACAAGATAGAACAACCTGGTGTTGAAGGCCAGTCTTCTTTGTTAAAGTTCCCAAATAAAAGGAAACAGATGGCTGGCCTTCAACACCAGGTTGTTCTATCTTACTAAACCACAGCATGCTTCATATTCTAATCCATATCGGGGTCCAACTTACTAAACAGATGACTTTCAAAGAAGAAGAAGAAGTCCAAGTCATCCACCTCCAGATCTTAAGATGGGTTAGAGCATCGTGATGAGGTGGACTAAGAGGTAGCTCAACCAACTCTAGCACAAGTAGCTCCTCTTACATTAGGATGACCCATCTTGTACTAGACCTTCTCTACTAATCCAGAAAGATAGTTGCAGGACTATTGAAGGGTAGTCACTTACAGCACAACAACACATTGAGGAGAGAACACTTAACTAATCTAACAGTGAAACTAGATTAACCACAATTAAAGACACTAAGAACATAAGTAGTTAAGAGACGGAACAAGAGAACAGAATACACAAGGAGATGGTTTAAGGATAAAGTACATAAAGTAGAAAGTTACTAACTCAAGACCTTAATGTATAGTTACCAAAAGCATGGACCTTTTCACCAACTCATGCAAGTTGGTGACTTTACAGAGTTGCAGCAGAAAGGGGCCCAACTTTAAGGAAAAGTACATCAGATAAATCATGTTGTTAAAAGTGTTTGGAAGAAATTTGTCTTCATGTGTTGGCTTTAGAAGAATTTGTCTCTGAAGCTTTGAAAGACTTCATCTTTAGCTTTGGAAGATATTGGTCTTGGCTTCAGATGATTTCACACTTAGAATATTTCTGTGGCGTATGTGAAACTTCTGAAGCATTCTACTTTAGTAAGCTTATGCATGCATGTAGGAGAGACTTTGGGTGTTTAGGTTGCATCATCCTTAAAATATAATCTCTACAAACTCCCCCTAGGCTGATGCTACCAAATCATTTAGAAAACTTTAGATATTAACAGTCCTTATAAGGATAATGACCAAACCCTTCTTCATGAGATGATCAGGATCCTTCAGACTCTCAAAGTGTCTTCTCATGTCAAAAGGATCATGCAGAGGAAGGTTGAACATGTCTTGCCATGTATAGACATCCTCATTGCCTTGATCTCTAATGACATGCCACCTTTCTAGATTTGTGGTGTATGTCCAAGGCAGGATGGGTCTTCCTGATGCTAGAGGAGCTATTTGATTGGAGTCGATGGAGCATCCTCTGATTGCACATCCTCTGGATGTTCTGACTCATCCTGAGGTTTAGAAAATGATATTTCTTTCTTATTATTTAGATTTGGTTTTGAAGCCATCATTTTCTTTCTCTTTGTTCCTTTTAGCTGAGAAGACTGGCCTGCAGCACCTGGTTGATCTTCATTGTCTTTCTCAGTTGGGTTTTCCTTTCTCACAGGGTCAGATTGAGAGGGGATAGAACCCTGCTATGGATCAGATGAAGAAGCTTGTAGAGATCCAGTAGGAGGTTCAGGTTGAGTTGTCTCTAGTTGTTCAACCTTAACCTCCACTTCAGGTGGAGCTTGACTTGGAGGGGAGTGTAAGTCAATCAGCTCTCCATTCTAGATCTTTTGCTTAAATACCCTTATATGCTCATCTAAAGTGGATAGAGACATAGGGCCAAGTCTCCTTATGGAGAATCCATACAGCTTTAAGAAGCTCATCATCCTCTGCCTGCCTACAAACTTCTTCATGTTCTTTTGGATGATGGCTCTTGACTTAGCAACTTCTTCCCTTGGCTTCATTTTAATTTTCTTTCTTTTCTTGACTATATCAAGTTCAAGTTGTTTGAGATACTTAAACTCAACATATAGTCATAGGATAAGGGAAGAAGTGCATATGCCTGATAGAGGCCTGTGGCACTCAGGTAGTTGATCATCTTGATCATGTCTTCTTCTTTGTCTACCTGAGGTTCTTGTTGAACCACATCCTCATTTGCAGGACTTTCTTAAACTGGGGAGAGAGTAGGCACATTCTTATATAATCTTTACTTTTTTATTTCTTCTTTCATTTGTACTAGTAATTCAGCATCTTCTGCCTCTTTCTTCTCCTTTGACCTATCTCTATCAACCAGTTCATTTAACTCCTCTAAGGGGAGGGAAATGACATTGTGTATCTCGTAGTTCCTGGTCTGCAGGTAGTTTATCCTAACTGCCCTAAACTCATCATTCTAAGTATCTGGTCTTGGGCAGCCCTGATAGCAGACTCCATGAATCTTGCAGACCAAGAAGGGGAACTTTCTTCCCTCAGCTTCCTTTTCCTCTCTCTCTCCTCCTCCTCAATCTCCTCAGATGTCATCTTTTATTTTCCTTTGTCACTCACAGACCTTTGTGACTCAGGATGAAGAGAGCTTTGGCTTTCATTGCTTGGTGTAGCATATAAGCTCTGGCCAGAGAGAGGTTGAGAAGCACCTTAGCCAGAAGGTGTCTCAAAAGGGATATGAATCTCTACAGCAATTGAGGATGATGAGACATGGTTCTCAAGTTCTACCACTAGGCCTTCAGTCAAGATTGCTACCCTTGAACTCTAATGATGATTAGGGCTCTTCTGTTACTCTCATACCTCCACCCTATGATATGATTGGAAGTTGGTGAAGATGACATTGCCCTTGGTATTCCTTCCTGAAACAGACTCTGTATGTAGGAGTCTATATAGTCCACATCAATGTGAACTTGAGGAAGTTGTTGAGTGTGCAGAATTGCAAGCAAGGATGGTGAGTCCTTAATGTCCACACTCCCAGAAGAACTCCCAGGTTCTATGATTGTATTGACTTTCTCCACCTTTTTGGTAGCATCACCCACTTGTATAGGTGAGCCAAAAGTTATGTCAATCACATCCACAGGTTCTTGTGTTCCTGGTTGAGCTCTTCTTAAGGGTCTCCCAGCTAGTTTTTCCTTAAGATAAGAAATCTCAAGTTACTTATCATTGATCCTATTATGTAAGGAAGTCACTTCAGATTCAACGTGACTTGCCTTTGAGACTAAATAGGTGCATGTTTTTGATAGTTTTTGCACCTTTAGTCTCAAATTCCCCTCATCTTCATTAGAAGAATCATTAGGGGATGAAATGATTGGACCAGAGTCCTCTCTCTCATCACCAGCTTGAGGTTCTTGGCTGCTGGATTTCCTCCACTCATTGGCAGTCTCTGTTGAGATGTCAATGGGCTGAGTTGCCATGGTTGAGGTGTTAGTGATGGAATCACTTTCAAAAGAGAGAGCCTCTTCCATATGGACATCCTGAACATGTTCATAAGTGTACACCTCAGTAGGGGGTGACTGATGTGGGCTAGGCAGAGGGAATTCAGGAGTACTCATCTCTCTTTGAGTAGGAGGAAAGAAGAGATATTCATGATACTCACTAAAGCCTAAGTCTTCATCGGTGTAGAAATCAAGGTTTGGGAGAGATTGGTTTAGATCCAAAGGCTGGGGATGGTAACTGTCCCCTAAAGGTTGATCACTTGAGTGTTGAGACTCAGAGTGATGGATCAAGGCAGCTTGGCTTGTGAGCTCATCAGGCTGACCATGAGGAACCTCAGCATAGATCCTTGAATAGATGGGAGTGGTTTGCTCCTCAGGAGAAGTGGGAGCTCTAGTGTCCACTTCTTCCTGTTTGGGTGAGTGTATAGGATCCTCCGCAAAACGAATAGTCTGAATAGGGGTTCGTTTGGATTTTCTTTGGTAGCTAAAGGTGATTTGTGGCTGTTTAGGTGGTTGGGATGTAGAAGGTGTGGGTTCAACATTAGCTGGTGCTGCTAAGTTGTCACCTTGACCAATGAGATCAACATTTTTTGGGACAAGGGATGTTTCTACCACAGAGAAGCCAATAGTTGGCTTTCTCAAGATTTTAAAGATGTTGGGCTTCATCAGTCCCAGTTTAAGAATATTATCTGTTCCCTTTAACTGTGAGCCTAGTTCACAGTTAAGAATATGTTAAACATATCTAGAGAATAGATAATACTCTAAGGAGTCCAAGTTAGCAAGCAAATTTGTTCATACAAACTGAAAGTACCTAAACTCGAAGCCCTGAACCATTCCATGGACGATGGAGGAGAGATCTTCAGGAATCTGGTCCCATCCACCATGCTTGTTGGATAAGCTATGGATAACCACATGGAGCAGAAATTTCAATTGTGATGAGACCTTCCCTTTTCTAAAGGTCTTGATTAAAACTCTCCCTCATATCCCATATGCGCAAAAGAATGATTTACAGCTTCCTTTTGGGAAGAAGACCTCACCTTCTTCATCATTGATGGTGTGCGGATAGTATATATTTTTGATATAGATTTATCGCACAGATTAAGTTTTAATTGGTTATTACTAATACTAAACCACAACACACAAAAGGCAAGTGTACCTGTCGTATGGTAATAAAGTGTTGGTAAGAACCGAGTATCAATCCGTGGACACACTAAGCCTAGTCAACAACACTCATAATTGACTATCAGTTTTAGGTTTTAGAAAATGATAAGTTTAACATAATAATGATAAATGAAGATAGATTGAGACTTTTGGTGATTCTTTATTGAAGTAAGGCTATTATCCTAATTTGGATTACACTTATGTAACTATGATGAATTGGTGGGTGATTAGAGATATTGAATAATGTAATTATGTTATCTTTATAGAGATGAGCTGGCGCGATTTCTCGTCTATCCTGCTGCCGTAGTGACTAGATCCTGTCAGCTGAGTTTACTGCTCAGATCGAAGCCCTAGTAATGTAGGTAAATCTTTTGTGTCCTATTTGACATATGATTTCTGAAAACATTACTTAATGTTAAAAAGGGAGTTGATCAGGTTCCTTCCTAACATACCATTAATTTTAGAAAACCGTAACAATTACTGAAGATTTCTCAAACTAATAAAAGGGAACCCGCAAATGATCAGAAAATTAAAGTGATATGATTTCTAATAAGCATTTCTAGTTCATTAGCTATGGATCTATTATGAAGACCGGTTTCATGAATGAAGTTGATCATACGTTTTTCAACCGTGTATGACAATCACAATCACAAACCATAAATTTATAACTTCCCATTCAAATGTAGATGCTACCCATCAACAGTTTTCCTAAGACCACCATAATATTAACATAATATATATCACACCATTAGTTCATCACAATTACATAAGTTTCATTAAATTAGGATAACACATGAAGTTTAGCTCACAAAGAGCTTGAACATAACAACAGAGATAAAAGATAGTAATGAAATCATTGGTAAATTAGAACAATCAAACTGGTGATCCATTATGGATGAGGTTAAATGATCCCAAGCTTCTTTTAAGTGTTGAATGAACCTCCAAAACCTTTTAAGGACCTCCAAAGGCTGGGTTCCCGAGAGGGAACACCAACACTTCACCTCCCAAAAGCTCCCCTTCAAGTTGCGAATGAAGTCCTATTTATAGGCTTTCTAGAGTGTTTAAGCACGGCCCCATGCCTAAAAGGCATGTCCCCGTGCTAGTACAATGTACGTAAAAGTTGGTTGGGTCGTACGCTCAGAGTTATCGGGCATGGCCCCGTGCTCAATGGGCACGACCCCGTGTTTGTGGTGGGGCAGTCCCCGTGCCTCCTGGGGCACGCCCCCGTGCCTTGGGTCGGGTAACCGTACTTTTTGTCTTGTCGGACCAACAAACACAGGGGTGGGTTGATTTACACACGGGAGTGTGTTTCAGGCTGGGCATGGGGGCGTGCCTCATGAAGCACGGCCCCATGCTTAAATTCCAAATCTTGGTTTTCTTTATTTTCTTCTTATTTTTGCTCATTTTGTTCATCTTGGTCTTTTCCAATCCTGAAAACACAATATGAACGATTTAGGTATCAAATCATCTTTCAGTAAGAGTTTAAGAATATTGATATGCAATTAATATGTTTTATATGTATAATTTGAAGCATATCAATCATCCAGCTGAAGATGCGTGTTGATGATGGCCGAAGTGATGAAGACTGTTCTCCCTTGCAGTGTGACAGACAGTGCCTTCTCCCTATCCATGATGACCTCTTGGCAGATCTTCTAGAAATCGAGTAGATGATCCTTATAAAGAGTAGGATCAATGGTAAGGGAGCTGAAATAGTTTGATAGAGCTAAGAAATGACAGACCTCTAAGATATAAGGATCTTTCTTAGAGTGCAATAGAGCAACTTGGTTATGTTTCCTGTGTAAGTACATGAAGAAGTGAGGATCATTTCTGTGGTTGAGGTTGGCCATCAAAGAGAGCTTAAGGATGAAGAAATATGAGGAAAGTTATTTTAGAGAGAAATTTTGGGTTTTTAGGTTAGGAGGAAAGAAGATGATAGAAAGAGGTGGGATCCGTTGGGTATATATGAAAAGAATTGAGACAAAGTTAATGAAAGTGGATAAACTTTGAAATCCAAATATCGGTCCCACCCTAAAAAGTAGTTTGCTTTTTGCTCAAAAAAGTACTTTTCTTCGAATTCGAAAATCTTCCAAAGGTAAATTGTTTTCGGAAGTTTTAATAAGAAAGCTTCCGAGAATTAATTTGCTTCAGAAGAAAGAGGCCCTTACAAAACATATAATGTCTGAATGAGTGTTTAAGCTTCAGTAGATATTTCCGATTTTCTTCCGAAGGTAAACTATTTAGACAATTATTTGTTTTAAAGGCATGAGTTTCTTCCGAAGGTAAATGCATATCTTCCGAAGAATAAAAATTTTCAAAATTATAAGGAAAGACATCAAAAAGGTTTTATCCAAAGAAAACAAGAGTTTATATAAGTGATAGACTAGACAACTTAGGACACACTGATTTTAAGAAGAAATAGTAAGAATTAGTTTTAAGAAACACCTACTCAAAGTTTATCATTCCAATAGCTCATACAAGATATTTAAATCTCTATTCATCAAAAGCTATTATAAACAGATCAACATATTGTTTATCTGGGTGAACTTTGACTAGTTTACTTAATCCTTTTTTCATAACTATCTCTTATTAAATGATACCTGATATTGATGTGTTTGGTCCTTGAGTGCTACATATGATTCTTTGTGATTGAGATAGTACTATTGTTGTCTATGTGAATAGGAGTCTCCTTGAAGTTTAACTCATAGTCCAGCATCTGATTCCGAATCCAAAGCACTTGAGAGTAGCACTTGCAGCAACAAGTATTCAGCTTTAGCAGTTGATGTAGAGACACATGATTGTTTCTTTCATTGCCTTGAGACAACCCTTCACTAAGAAAATGCCAACCCCAGATGTAGACTTTGCAGTCATGTTGCAACCACCATAATCACTATCCGTATAAGCATACAGATGGAAGTCAGGATTTTTAGGATACCATAAACCAAGTGTTGAAGCACCTTTGAGGTATCTTAGAATCCCTTTGATAGTGATGAGGTGAGACATCTTAGGGTTGGCTTGATATCTTCATAAATATATGTAGCAAACAAGATATCAGCCTGCTAGCTATAAGATACACAATGGACCCAATCGTAGCCCTGTAAAGGTGTTCATCTACACACTCTCCCTCAAGATCAGGTCCAAGGGAGTGGTTTCTTGGTATGGGCGTCTTAGCAATCTTACAATCAGTCATGTTGAACCTCGTGAGTATATCCTGAACATACTTTCATTGACTAATGAAGATTCCATCCTTAACTTGCTTCACTTGATTCCCAGAAAGAAATTGAGTTCCTCCATGGCACTCATTTCAAATTTGTCCTTCATCAGCTTCTCAAAGTCTGTGCAGAGCTTTGGATTTGTTAAACTAAAGATGATGTCATCTACATACACTTAAACTAGCAATATTTCATTTCCCTATCCTTTCATGAAGAGAGTTCCATCTATAGTACCCCTCTTGTATCCATGTTTGCAGAGATACTGAGATAGAGTCTCATACCACTTCCTGGGTGTCTGATGCAGCCCATAAAGAGCTTAGTCAAGCATGCAGACATAATCAGGATGATCAGGATCTATAAAACCAGGTGGATGTTTGACATACACCTCTTCATCAATCACTCTATAAAAAAAGCACACTTCACATCAAGTTGATAGGCCTTGAAGTTCTTTGATGCAACAAATGCCAGAAATATCTAAACAGCTTCTAATCTTGCTACTGAAGCAAAGACATCAGTGTAGTCAATCCCTTCTTCTTATGTGGATCCTTGAACAACTAGTCTAGATTTGTTCTTGATTATAAAGCCTTTATCATTGTTTTTGTTACTAAACACCCATTTGGTTCCAGTGGTAGTCTTCCTATGAGGAAGAGGATAAAAGTTCCAAACTTTCTGTCTTTTGAATTGAAGCAGCTCCTCTTGCATAGCTTCAACCCAACATCCATCCTTTAGAGCCTCATCAACTTTCTTTGGCTCTATCTGGGGCAAGAAACAAGAATGAAAACAAACATTTGCTTCATGGGTTTGTCCTCTGGTTCTTACCCCAGAGACAACATCAACAATGATGTTTGTAGTGGGATAAGACTTATGGATCCTAAGCTGAGAGATCACAACAAGTTGCTGACGAAGATCTACATTTCAGAAACTTAAAATTGGCTTTGATGTTTCTCCCACTACATCAACACACTTATCAAGAGAAACTTGATCCAAGGAGTGTGTGACATCATTGATGTTGTCATCTATGGAGTGTTATCAGCATCAAGATAGTCTTGATCACTGTCACGACTACCATCATTTTCTCCACATTTGAAGTATCTTTATCTTGTTATGGAGCCTCTGAGCTAGAATTTGAAAGCATACCAGATGTATCAGTTAAGTTTGTCATAGTGGCGCTGATAAGGCTTCATTTGCGGAAGTAGTTACAACTAGAACTGAAGATTTATTGCTTGAAGATTTTCTAAGCTCAAATCTTGGATCAAGATCACCTATAGGTAAGATTTTTGCAGATCCTGAAACATTCTCACAAGATTTGTTAAAACAGTTGGTAACTAAATCAATATCAAAAAGCCAAGAGGACCAGAACCAGCTACACAAGGTGTGTGTTCATTGAAAGTCACATTGGCTGACTCTTCAACAATTCTAGTTCTAAGATTGTATACTCTGTAAGCCTTGCTCGGGAAGAGTATCCAATAAAGTGTCCATCATCTAAATTCTCGGCGAATATGGCAATTTGATCCTTGGTATTCAAGATGGTGCAAGGACATCCAAATAACCTGAGAAAACTAATGAAAGGTTTCCTCTTATGCCAAAGTTCATAAGGATTCTTGCCATGAGTCTTAAATCTAAAAATTTGTTCTGCACATAGCAGGTAGTGTTGACTGCCTCTGTCCAGAAAGTGATGGGCAGCTTAGAGTCAGACAACATAGTTCTCCAGCTTTAATAAGTGTCTTGTTTCTCTTCTCAGCAACCCCATTCTACTGAGCAGTCTTGGGAGCACTGTATTGTCTTGTAATACCCTTTTCATCATAAAATGTATCAAGGATTTGGTTCTTGAATTCAGTTCTCTTATCACATCTTATGATTTTGACCTTGTGATTAGATTGATTCTCAATCTTCAAGATGGAATTCTTTAGAATTGCAAGAGTCTAATCCTTAGTTCTAAAGAAAAAGATCCAAGTGAATCTTGTAAAGTCATCTGTGATCAGCAAAGAATATGAGGTCCTTCCTAGAATCATTACACTAGTGGGGCCAAAGAGATCCATATGTAATAAGTGTAGGGGAGTAGTGATGGAGTTCCTTTCCTTAGGCTTATGAGATACTTTATGTTGCTTCCCTTTTAGGCATGCAACATAATGGTCATCACTTGTAATCTCTATCTTTGGCATTCCAGTTACCAAATCATTCTTAATTAGTTTATTCATGTTCTAAAGTTTACATGGCACATTCTTTATTCCATAGGAAAGACTCATCACTATTTCCTTTAGACAGAAAGCATGAAACTTCTCTAGAGGGAGATGTTTCTTGCAAACCATCTTATGCATGTCCCTTTCCTAGGGGCTCTAAGCAGGATATGCTCATAAGGAATGACCACCCTGGGCTTGAGAACAATGCACTCATACTCAGTAAAGAGCATGTTATGACTCTGATCATAAAATCGGGATACACTCAGAAGATTGTACGCAAGCTCCTTGTCATAGTTTATCTTTTCAATGTTGAGCTTAACATTTGTGACCTTGCCCCTTCGAGAAATATAACACCTTCATCTCCACCAAAGGAAACCGGCCTCCAATAATCCATTTAAAGTTCTGGAGTAGTGACCTATTGCCTGTCATGTGCCTGGAACAGCCACTATCAATGATCCAGACATTTTTTTGTCTTGACTGTCCCTGCATAAAAAAATGATTAGTTACATTTGGAAACCCAAGCCTTGTTTATCTTGGCTCAGTAATAGAAACAGAAGGTAATGCAACAGTAATAGATCCTATGGTTATGCTTGAGGATCTTGAGAGACTGCTGATGGAGAACATCCAGTCACGTGGTCTTTCTTTGACTTCCACACCACCTTTGGAAGTTTGTACTTAACCTTAAACACTTCGGAAGCATTGATACTTGGAAGTTTGGGTGACTGGGCCTTCAGAAGAGTCTGCTAACACTGCGACAGACTTCAGTACTTCGGAAGTATTCCTCCTTCCGAGACCAAATTTTCTTTCGAAGCCAATTTTCCACTTGCCTTCTTCTTAGTTTGGAGCTTTCAAAAAAAACATATTTTCCTTCGAAAGCCCAAATCTTCTTAGAATTCTTGGGAGTCCTTTTCTTGGCCATTTGAAGAGTACCTCTTGGATTTTATGGACAATCCTTAGCTAGATGAGAAGTACTTTCTGACATGATCAGTGATCACAAGTTTGATGTATTAGGATTTAAAGCAGTGGAATACAAACAGGAATTAGACAGATTGTAGCAAGCATCGATACTTGTATGCATTAAGAGCGCATACGGTTATAGGGAGAGAATATATATTTCTCATTTCAGGGATGTTTATAGATGTAGAATATTTCCAATCAAATCATTCATTCATTCCATTCATTCATTCGTCACATATTACAATAGGTTGTCACTCCTTATATAGAGTGCAACAATCACTGCTGTTATCACGGAAAGTGACAACTGGCAGATCTAATACAAAAATAACTAACTCTTAACAAACTACTGAAATGTTCACAACTACTGAGACATATCAGAGTGTTAAGTACAAAATATAAAACTACTGAAACTACAACGACTGAAGAACAAGCTCTTCAGTCGTTTTACAAAACTACTGAAACATAAAATAAAAATATAAAACTACTGATATCACAACTACTGAAGAAGTACTCTTCAGCAGTTGTGACAAACTACTGAAGCTTCAGTACTTGATCTTCAGACTTTGACCTTCAGGTGTTTCATCAGCTGATGACTTCAGTAGATATCATCAGCTGATGTCTTCAGTCTTTGTCTTCAGACTTTGTACATCAGTTGTTGATCTTCAGTACTTGTAAACTCTTCAGCTGTTGTACTTCAGTACTTTGGTCTTTCAGCTTCAGCACTTGTGTTCTTCAGCTGGTGTACTTCAGTACTTTAGTTCTTCAGCTGTTGAGGTCTTCAGCACTTGATCTCCAGCTGTTGAAGTCTTCAGCACTTTGTCAAACTACTGATGAGGCTTTCAGCAATTGTTGTGATACCATGTGAGACTTAGAGGTTTTTGATCTTGGCTCATTGGTTCTTTTGGTCCAACAAACTCCCCTGAACCAATGCAGCCAAAACCTCTAACTTATTATTATCCCACTTATTGATGGCAAAATGTTGGTCTTTTTCCTTCTTGATCAGTAGAGAAGATGACCCATGTAAGCTCCGGCCTGGGAAGAAATCTCAAATATGTTTGGCAGAGTATGAATGGGAACTCTGTTTTGGGGAACTGGACACAGAGTTGTTATCCCATTCATGAGATTTACTTCCCCATAAGAGTCTGTATGACTCACGAACATAGGCCTCAAGGAGAACATGTTCCCAAGGTGAGCTTTCTTGAATTCATCAATGATTTCCCAAGGTGAGACTACAACGGCCAACATGATGGTAGACTCTATTGTTTTTTCGTACCTGGCCGTTGTATCTGTGTGGGATATTCTTTATGGATTCTAGAACTCACCCTGGGGTCTGGCCATACTCTCACTCTCTCCTTCTGATACTGAAAGGTGTGCCTGAGAGTGTACAGCCTTTGAGCATGCCCTTTCATGGCTTGAATAGATGATGACTGAGGAAATTCCTTGTCAACCATCTTCAACAATTGCTCATCGTGCTGTTTCTGCTGTTCTTCTTCTTCTATCTTGACTCTGACCATTTCCCTTTGAGAGTCAGGTGTGATCATGGGTTGACTTCGGGGTTTTGGTAGCTTCAGAACAGCAGAGAGTGGCAGACTATCATCTTCATCCTCCTCTTCTTCTTCTTCTTCCATCCTCAGCACCCGTCTCCTCCTTCTGGGTACATCACTGGATGATGGTTGGTTGGTGAGGAATTGGTGTTGGTGAAGAATTGGTTGAAGAATGAGGATGTTTGGATTTGGCTTAGAGATTGGTTGGGAGATTTGAGGGATAGGATCTGTTTGAGTGGGTGGAAGGGAAGAAGGTGATCCAGCATCTTTGTAGTTAGTTTCGCCTTTGTGAGTTTAGCCATCTCTAACCTTTTACCAGCCCCAGCCTCATCAAGGGCTTCCACAATAATCCCTTTGTTGAATTGCTCAGACAGACAGATTCTGGTGGCTATAGCCAGAATGCTGTCCCTGGTCCATGCGCGAATCTCCACTAACGATCTTCCTAATATTTTGCAATGAAGCGGATCATTATTTCCAATCTCTCTTCTCAAGAGCATCATACCCTGCCCATCGGGTTTGTATCTCTTGCACTTCCAACCTTCTGATCTCACTATCCAGTGTGGCTGTGTCAAACCCCTGCCTGAAGAGTTGTTCAATTATTTTATCCATGGATCGGCTGTGTGTAGTGTCAGCTTCTTTGACCAGCTCCTCCAAGGATTTGTCTTCAGCAGTGTGATCATCAGCACTTCTCTTTCGCTTGTAAGTGAGCAGAGGTTGCTTTTCTTTCTCCTCTTGGGCTTGCTTCTCTTCCTTCTTCTCCTCTGTTCTTTTCTCTTCTTTTCTTTCACTGCAGTACTCTCCCCCTTTATGGTTGCATTGGAGGAAGGGGTTTGTACCGCAGAAAGAGTCTTTTGGACAGCAGCATCAACCAAGGGCTGTAGAGTTGAGGAAAGCCTCTCATCAATGGCTTTAGTCACAATATCAGTGATTATGGGTGTGATGAGAGGGAGGGAATTTTGAAGTGCAGCACCTATTTGCTCAGGAGGGTTCTGTTCCTGAGAAGTAGGGCCTGAAGCAGAGGCAGGTGGTTGAGTTTGGAGTGGCTCAGTGTTTGGGGAACCTTCAAGTGAAGGTGCCATCTGTGGGTGGGTTGAGGCAGATGGTCTTGCTCCTTGTGAGAGTTGGTCAAGTAGTTTTGCAGCCTACTGACTTTCTCTTCAAGGATTGTGTTCTGGGCAAAACATCATAGAAAAAGCCCAGGTCATCATCAGCCGAAACGGAATCATCTGACCTCCTGCTTAGAGCAGGATTTACATGCACTGGGTGTAGACCAGTTGGTGCATGTGCCCCTTGTGTTGGTACTGGGGACTTCCAGCCTCAGGACAGTGTCCATCATCAGCTGTTGCCTCTAGTGAGGTCTTAGCAATGTTACCAGCCCACTCTGATCATGTGCTGAGTCAGAGGAGGTGGCACCCTCACTAGATATTCTAAGCTCCTTGTCTACACCAGGAGATAGAAGTGGTAAACCCCTGTGCTGTGGGTTCTCAAGTGCACTGTGTTCCTCCCCCTCAATTGTAGAGGTATTCCCAGTAGTAAGTGGTTTCTGGGGGGGGGTGAGGAGTGCAGTTGAGTCAGCACTTGTGCAACTATTAAAGTTGGGCTGTGAGGGGCGGTTGTTTGGGGTGAAGGGATAGAAGCAGTGTGCACCTGGGGAGGTTGGTGCTCTTCAATGGCAATCTCCTCAAGTGAGGAAGATCCCAGATATGTAGGTACCCTTGTGTGGTTGCTGCAGGCTCCTGTTGAGAGGAAGCCTGAGCGCTATGGCTGGAAGAGTCATTGTATCCACTAGGGGGTTTGGACTAGTGGATATAACCTGCGTTTGTGTTGCAGGGGCATCCTCAGGGGACTCAATTCCCTGAGTAGCCGTTTTGGGTTTCTTTTTGGTGGGATTTGGTGGGGACTTTGGATTTGGAGGTGGTGGCTGTGGGTTCCAGCTGCGTGGGTTTTCGCAGCTTGGCAGCCATTTTGAGTGTCCGGTCAGAGTTGTGCCGGGAGTATACTTCCGGCAGAACAGCCGTAGCAGGGACTCCCAAGCCAACAAGTCCCTCAGCATTAAGCTGGTTTGTAATGATGGCCATTATGAACCGTGGATATAGTATCCAACGGTTGGCAGTTAGTTTTTGAGCCATATCCTTGAGCTCTAAAAATATTATTTCTGAAAAATTAGTGGTTGTTGCTCAAGAATAGAATACATTACCTGCTGCCATTTTGTCGACATTTGATCCCAAGACGACGTCTTAGGGGCCAAACATACATTCACCATGTGAAAAATCAGGCGCTCAGCGTCATTAAAGTGTTTCTCATGATAGTGGAGGCACTGAGATCGCCTTGATATCCATGTTGAGCAAAGATAGATCTATGGTGCCCTTCGGATATCCAGCAGGAGAACTAGCATCATTCAGTTGAAGAGATTTGGCGGATTATTTCAGGAGTGATGACTACTTCTTTGTGGTTTACGACCGACTGGAGGGATGGTGTGTTGTTCTCCCCAGTGGTAACAGTAACATCATCCAAAATTGTTGAAGGATTCGGCATGTAGTATGGGATTCAGAAGAAATGCCGTATGGTATTGGGACTGAACCATAAGATCGATAGCAGTATCGAACTTAGTCCAGATGGGCGATTTAGTGAGGTAGGCAACACAGTTGTGTCGCGGTTTAATTTGCATGGACGCCATGGAGAAAAGGGAAGTTTTGGAGAGGAACGTTAGGTTTGAAGAAGATGAAGCATTGAGAGCTTAGGTTAGGGTATTTATAGGGTACGGGTAAGAAAACGATTGAAGGATGTGGTGTTAGTCATCAGTAGTTTTAAACGACCGTTGACATGGTATTATCCTTTCAGACGTTGAAACAGCTGAAGTCGTGGTGTTAGGCATCAGTAGTTTAGAAAACTACTGAAGACCGTGGTTTGACTTCAGATGATTGAAACAACTGAGGACTTGGTGTTTGTCATCAGTAGTTATGAAACTACTGAAGACAGTGTTTTGTCATCAGCTGTTGTAAACAACTGAAGACTTGGTATTAGTCATCAGTAGTTATAAAAACTACTGAAGACGTGGTTTTGCTTCAGTTGTTTAGAATGAAACACAGTTGTACAAACGACTGAAGAGAAAGTTCTCTTCAGCTGTTTTCGTCAATTCTTAGCTTTTCAGCTGTTTCATACTGTCCTCAACACATTCATCAGTCTTTTTAGCTGATTTCAGTTGTTTCATAGGACATCAGTACTTATCTGTTTTTACTGATTGTAGTAGTTGTAACTGCATCAGTAGTTGTAACAACATCCGTAGTTTAGAACAGATGAAGTACTTCAGTACTTATGAGACTTAGCCTTCAGTAGTTATAAAAACTACTGAGGGTAACAGAGCTCATCAGTACTTATATGTGACATAGGTACTAATGATCATCAGTACTTATTACTAAGATCATCAGTAGTTGTCACTTATTCTAGCTGCAGCATACCAAGCCTTAACACCAGGTTTGGAAAGTTGAACTATCCAAAGGCTTAGTAAAAATGTCTGCAAGCTCATCAGCACTAGGCACAAACTTAGGATCAATCAGACCTTTTTCAAAACAATCCCTTATAAAATGATGTCTGATCTCTATATGTTTGGTCCTAGAGTGCTGGACTGGATTTTTGACAATGCAAAGAGCTGAAGCACTATCCATTAACAATGGAGTCTTAGTCTCTGAATGCCATAATCCAGAAGTTGGTTTTGAAGCCAGAGTACCTGAGATGTACAACTTGCAGCAGCAATGTACTCTGCTTCAGCAGTTGATGTAGCAACTGAGGTCTGTTTCTTGCTCTGCCAAGAAATCAAGCCGTTGCCTAGGAATTGACATCCACCAGAAGTTGATTTCCTGGTCAACTTACACCCTGCATAGTCACTGTTAGAAAAAGCAACTAATTTACCAGAATGTCCAGTAGAATACCATAAACCTAGAGATGGAGTGCCTTGCAGATATCTAAAGATCCTCTTGACTGCAATCAGATGAGACTCTTTAGGTGCAGCCTGAAATCTAGCACAACACATGTAGCAAACATAATATCTGGTCTAGAAGCTGTTAAATACATCAAGGACCCAATCATACATCTGTAAAGTGTTTCATCAACCACTTTACCTTTCTGATCTGTATCCAGTTGTGTGGTGCTGCACATGGGGGTAGAACAGGACTTACAGTTTTGTAAATCAAACTTTTGCAAAAGATCTTTTGTATATTTGGACTGATGAATGAAAATTCCATCAGCCTTTTGTTTGATTTGCAACCCCAGAAAGAACTGTAATTCTCCCATGGCACTCATTTCAAACTTCTGTTGCATCAACTTTGTAAAGGCATCACACAACTTTGGATCAGAGGATGCAAAAATGATATCATCTACATAAATTTGAACAAGTAGATTATGCTGCCCAGCTTTCTAATGAATAAAGTCTTATCTATGGAGCCTCTAGTGAAATTGTTTTCCAGAAGAAAGTTTGATAATGTCTCATACCAGGCTCTGGGAGCTTGTTTTTTTAACCCATAAAGAGCCTTATCAAGCTTATACACCCAATTAGGATGTTTATTGTCCTCAAAGCCTGGAGGTTGACATACATAAACCTCTTCTTTAATTTTTCCATACAAAAATGCACTTTTGACATCCATTTGAAAAACTTTAAGGTTTTGATAAGCAGCATAAGCTAAAAACAATCGAATTGCTTCCAGTGTGGCTACAGGGGCAAAGGTTCATCATAATCAATACCTTCTTCTTGTGCAAACCCTGAACAACCAGTCTGGCCTTGTTCTTAACAATAAGCCCATTTTCATCAGTTTTGTTCCTAAACACCCATTTAGTGCCTATTGCACACTTACCTGGAGGTAGAGGAACCAGTTCCCACACTTGCTGTTTCTTGAACTGAAGAAGCTCAAGCTGCATGGCATCAACCCATCCATTGTCCTTTAAAGCAATGTGATAATTCTTTGGCTTGCTGACTGATGAAGAGAGCATAGAAGCATAATTTGACAATTGACTTCTTGTTGATACTCCAGCAGTGATATCCAATGATTTGAGACATAGGGTGATTCTTCAGATCTTGATACACAATGAGATCTGTGCAAGTGTTTGTAGCAGGCTCAGCAGCAACAGATGGTGATGGTGAATCATTTCCTTGAAACCAATCAGTGGATGGTAATTCAAAGGAAGTTGAATTCGAAGAGATCTCATCAGCATTTGTTGTGGATGGTGCTACTGGAGCTACAGGAACATCAGGTCTAGCTGAGTCAGGCAGCTGATCACTAAACCTGAAGAGGTGAGTACTGCAATCATCATCATCATCAGCAGTACCACCAGGTGGTGAACTGTTGACAGGAGCAACAGCAGGAGTTTGATAAGGAACATATTGCAGTATGTCCAAATCAAATAACTCCACAGGGCTTTGTGGAATCTTGTCCTTTGGAGATTCATTGAACTTAACATGTAGAGTTTCTTCAACCATCTTTGTTCTGCAGTTGAAGACTCTGTATGCTTTGCAAGTAGATGAAACCAACAAAGTACCCTGCATCCACCTTAGGATCAAATTTATGGAGTTGATCCTTTGTGTTGAGAATAAAAAGGGACACCCAAATGCTTTGAAAAATGAAATCAGAGGAGCCAAATGATGGAGGACTTCATATGGAGTCTTCATCAACCTCTGATTTACTAAAACCTATTTTGCACATAGCAAGCTGTGTTGACAGCTTCAGCCCAAAAGGTCAGTGACAAACCTGAGTCAGCCAGCATGGACCTTGCAGCTTCAATGAGGGTCCTGTTCTTTATCTCCACTACTCCATTTTGTTCTGGAGTCCTTGGAATGCTAAACTGCCTTTTGATTCCCTTTGAAAGATAGAAGTCATCAAGTGTATGATTTCTGAACTCAGTTCCATTGTCACTCCTAATACACTTGACTGGAAGGGAATACTGCTTCTCAATATACAACACAAAGTGAATAATCTTCTGAGCAGCCTCATCCTTTGAATGTAGAAAGAAAGTCCATACAAATCTGGAGTAATCATCCACAATTACCAGACAGTTTCTTCTTTGCCATGCTCATTACTCTCACAGGACCAAATAGATCCATATGCAGTAATTGCAAGCAGGCAGTGGACTTAGGCACTTCAATAGGAGGGAATGAGACTTTGTGTTGTTTTCCTTTTAAACACGCAGTGCAGGTTTCATCACAGTGGAACTCCTTTATTGGTAAGCCTCTGACTAAACTATTGTGGGTAAGCTGATTCATGTTTTTGAGATTAACATGACCAGCCTCCTGTGCCACAGTTTAGATTCTTGAGAAGAGGCTTTGGAAAATAGGCAAGGATTGCCTTTGAGATCTATCTTCTTAGAAAGATCTAAGGCATACACTCTTCCTGTCCTGTGGCTTTCAGGAGAGTGTGATCATCCAACACCTTGTCAATCAAGTGCAAAACTTTGGATGACAGAATCCTACAGTTTTGACTGGTGAAAAGGGCAACATGGCCTTTATCACACATTTGACTGACACTCAAGAGATTGTACTTGAGATTTTCCACATGATTAACATCATCAAATTTGATTTCTCCATTGGAGACAAAGCCCTTACCGATGATGTAACCCCTAGCATCATTGCCAAAAGAGACAAATCCCTTCTTTCCTTGAGAGTAGTCATGAAGAAGAGAGTTGTTCCCAGTCATGTGCATAGATCCCCCACTGTCTACATACCAGATGCTACTTTGGCATGTTGAAGAACCCTGCAAAAATAAACAATTAGTTAGTTTTAGAGACCCAAACCTTTTTGGTTTTGGGCCTGGTCTCATCAATAGATGGTAAACTAACAGGTTTATTTGAAACAACAGCCTGAGAGGAAGAAGATGGTGTGTAGAAGGAGTCCTTTGGCTTGGACCTCCTTTTCTGTGGTTTCAACATAGGAGCATCTAGTTGGTTAACTCTACCCAACAGATGTTGAACCATCATAACCAGCTGTGTCTGATTTTGTGATAAAGCTTTCAGCTCATCAGACACATTGCTAGTGGAGTTGATAAGTTCCTATGTTGCACCTTCTTCTTCTGAGCACCCTCAGCTGTCACCTGTTTAAACCCTTCCTTTTTGGATTTCTTTGAGGACTTAAGGGTTACAGGATTTGATGTTGCTGATACAAATGTGGTCTCAAACTCAGTTTTCATTTTTACCATTTTCTCATTAATTTCTTCTTTTAGTTTGAGTTTGGAACCTCTTTTGTACCAACAATCATCTGTAAGATGATTGAACAAACCACATACTTCACATGGTTTCTTCTTCATCTTAGGTTGATCATCAACTAAAGAGGGTGAAGCAACAGAAGACTTGTTCTTCAATGCTTTGGAAGCATTGTTTGCTTTCTTGACAGCCTCTTTAGTAGTCTTCAAACTCTTTCTACTGCCAGTTTTCTTCTCTTCAGTACTGACAGCAATTGAAGTTTGAACTTCAGGTGTTAAATCCTGCTCTCTAGTCCTTTCAGGACCTTCAGAATTAACTCCTGAGTTGATCAACTCATTAATCATGTGAATGTCAGCATTTGAACCATCAACATCAGCTGATAGGTTCAAAGAGGGCTTGATGCTGACTGCTACTTCTGATTGTGCTGTATCAGAAGGTAGATCACATGATGTGATGGATTGGTTATCACTCTCACCATCAGATTCTACCTCTGCTCTTGGGGTAAAATCTGTAGGTGGAGCAGTGCGATTGTAACCAATTCCAAACTTCACATTTGAAGCAGTTGCTTACTAAGAAGCATTTCAAAACCTTTGCATGATTGTACCCATCTATCACACTCTACCTGGGTAACTGCAAGGGTTTCTTTGAGATCTTTGTACTTCTCTAGAAGTACTTCTTCTCTAGCCTTATCATCAATTATTTGGCAATTCAGTTTATAAATCTCATCATCTTTATCTTTAAGCACAGACTCAAACTCAGCTTTATTTTTGGAAATTGTTTGTTCTAGCTCAATGTTCTTATAATTAGAGCTACATTTGCTTCTCTAATGGAAGCAAATGCTGCTATGCATGGTTCAGAACATAATTGGCTTTTGCCTCAGAGGATACCTGTGATACCTGAGTGTAGAGGCATTAGAAAATGAAGTATCAGCAGACTCAAAGCCATAAGAGCTAGATTCCCAAAAGGACTGTCACCACCATGTTGACCAGCACCTGAGAACAGTTGATCATGACCAGACATGTCATCTGGTAAACTGCTCCAGTCAACAACTCCTGGGGTGAAGAAGCTGTGTTGTTGAGGTTGAGTTTGTTGATGAGATTGGGAAGGCTGAGGTTCTGGTAGTGCATGAGGTTGTGGTGCCATAGGAACTTGAACTTGATTTGACTGTGGCATGTAATAACAAGGGTAAGGATATGGCATTTGACCTTGAGGAACAAAATATGCTGGAGATTGTTGTTGAGGATGATGACTAGAGGTGACAGGATGTTGCCCTCTGTGTTGTTGACTATTGCCAGGAAAAGTCACAAAGGGTGCAGTGGAGTTAGATCCAGTTGATCTACACTCTCTTGCAAAGTGTCCAAGCCTTTGGCATTTGTGACACCTCAACTTGCTCTTGTCAAAACCAACTTTGGTTTTGCCAGAGAGTCCTGGGAATTTTCTTCCAGTTCTTTTATAGAACTTCTGAGATCTGATATTTATCAAGGCCATTTGGCTCAAAATATCCATCTTCTAAGTCATCATCAGCAATCCCCTTGAGATCATCCATAATGAAGCATAGATTGTCATTATTACCCCAGAACTGACCATCAACACTCACAAATGCAGAATCAGAAGTGCTTGAAGAGAAATTAATATGCTCATCATACTGGCATTCAGATGAAGCATATTCTGACTCATGACCCACCAAGGCAGTGTTGCCTGGTACAAAGTCTTCAATGAGCTTTCCAGATGAAGACAGCTTTCTCTTCTGTTCTATCTCTCTCTCAAACGTGAGCAGTTTCCCATGGAGTTGGGTGAGAGATAGTTTGTCCAAACTTGCACTGAGCGTAGGACAATAGTATATGTGTCCCATCTCTCAGGCAGTGATCTGAGAAATCTGTTATTCATCTGAATATTGGTGTATTCAAGTTTGACCATTTTTAGTTCAGAGATCAAACAAGAGAACCGCTCATATTGTTGAGTCAGTGTCTCACCCTTTCTATGAGAGAATGTCTTATATTGTTGGGCAGAATTTCTCTATTATTTGCCAAGACCTCATCTGTTCCTCCAAATTGCTCTTTCAAGGCATTCCAGAGGTCATGGGCAGTTTCATGATGCATTAGCCCAGAAATTAGATTTGGCAGTGCCATGGCCAGAATTCCATGGGCTTTTGCATCAATTTCAAGCAACTTCTTGTCCTCATCTGAGTATTGCTCCCTCCTCTTCGGAACCATTTGATTGGTTTCGGGTTATTCACCATAGGCTTGTGTGGACCATGTACCACTGATGTCCAACACCCTGCGCTGTTAACAGACAGGTGATGGAGCATACGTCTTTGCCATATGTTATACTCATTCCTAACCAGCATTGGTGGCTTGGTTGAGGAACCAGTATTGTGAGGATCATTGGAGGGAGTAGTCATTTTCAGTTCAAAAACAATTTAGTTCAAGCTTTTAAAAGTTTTAACAGACCGCAACAAACTCAATGAAAACCAAGAGAAGATCTCCGGATGAATGAGCAGAAATACAGAAAATTCAATCTCTATAACCGTTTCTTGCAATAACACAAGGTAATTCAATCAAACTTAGATCTTGAATAGCAGTTTCAATGATCAATTATTAGATCGATCAATGATTAACCCGCTCTGATACCATTTGACATGATCAGTGATCACAAGTTTGATGTATTAGGATTTAAAGCAGCGGAATACAAACAGGAATTAGACAGATTGTAGCAAGCAATCGATACTTGTATGCATTAAGAGCGCATACGGTTATAGGGAGAGAATATATATTTCTGATTTCAGGGAATGTTTATAGATGTAGAATATTTCCAATCAAATCATTCATTCATTCCATTCATTCATTCGTCACATATTACAATAGGTTGTCACTCCTTATATAGAGTGCAACAATCACTGCTGTTATCACGGAAAGTGACAACTGGCAGATCTAATACAAAAATAACTAACTCTTAACAAACTACTGAAATGTTCACAACTACTGAGAACATATCAGAGTGTTAAGTACAAAATATAAAACTACTGAAACTACAACGACTGAAGAACAAGCTCTTCAGTCGTTTTACAAAACTACTGAAACATAAAAATATAAAACTACTGAAGAAGTACTCTTCAGCAGTTGTGACAAACTACTGAAGCTTCAGTACTTGATCTTCAGACTTTGACCTTCAGGTGTTTCATCAGCTGATGACTTCAGTAGATATCATCAGCTGATGTCTTCAGTCTTTGTCTTCAGACTTTGTACATCAGTTGTTGATCTTCAGTACTTGTAAACTCTTCAGCTGTTGTACTTCAGTACTTTGGTCTTTCAGCTTCAGCACTTGTGTTCTTCAGCTGTTGTACTTCAGTACTTTAGTTCTTCAGTGTTGAGGTCTTCAGCACTTAATCTCCAGCTGTTGAAGTCTTCAGCACTTTGTCAAACTACTGATGAGGCTTTCAGCAATTGTTGTGATACCATGTGGGACTTAGAGGTTTTCTGATCTTAGCTCATTGGTTCTTTTGGTCCAAGACTTTCACACATGACACACTCTATTGACTTCTTCCTAAGAGTCTTCTTCTGAGAACAAGTCTGACATTGGTCACATCCCTTCTCCACCTTCATCTTTGCAGATGCTGAGACAGTCCTTTGGGCCGGGGACTGTTCTTGGAGTTGGATGGTCTAGGTTGTGTAGCAGTGGTACACAATAGATCAGCCTTCTTCATGGTGTTGAGATGATTTGAACATGAACCAGGACTCTTAGCTGAAGAGTTTTGGTTGATTTCTTCAGTCTTTACTACTTCAAACCTTACAGAGATAAAAACTTGTTTCTGCTTAGAGTTAAAAGTAGCCGTGATCTCTTGAGCCTTCCTAGCTTTTCTTTGGCTCTTTCTGATCAAGTTCTTCCTCATAGACTTGGTCATCATAGTCTTCTTTTTCTCCTTAGAAGGATAGTGGCCTTCTTATAATCCTCCTCTTCATTCTTCTGAGAGGAGTTCTTCAGTATCTCTTCTTCATCCTCTTCACTTAAGGGATCTAAGAGAGGAAGCTCATCTTCACAAGTTCCACACCTTGGAGGTCTTATAGACAAAATTATTTGTCGAGGAGCTATCTCATTGGATCCCAGTCCCTGCCTGTTTTGATAACACACCTTGTTGTGCAGGGATAAGGATATCTTGTTCTTGAAGGTCTCTTCTTCAAGAACACATTTTTCTGCCCTGGCTTTGTTGGTCACAAGCTCAGCCTGGCACTCAGTTAGCTTAGTTATGAGATCCTTAATCTGAATCTTGTAGTTTGTATGCTCATATTTCAAAACTAAAATGGTTTTCTCTAAGTCCTCTATCTTTAGTTTATACCCATTTTCAGTTTTTCTAAAATCAGACATTAGAATATTTAAGGACTCAAGATCAGATCTCACTTCCAAGTATAGGACCTGTACTGTTAACTTTAGCAATACATTCGAGGGTACAGACATGTTGCCATACCTTGGCTTCATCATGATCTGCCATTAGTGTTTGGTTTGGAGAAGCATCTTCCACCTGAAAGCTCCAGTCAAAGCCTCCTTTTTCAATAGCAACTACAGCATGTTGCTTTGGCTTGTCATTTTGGGGAGCTTTGTCAGTGTAGTTTGGTATGGACTGTGCTTGGCCACCATTTGTTCTTGGTGCCTTGCACTCTCTAGCAAAGTGGCCTATTACGTTACAGGTGTAAAACCTGACCTTGCTTTTGTCCAGTCCAAACTTTCCACTGGACGCATTGTTGGGGAACTTTCTTCCAGTCCGCTTGTAGAACTTCTTGGCTCTATGAGTGAGAAGAGCCATCTATTGGACTATCTCCATGTACTCTAGATCATCTAGATGGATACAGTCCAATTCTTCAAGGGTGAAAAGAAAGCTACCACAACTTTCATCAGAAAACACAAAGTCCTAAAAAGAGCTTGTCTCTTGGAATGGGCTTCCTTGAGTGTAACTCTCTCGTGGTGTCTCCGGAAGATGATGAAAGCACCCTTTTGTGAGTTGTCAGGGTAGCATATGAGATGATGTTTGGGTTCTATGTTGTACCTTTCACCACATGGAGGGTTGAGCCCATTTGATTGATAGAGTTTCCAGATGAACCTTGCATGTACATCTCCATCTGGTAGCAACTGAGAATCCCATATAACTCTGTGAGAGTAAGAGTTTTGAGGTTCTCAGTTCTCTTGATCAGCACACAGTAGTGTGTCCATTGCCTAGGATGTGAGGACATGAACTTCCTTACAATGTCTCTATTCTCGAGAGCAACTCCTCCATCCACTAGGGCATCGACAATCTTAACATACCTAAAGTATTATTGAGTCATGGTTTCACCTACTTTGAAAGTGAAGTTTTCAAATTGCTGCTTCAGGAGATCCTTCTGGTTCTCCTTGGCTTTTGAGGAACCCTCATACATCAGTTTCAATGCATACCACAGTTGCTTAGCAATAATGAATTTCTCGAAACCTCTGTATACAGAGTTAGGAAGAGAAGTATAAAGGGTTGTCATGGCTTTCCATTCAATCTCTACTCTCTTTCTGTTTTCATCAGAGTAGTCAGCCACATCCTTAGGGATCATACCACCACTAGTAGCAGAACGGGTGTATGGTATGTAAGGTCCATTCTCAATAGACTCCCACATTCATGAGTCTAAAGACCTGATGAAACCTTCCATTCTTAGGCACCAGGTATCAAAGTCTTCAAGAGTGATCAGTGGGGACTTGGACATGGTTCCAGTTTCCATATCAGACTTGGAAATCGCTACCACTGAAAATTTAAGTATTTTGTGTGTGTGAGGGATCTTAAGATGGAGAGATCTTATATCAAGAGCCTGGAATGCTCTGATACCAAATGTAGGACCATTGAAGGGTAGTCACTTACAACATAACAACACAATAAGGAGAGAACACTTAACTAATATAACCGTGAAACTGGATTAACCATGATTAAAGACACTAAGAACACAAGTAATTAAGAGATAGAACAAGAGAATAGAATACACAAGGAGATGGTTTTCAAGGTTGCAATATATTGCTTTCTCAAGTTCTATTACAAGTGTTACAAAGCATATTCTGAAAGTTACAAGAACAAGAAATACTTATACTACATCCTACAGCCGTCCATACTATGAAAGCCAGCTGGATACAATTTACTAGACACAAAAAAAATAATTGTAGAGTCAAAAAGGCATATTTCCTTTTTGACTTTCTGATTATGACATGCCATAGCTCACATCCTAATATATTACAAAAGGATAAAATACATAAAGTAGAAATTTACACACTCAGGACCTCAATATACAGTTACCAAAAGCTTGTACCTTTTCACCAACTCATGCAAGTTGGTGGCTTTACAGAGTTGCAGTAGAAGGAATCCAGGTTTAAGGAAAAGTACATCAGATAGAACATGTTGTTAAAAGTCTTCAAAAGAAATCTGTCTTCAAGTGTTGGCTTTGGAAGACTTTGTCTTTAAAGCTTTAGAAGACTTCATCTTTGGCATCAGAAGATACAGGTCTTGGCTTCAGAAGATTTCACACTTAAAATATTTATGTGGCTTATGTGAAACTTCCAAAGCATTCTACTTCAGTTAGCTTGTGCATGCATGCAAGAGAGACTTTGCGTGTTTGGGTTGCATCAGCCTTAACATATAATCTCTATAATGGTATGTCAATAGAGATCAACGTGGTCAATATTTCCACACATGGCAGGACATGTTTAACCTACCTCTAAATGATCTCTATGATATAAGAAGATACTTTGGAAGTCTGTGTGATCCTAACTATCTGATGAAGAAGGATATTGTCATTATCAGATGAGGACTGTCAATATCTGAAGTTTTCGTTTTTTTGGTAGCTTCAGCCTATGGGGAGTTTGTAAGGTTTATGAAAGGCTAAAGTACCCAAAACAAACCAAGTACTTCGTGCATGCGTGCACTTAGTACAAAGAAGAAGTTTCTTCAAAAGTTTTACACCATGCCTTAGAATTATTCTAATTTTAAAATCTTCTAAAGCCAAGACCAATATCTACTGAAGCCAAAAGTGAAGTGTGAATCCAAGGATCGCAATTAGGAATTATCAGTGTTAAAGGAAATCAAATTAATGTTTGTGGAATGGACATTAACCTTGTTTAATTGTTTGATTAATGAATATCAAATATAATGAATGATGATTATGACGAACACAATAATATGAACACAATTAATGAGCAAAAAGGATTTGATTAAAATGTATTTCATTAAAATTGATTAATGATTATAGATGAATAAATACTGAATGACATAAACCATAAATGCTTTAAACATGTTGATATTGATATGACGGCTGCTAGGGTTTATGTTTGTGTGAATTGATATGACGTTTAGGTTTGCCTGTTTTGGTTGCTCGTTTATTCGTATTCATCTTTGATGTGAAACCTAGGATCCATATTATAGGCATGTATGTTTTAGTTAAGGAAAGACCAGATCTCTTGGGATTTGCACAACTGTCTTGTTGAGGTGTTGACTTGTAACATTTGTATTATTTAAATACAAATGTTTGGACTCCACATGTTAAAAGGTATTATGGAGGTAATTTGTTCTTCTGAAGGTACTTTGTTCTTCCGAAGGTACTTTGTTCTTCCGAAGGCACTTTGTCTTTCAAAGGAGTCTGCTCATCCGTAGGAGCCTTCACTTGAACTCTTTGATTGACTTCACTTTAACTCTAGAGCTGATTGTTCATCTGTAGAGAATTTTCGGATGCATGTTACTTGTATGAAACATATCTGCGGAAGAACGAAATATTCATCCGTATATGTTTCTTACACTTGGTTAATTTTAGTAATTCACCAATTATAATGTTTGTACTTGTAATCATACACAAATCAACACACATATGAATTATCATATATACATAATGCATACATGAAAATAATAAATTATAATCATTCATTACAAATATTTATTAAAGTTCTAAGCCTATACAAAATGATCTAGATCTATTGCTCCTAGATCTAACAATACTCCCCCTTAGGCTTAGAGACTTCTAGGTCAAAAAGGTTTTGTAAAAGTGAATAATGAAATCCAAGTCAAAAACATCATTATACTCCCCTAGACACCTTTATTTCATTTATTTAATGAAGTGGGTCCCACTTTTCTTATTATTCTTCCATGGATTTTATTTGTTCCATAGAATTTAGAGCATCCGTATGATATCCGCGGATGTCTAACTTAAAACTGAAAGTTTGAATTGAAGTATAACTTGATTTTCCATAGGTTACCAATCTATGGAAATGAATTATACTTGTAAAATATTAACTCATTCGTAGGTTACCTATCTATGGATAGTCATATTTTACTCCCCCTTAAGTTTCGCACTATAGCTTCTGCTGATGTTTACAATGCACTGTAGCATCTACTGATGCTAGGCATGCACTATCGCTTTTGCTAGGATTGAGACTTATTCTAATGTATGGTTCTAATAAATAACCATTTATTGCTATTGGACCTTGTTGACTTTGTATTCATGAAAATTATGCACAAGATGGTTTATATTTTAAAAAACATCATGTATCCAAAATCCAAGTTAGTGCTCAGGTTCCAATTCCTTTATATTGACAATTCATTTGACAATTTTGTTGTTAAATTGTTTCATGATTCTAATCCCCCTAAATTTTTTATCAATGATGAGGGTAAGCATTTATCATAAATTTATAAGAAGAATATCATGAAAGACACATGTTTGTCCAACATGCCAAACATAAAGAAGTTAAAATAATAAAATTGTAATGAGTATTATGTACAAGCATATATATACATGAATGGCATCATACTATATCACTAAGCATCTTCCTGATTAAAATACAGTTGATCACAGAGGATTCTTTTAAAAGCTTAGATATGATCATCATTAGGTCACCAAGTCTATACTTCCGTAAAACAGAGGTGTGGTTAACCCATGTATTTGTTTACACAAAACCGAGGGATGATGAGGATCATGATCTTTACACCAGTTGGTTACAAATGTATACCATGGTGATCATACACCCAGGTCTTTGTTTACACAAAGTAGAGGGAATATGATTTGCAAAGATAGATATTATAAAGTGTTGGTATATAATGTGCTTAGATGTGTGATTTGGTCATATCAGAACAAGACTCACTTGTTTCCTCAAAATGAAGTTTCCCACAAACAGTCACTTTGTATTATGTTTAGCATGCTCTTAGTGTAGTTTCCACTCAAGATGAACCTACTCACATATTAAGAAACTTGATCAGATTTGAATAATATTTAAGAATTCAGGAAGAAGCAAAGGCATAGTGTACTATTATTTCCACATATCAAGAAACTTGCATATAAATTAACTTTTTTTAGTTTGATAATTTAAACACATAGATGAAAAATAAAACTTTATAAAACTTTATTTTATAAATATTTTATAAATCATAAAATTATAATAACTTGTTTAAATGATTTGATAAATAATAATTGAATAAAACAATTCATATTTTTTGTTAAATTGCATATTTAGTGCATTTGATTCATTAAAATAATTAAAATAATTAATAATGATTTTGTCTCATTGCATGAATGTTCAAAATGGGTTTGGGTTTATATTTTTAAAAATATTGGATGTTACAGCCCATTTTGGAAACCATTTGATTTTGGCACATAATGCCTTAGACTATGATTTAAGATTCGTGTGTGCATTGATAAGATTCAAAGTATAAGAAGAATAACATAAGGCATATAATCACACAATCAAGTATAAACACATAAGGACATAAGATAAGCATATAAAATACATGAGAACACTCATGTGTAATGGTACTTAGTTATAGTCTAGGTCATTCCTTTTCTAATAAACTAATTTCCTATAACCATGGCTATGATACTATACCCCGACCGACGGCGGAAACCATCAGGGCGGACGAAAGTGAAATAATTGTTCATAGCACATGGAACTAAATAAGTTGGAATAATATTAAATATCATTTTTCATTGAACATTACATGACACTTAAATCATTATAATATCAGGAAGATATAAACAACAACATATGATTTTCAATTAAACAAAGTCCAAGTCCTATATGAGCATGAAGAGATCCTTAAGTATCAAACGTGAAACATGTTAAAAATAAAGGGTCAACATTGAAAGTTGGTGAGTTTCCATGGGTTAAACACACACCCACACACACACACACACACACACACATATATATATATATACATATGTATATATATATAAGATTTACAAGTAGCAATTCATGTCAATGGTATGAATTATGCGAGTTTATAGAACACATATAGCTACAATCAAAACTCGACAAATTACAACTTTACAAGTTTACACGATTGGCTAAGTGTACTTGGTTTTCATGATGAACAAGTTATACGTCATGAGGAGCTGGAAATACATCGGCTTTTGGACCAAATAGGCTTGTGAGACCCATAGATCTATGACATCACTAGGATAGCAATATTTAATAATTTTCAACATATAATGTATCTCATATAACACTCACAATAATAGCAATAACCATGACAAAATGTAAAGATGAATTGCATGTGCATTTACAAGTATGAGGATGTTTACTACTGGAAGTTCTTAAGGTTAAGATTTTCACCCCAAAAGGAGTGAAATAAAGTAAAAAGGAGCATGAAAACTCACATAGAAAACTCACATGCCATAAGTTGCACTTAATATAACAATAAGAAGTTAAGATGGTTCCAACGATTCCTTCACGATTCAACATAAGATTTGGTGTCTTAGGATTAGAATATAGATAAGATTCTAGAGTAAATATGAATTAGGGTTTCATTTGGAATTTGGGGGTTTTAATAATTATTTCTAATAAAATAATGCAATGATTATGTTTTGGTTAAATAAAGATGAAATAAACCAATTAAGGTTGATAATGATAATGAATGATTCAATAATCATTTTAATAAAGATAATATGTGAAAAAAATAATTAATATAATTATTTACCTAAATTTTGATGAGATAATTAATTGAATACTTAGTTAAATGACTTTAAAATTATTTAAAATCATTTTATAAAGTTTTGAACTTTTAAATAAGTTGTTATAAAGGTCTTATAATACAAAACTTTAAAAATAAGAATGAAATATAATAGAAAATTATATTTTTTATAAGTTTTAATAATTTAAATAGAAGTTTAAGAAATACTTTTATTAACTATTTATGATATAACTTGATTAACTAAATAGATGAATAATTAATCGTTTAAATAATTAATTAAATAATCATTTGTATAATTACAATTTAAAGTATTTGTAACATGAGGGTTTAAAGTGTTTTATGATAATCCACTTTGAGTTATAATATATTTATAATATATAAATGACAAAATAACATTTTTATAGCCTTTTTACTCTTTAAAAGTTATTAAATTTCAGAATTATAATCTTATAAAACCTTTAAAATTTAATAATTTCTGAAATATTTTAGTTAACAAGATAATTATAATTCTAACTAAACAATATATTAAAACTTTATGCAATTAAAGAGAATTTAAAAAACTCTAATAACTAAAAAGGGATGAGGGTACCCGGGTCAAACCCGGGTCCCTTATATGAATGGTAGCTATTGTAACCAGTTGGGCAAAAGCCCGAATGTGGTTAAAAGCGTAGTTAAAATGTTTGAAAACATTAATTACCGAAATCCCCAAATTCAACGTCAACCCTAAAATCAATTTGATTCCAATTGAACATCAAGATGATTATGATAACCAAATTGATATTAGGGCTTTTGATGTTCATAAGATTCCGAGTGTATATTTGTTTTTAATTACATACAAAGATGCCCAAATCAAGTTGAACAAGAGTTGAAAAAGAACAACAACTGTCGCGACTTGAACGGAATCAAATCCCTCAAAGATGATGTTGTTTTGATGAAATTAATCACATGAAAAGCTTTTAAGGTTGGAAATGATTGAAAGCCCTCTATTAATTGCAATCCAAGTTCACAGAAAGATGTCTTTGATCATGTTGCTGGTTGAAGAAGGTGATGGTATTTGTTTATGGTGTATAGGTGTGTTTCAAACGAAATTAGTGCTACAAAGAGTTTAAGGGTGTTAATTCGAAAGTTTTAGCATCATTTTATAGATCCGATTCAGAATGCTTCATCACGATCAGTAACGTCTTTAAGTCAATGCTTCGGTTTCAAGTTACCATGGTTTTATGAGCGTTTTTATCCAAATTAATTTTGGTGTTTCATTCGAAACCGATGCGCACACGTTTAAGAGTGGTTCAATTGCATTTTTAATCAATCGTTTCACCATTGGAGGGGTCACCGGAGGTTAGCAGAACCGGTGACCAGAATGAGGAGGTCGACGGTGGGTTTGGGTGGTTTGGGTTTTGAAAAAAAATTGCACATTTGGTCCATGTGATTTCAGTAGTTTATTATTTTATATCTAACTTTTAAAACTACGTTTCAAGAATTACATTTTGAACCCCAAACTTATAACATCCACTACTTCAGGACCAGAAACGTCTAGGTCATCATTGACTCAATACATAGTGCCTGAAGCCAATACTATGAAGTTGAAGACCAAGAATCTCGGTAATATAACAGTGGAGGTTGCAAAGGAGCATATGGATCTTCTAGTAGCAGTGGTTCAATCGTATGATGGACTAGTTGCTAGGAAGATCGGAAATTGTCATCTTGCAGATGAAGACTATGAGTAGGTTGGCGAGAATGAGTTGGAAATGATGGATATCATGTGGGCTCTTGCAAGTGCAGTTAGACGAGCCAAAAAGTTCGTTAAGAAGACAGGACAAAACATAGTAGTCTACTAAAGACACGACTTTTGGTTTCGACAAAACCAAAGTCACTTGCGTTAATTGTAGTGAAAAGGGGCATTTTAAACGCGAATGTGTAAAGACCAAGAAAACAGGAAATGGAAATCCATTTTCCACCTTCAACCGTCAAGACAAACCCATGAGTGGAGCTACCTCTTCACGCAAGGAGACAAAGGCCTTGACCGCTCAAGGTGATGAAAGGCAAGACTGGACCTTCCGCTTTGTGTCTCCGGGTGAATAAAACATTGCCTGTGTTGAGGGACTAGATGATGGTTTTGAGAGTGAAGGTGAGAGCACAGTTGAGCCAATAATGTCAGACACTAGAGAATCTGCAAACATGGTACATCACTTGGTTGAGGAAGAGCTCAGAGTAACAAGTTCGGAATCTCCAGCAACTGAAGAGTCTAACTCAGCATTGATGGCTGATTCAACCAATTCCTCATAGATAAGTACTAAAGGCCAACGGTTTGAAAAACATTCTTGTGATGATTGTGACAAATTTGGAGAAAGCATTGATATGAAATTTGCTAGGTAATTAGACCACAATGATAACTTGGTAAATGATTTACAACTGTGCACTGAAGCTAACCATATTTTATAACAAAATGAGTGAAGTTACAAAGAAAAAATAGAACTTTTGGGTAAACGACTAAGGGAAACCAAGGTTGTTGCTTTCAATCAAGAAAATGATATAAAGTTTTATTTAAATTCTTGGAAGAAACAAAGAAAGAAAAAGCAGTTTTAGAAGTCAAAGTTAATTCATTAAAAAAAAATTGCATAGTTGGACCAGTTCTTCTCATATAGTTAAACACTTAGTGAAAGAACAAAATAATGGGAAGGGTTGGGTTACAAAGTAGTTCCACCACCACATGAGAACCTTTTAAATACAAAGTCTAGACCTATAAATAACAACACGATAAAGGATCATGTGGTGTCCACTCCTTTGGTTAGTGATCCTGATTCCGTGGGTAAACCGGTGAACTCTATCACTAAACTGAAGAAGTCTATTGGGGAATCAAAAGGAAAGATGCCTACTGTTAATTTGGATGATAAAAGTGAAAAGGTTGAGGTAAAGTCAGGTTCACACATGTCTTCTTCTGAATCCAAAATGACTAAACCAGTTAACCAAACCCGTGTTACATGTCAAAGTCCAAATACACTAAAGGCTAAAGATGTTAAAATGTTCAAACAATTAATTTTGTTAAAGAATCAGAAACATCTAAACGAGAAGTGACTAAACCCGACCAGGCTCATGTGGCACTTGTATCACACTCAACCCCACATAAACAGTTTTCTCAACATGTGAAAGGGAGATCATGCTATAGCTATGGAAAAAGAGGACGTATTTCTTCAAATTGTCATTATTATCAAACTCCCAGAAAGAAAATTGAACTTTATGATACAAAACATGTTCTTCAAAAAGGAGTTCTATTACTCCTCCTAAGAGAACTAATGAACCTAAAGTTCAAGCTCTAAGCCAGTAATATGTTTATCACAAACATGCCTTACACAAAACTAGCTTATGGAAAGAAAAGTCAAATACGATAATGAGAATAATAAGAAGAACGATATGCCCTCAACCTCAAGTGGACAGTGGGTTAAATTTATGATGTGTGATTCCTCTGGGTCACCCAAGCCAGTAAAGGCTTGGGTCCCAAACCTAAACTGATCATTTCCATTGAATGCACAGGGTGTCTGCTACAGTGCTATCACAAATACCTGGATTGTTGATAGTGGGGCGTTTGGGCACATGACCGGGAACTTGTCTCTCCTTTTCAATGTCAAACAAATTAAAGGGGGACATGTATCATTTGCTGGGAATGAAGGAGGAAACAAGAAAGTCAAGTACGTTCAACAAATACAGAACAACTTGCTTTCAGTCTCCCAGATCTGTGACAAAGGCTTCAAAGTTGTTTTTGACAAAAAGAAATGCTGCGTGTTGAAGAAGGACTATATGATTGAGGAGGATAAGGTTCGCATGTCAGCTTCAAGATATAACGATTTATATGTCTTGGATCTATCAAAAACATCCACAACTGGTCACACAGTTCAATGCTTCTTGTCAAAGGCAACAGAGAGGGGCTCAATCTCCTGGCATAGGAAATAGGACACATCAATCCTAGAAAGATGAATCACTTGACTCAGAATAGTCTAGTGAATGGTGTAAATGTTAAGAACTTTCAGCTTACAAACTTCTACATAGCTTGCAAGAAAAGGAAAAAGACGAAGAAGGCTCATAAGGCAAAGAAAGTTAACTTTATAGACCTGCCTCTCGAGCTTCTCTACATGGATCTGTTTGGTCCGGTTAGCACTAAAAGTATTGCTAATAATTTGTACTGCAATGTAGTAACAGATGATTAATCAAGTTTCTCTTGGGTGATGTTACTGAAAGCCAAATCAAAAAATTTTGAATCATTCAAACATCTGGTAACTACATTGGAATCACTCTACAAGCTGAAAGTTAGACACATTAGATCAGACAATGGAACAGAGTTCAAGAACTAGTGGATGGAGGCATTTTGTAAAGAAAAAGGGATTGTACATCAATTTACGTCTGCCTACACCCCACATATGAATGGAGTTGTCGAGCAAAAGAATCGGAGCTTGATAGAGACTGCAAGAACGATGCTAACCGACATGAAACTGCCTTTTCAAATATTGGAAGGAGGCAGTGGCCAATGCATGCTACACACTCAATCGGGTCTTGGTGGTCACACATCATGGTAAAACATGTTATGAGTTGCTCCAGCAACGTAAACCTAACCTGGAGTATGTTGAACCATTTGGTGCACCATGTACGTTGTTGAAAAAACTCAGTCTGGGAAGTTCAATGAGAAGGCTGAAGAAGGAATCTTTCTCAGATACAATATACTGGACAAGAGAGTTTATAACAACTCAACGGGTCAGGTAGAAGTGTGGTGCAATGTTGCATTCAAACATACACCATCCCCCTGCTAGAAAGGCACCTTCATTCTTCTTCGACTATGATGGATTCTTTAAGTCCTTCAAAATACATTTCTCCCTTCTAGATGATGATTTAACTACTAGGATGATGTACGATGTCCTAGACACACAACCACTAGACTCGACAACATCAACTCCACAAGGTGAAGCTTCTAATCCTTTAGGGGGAGCACTTGATGTAAGCGATTCCTCCTCTAATGATGAAGAAGTGGAGACTGAACAGGTGGACCAGGAGGAACAGGTTCCTACTACTAAAAGTACACAAGCATCAGATGTTGATGCCTCTAACTCTTCTGAACCTCATACTCCAACAGCTACAGATATTGAACCTGGAATTCAAAATCTGGATTAGGAAGTAGTTTTTCCGACCATTCCCGGATCTCGGCTAAATGTTTATCATCCCTTGGACAATGTCATTGGGGATGTTAGATCGGGTGTACAGACTAGAAATCATCTATACACAGCTGATTATGCCTTGGTAATGGAAAAGGGATACCTTCACGATGGAGATATCGATGTTTTGTGTCTCGATTTGAGCCAAAATACAGTAGTGATGCGTTAAACGATGAGGTATGGGTGAGTGCAATGCAAGAAGAACTCCTACAACCCAAGAAATTAGGAGTGTGGACCCTTGTGGATAAACCAAAAGGTGCTAAGGTGATTGGCACTAAATGGGTACTGAAGTGCAAGAAAGATGACCAAGGGGTCATAATCAGAAACAAGGCCCGACTTGTAGTTTAAGGATTTTGACAAGTCGAAGGAATACATTACAATGAAGTGTTTGCACCAGTGGCAAGGATGGAAGCAATACATATATTTCTAGCTTATGCATCCTACATGAAGATCAAAGTCTATCAACCAGATGTCAAGAGTGCGCTCCTTCATGATGAAATCTGTGAGACAGTGTATGTCAGTCAACCTGAAGGATTTGAGGATCCTTATCATTGAGACAGAGTTTACAAGCTTGATAAGGCTCGCTACAGGCTCCATCAAGCCCCGAGAACAAGGTATAAGAAACTCTCAAATCATCTGGTGAAACACGGCATTCGCAGAGGAGTTATTGACTACACACTATTCATCAAAGAAAAAGATAGCGACTTACTGCTGGTACAGATTTATGTCGATGACATAATCTTCGGCTCCATAAACGAAGAGTTATGTAAAGAATTTGAATTTGTAATGAAAGAAGAATTTGAGATGAGTGCCATGGGGGAGATGAAGTTCTTTCTCGGGTTACAGGTGGATCTGACACCAAAGGGAATATTTCTACATCAGACCAAGTATGTAGGTGATATCCTCAATCGGTTCGATATGGAGAATGTTTATACAACTAGAACTCCACTTGCCATAAATCATGACATGGCACCTGAGGAAAATGGTGATCTGGTTGATGCCACCATGTACAGAGGAATTATCGGATCTCTCATATACCTCACAGCCTCACGACTGATATCATGTATGCGACGTGTCTTTGTTCAAGATATCAGGTGAAACCTAAAGTAAACCATCTCATCGGAGTCAAAAGGATTTTTGTTATCTGAAGGGTACCCCAACACTAGGGTTATGGTATCCTCATGACGATGACTTTGAGCTTACTATCTTTAATTTTAAGTCGTTTCTCTGTTTTTCTAGTCTTTTGTTAGGTAAAAGTTGGACTATACAACTGGATTTTGTCTAGGAGTCACTCACTAAAAGGTGTCAGGTCTGAGGTGACCAATTAGTTTTGAAATAAAAGGATGACATATGAGGTGATCAAATGGTTTTAAATTATAAAAGGGTCATATCTGAGATGATCGGTGTTCATAATGTTCTATCAAATGGTAAAAATTTAAGTGTGTGAAGGTGTATGAGGTCAAACTCATAAGTATGAGCCAATCGCACGATTGGACCATAAGTATGAGCCAGTCGCATGATTGGGCCATGAGTATGTGCCAATCACATGATTAGACCATGAGTATGGGCATCCATGCTATTGGACCATAACGATGAACCAATCATACGATTGGATGAAGAAGTATGAGCCAGTCGCACGATTGAACCCTAGTCGCATGACTGGATCATAAGTATGGGCTCAGTTGCACGACTGGAACATGAGTATGGGTCCAGTCGCATGACTGAACATTAAGACAGTATAAAAAGAGGGGTGAGTTGGTTGCATTTCTCACCACCCTTCAAAGCTCTCATACGTAGAAACCCTGCCCAAATTTCATTTCACCTTGATTGCTTGCATGCTGATTGTCTTACTAACTGATTTGTCATTCATCTACAGGTATTGCGAGACTGAAATGGACCAAAATGACTGATTTATTTGAACCCTAAGGGCCAAATTTGTTAACATCAAGAACCAAGACCAAATCTTAATAATAGATCACTTAAATGGACGTAAACGTTGATTTAAAAGATATTAAGTGTTTTATCGAGTCTCTGCGGGGCAAATGAGTCTAAACACGATGTCTAACATCAAGATTTGACAAGATTCAACGTCGGAGTGTCAAACAGAACTATATGTGAATGGACACTCTGAATGAACCTTAGTTGCACGATTAAGCTAGGCATACGATACAATCACACGAATGAATCATTCGGTGACTCAGTCGCACGACTGACTGAACCGCATGGCCTAACACATGACTAAGTTTAGTTGCGAGCTCAATCACATGACTAAACTCAACCACAGGCTCAATCACACGACTGAAGTCAGTCATATGGTTCAATCGCACGACTGAACCAGTTTCTTCAAAATAGGTTTAAGCCTTAATTGTCATATCCTATACACAAATCTAATGTTTATGTCTCTTGTGTTATAGCAACATGGCTGATAGGTGGACTATGAGCACCAAGCACAACATCTACGCTCACCTTGCTTCTAGGTCTAGGAATGCTTCTGAGTTCATAGGATTATTGCCTTTCTGCGCAGATCAAGGATCTTCAAGGACATCTCAGTCCCATGCACACCTTACAGATCCATACAGCAGGCGTTCTGGGAAAGCGCCAGGGTTGACAGGTCTGTCGAGCCACACCATATACGGTGCTCCATCTTTGGACAAGAGATCGAGAATACTGAGGATGATCTGAGGTGGGTCTTAGATCTGGGTGAGGATGGAGCCTACCCAACTAAGCTACATCCCCTAATGGTCCAAGCATGCTTTTTGAGGAACAAGTATGCTGGTGATATCAATGTCGGCGTATTGAATAAGAGCAACATGTGCTCTCAGTTCAAGTATTTGGCATACGTAATCCTCAAGTGCATAGCCTCCAGGCATGGAGGATTTGATGAGATCTCTAACGAAATCTAGAATGCATATGTTACACTCGTACTGAATCACCCATTAAGTTTCTCCCGTATGCTCTTCTTGTATCTGATAGAGAACCTTGAAGCCAAGGGCAACAAAGGCTTATACATGTACCCCGGTTTCTACAGCTGATTATAGACGAGAAGCTTCCTTCGCTACCAAGGAAAGGGATGATGCTGTTGTTTTGGAGGTTATGGATGACACAACATTAGGGAGGATGAACGTTTACAGGGGAAGCAGGTGAAGCCCCCGTCAGGAGACTGTTGGGGAACTTGGCCTATGAGGATTACGTGGCGCCTTCTCATAAGAAGTGGCATCACGATGACAGTGATTCTAATACTGAGCCTATCACGGCATCCACAACCGAAGATGACGACGATGATGATGACCAAGATGAGGGTCAAGGTGGGGGAGATGCAGGTCCTAGTTCTTCATGGGCCACCGATACATCTACCATATCTTCTCCACCTCCACCTAGTACTTCTTTTGCTCCAGGTGGAACTGAGCAGGCTGCTATCCACCCGGACTTTATGATAGATGAAGAAGAGGATCCGCATGATGACCCTGTCGTGAAGACGGTTGGGAGTCGAGTTGTGGCCACCGACAGAGGGATCAAGGCGGTTAGCGGATGCCAGGCTGAGTCAAGGGATGATGTTGTTGATGTTACTGATCCTTCTTGTACCCCTGCCAGCCCAGCAGCCAAGAGGGAGAGCCTAGTGCAAAGGGTTCCAGGAAGAAGAGGATGGCCCAACCATACAAGATGAAGAGCAAGAGGCCAAAATTTCCTTTGATTACTTCTTCTTCCACCACCACCACTATCACACCCACCACTACAGCAACCACCACATTACTCCAGCCACTACCACCACACCTACCACTACCACCACCACTTTTCCACTACCACTATTTCTCCATCCACCACCACTACCACAACCATTCCACCACATCCCACTCACACTCCACCTCCTATATTCACCACATCCACTACTACCACCACCAATCACCAACTAGGTCCCTCCATCCACTCTACATTCACAGCTGGACCCACTCTACCCCATATCGGGTTAGAAGAACATCTTGCTAACCTCAACAGCATTGTTCTAAGGCTTCTTGTCACTGATGAGCTAAGGGCTTCTCAGCTAAAAAAGACGATGGAGGTGAATGCAGCCCAGGCTAAGCAGATCATGCATGAGAGTGAAAAGAGTGCTCAGTACGAGAGGGCATTAGGCCGAGCCACCATGCGCTTACAAGTCGAAATGAGCTAGTGTTGGCGTTGGTAAAGAGGATTGAGGAGCTTAAGAGGAAGAACAAGAGGATACTCCTAAATCTCAAAGGATCAAAGTCTGAGTCATTAAAGATCAAGGATGGTGATGATGATGATGATGATGATGATGGTGATGATGATGATGTGATGATGATGATGATGATGACTCTAACAAGGAGATTGGTGAAGGAGCATCGAGCGGGAAAGATAGAGAGGACGATGATGATCAGGAAGGTGATGCAGCTGCATCAGCCTCTCCTCAAGCTCAGGAGAGGCATACTAAACAAAGCCAAGATCAAGGAGCTCGTCCTCTACTCCTCCTGCTAAAGAACCAAAAGATCAAGACAAAAGTAATTCTTAGATGTCCTTGTATTAAAAAAAACTTTGTACTTGAATTATATATTACATTAATGTAATTAATGATCACTTATGTTTGTTTATGCTTTAATGTTCTATCTAATGCCTTATGTGTGATATGTTTAATGTTTAATAAATTAGATAAAGCTCAACAAAAAGACGAATTTGATGTCCAACCCCTTCAACAGGTCAAGACTCAATTAATCATGATTCTTGACTTGCAAGGGATAGTCGGAAGATCTGTGAGCTACACTCCAAAAGAGGGAGCGATCATACATGACCTAATAGACGAACAGCTCACTGAGATATTCAGGCTGAATCCTAACGAGCTGGTCAATGACACTCCAAAATTTGATGTCGCGAGTGATGATAAGCTACACGATGTAGATGAAATAGAGATAGAAGACATCACTGCGGAACACTATCCACAGTACACTGATCAGGAAGGACATGTTATCCCCAACTTGGGTGAAACATTTGAAAGTGGTACTTCTGAGAAGCTGGATGAAGTAGAGAAAGAAAAGGAGAAAGAAGAAAGCACAGCCCAAGCTTCAGACACAAACGTTGATATCAGGAAAGCTGAATGGGCAGCTTGTTTTGTGGAGATGAAAGCCCAACAGGCACCGACAAAGCAGAATACCTACACAAAGATTTACAAAGTCAAAAGACATTAGAAAGTATTAGGCAAAATTATAGCGGGGGCATATTTTGAAGACTTGAACATCTATGCAATGAAAAGAGATAAAGGGATAGAGTATTTCAGATATCTTCATGATCCGAAGACTCTACTTGGTTTTGAGCTTAACGTTTGGCATGTTTAGAGCTTCTGTATGCCAATCCGAGGAAGATGTCAGGAAGGTTTGAGGTTGTATTGAAGAAGGAATACCGCACCAGGTGGGTAAACTTCAGACCTCAACAACCGAAGAGGTCCATTCGTAGATCTGAAGTGGATCCTATATCTGGAAAGCCTAAAGTAGTGTTGAAGTGGAGTCCCCCATGCACGATGTCAAAGATTCCTTACGGGAAATGCCTCTGGACTTAACTCCACACTTCAAATGGTGGTATTACCACTGGCGAACGGGCGAAGCAGTCATAGTGTTAAACAGAGATGGAAAGACTGATACTATCTAGGTATTTGAGCCAATGTGGCCTACCAACCTGTCAGTTGAAGATGTTTATACATTATACATGTGGCCACTGTTCTATGACACATAGGATGTTGTACAAGCTCTCCAGTTTCAACACATGATAAAACTCTACTTTGCATTGGAGATACATATAGGAGTTACAAAAGAGGAGAAGTACAAGAAATTCCAAGAACATGTGAAGAGTGTTAGACAATATAGTAAACTAGGTCCAAGGAAAAGTTTGTAGATACATGTGTACATAGTTTATGAGCTTAAATGTAAAAGTATTTCATATCTTACACATATGTAATGTAATGGTTGAATGCAATAGAATATGTGGTTGATGTTTATTAATGTTTAATATTTCATATTATTATTGTGTATGAACTTATTATATAGGTTTGAGGTTGTTGTGCATGTTTCTTAGTCTATAATGACTAAGTATTGTGTTCAATCTAGTCGGATGAGTATTCATGCTAATAGACCATACTAATGGACCATACTCATGAATACATCATGCTTATGGACCAGTCGCATGACTGAACAAGGAGACTGGATCAGTCGTACGATTGAGATATAAGATTGACTCAGTCGCACAGCTGAACCTTGAGTCGTGCGTATGACTCAATCGCATGATTCAGTCACACGACTGAACCATGCTAATGGTTCAGTAGTACGAATAGAAATCCTAACCTATAAATACCACTTAATTCATGGAAAAACATACAATTTTGAGATACTTTTGAGAGATCACGTATATTCGCGAACCCTAGCCGTCCAGAACGTCCAAATGCAGCAGTCAAAGTTCATAGTTCATTTTTCATCGATCCTACTCGTTCTTAATGTTTAGTTCAATTCTATATCAATCAGGTTAACGTTCTCACTGATTGGATCGCCAATCAAATAGGATTCTGCACTATTTGATTCGGTATAAACGCAGAATCTGCTAATATTCCATACATACACGGTCCTGACACCATACACCTCAACAACCACAAATCACCCTCACCTACCAAAGAAAACTCAAACAAACCCCTACATAGACTATTCAGTCTATGCTGGCCCCTATATACTCACCCATACAGGAAGAAGTGGACAGTGGAGCTCCCACTTCTCCTGAGGAGCAGACCACTCCCACTACTTCAAAGATTATTGTTGAGGTTCATCATGCTCAACCTGATGAGCTCACAAGCCCAAATGCCTTAAGCCTTCATTTTGAGTCTCAACACTCAAATGATCAACCTTCAGGGGACAGTTACCATCCCCAGCCTTTGGACTTAAACCAACCTATTCCTAACCTTGACTTCTATACTGATGAAGACTTAGGTTTGAGTGAGTACAATGAATCTCTCTTCTTTCTCACTTCTCAAAGAGAGATGAGTGCTCTTGAGTTCCTCTGTCTAGCCCACATCAGTCACCCATTATTAAGGTGGATACTCCTACATCTGTTTAGGATATCCATACGGAAGAGGCTCTCATTTTTGAAAGTTATTACATCATTAAGACCTCAACCATGGCAACTCAACCCATTGACACCTCAACTGAGACTGTCAGTGAGCAAAGGAAATCTAGCAGCCAAGAACCTGAGGCTGGTGGTGAGAGAGAGGACCTTGGTCCAATCATCTCATCCCCCAATGATTTTTCTGATGAAGATGAGGGGAATTTAAGACTAAAGGTGCAAAAACTATCACAAACATGCACCTATTTAGTCTCCAAGGTCAGTCATCTTGAATCTCAAGTGACTACCTTGCAAAACAAAGTCAATGATCAGCAACTTGAGATTTATAATCTCACGTAACAACTTGCTGGAAGACCTTTAAGACGAGCTCAACAAGGAACACAAGAACCCGTGAGTGTTATTGACCTAACTCCTAGCTCACAAATGCAAGAGGGTGATGCTACCAAAAAAGGGGAGAATGTCATTACAATCACAAAACCTGGGAGTTCTTCAAAGAGTATGGACATTGAAGACTCACCTCTTGGGACAAAACTTGGATGAAGGACTATCTCAAGGCCAATGGCTTCTCACACTGGCAATTTAGATCTATGTCTGTGAAGACACTGCATTATATTTTCAGTGAAATCAAGGTTGATATATGCTTAGGAAGAAGGAAAGAGATGTACAAAGAGTACATGGGATGACTTTCATATCTACTCCATAACCACAGCCTCAACCCGAACTTACCCCTTTCCATATCCCTGTTAAAACTAAACCAACCTCTGAGCCTCAAACTCCTGAACCCATATCATCAGCCTTACCCACTTCCTCACCCACTCAATCCAAACAACCACTAAAACTACCCATCCTCAAATCCAAAACCTTACCCAGAACCCAATCCTCATCCACCAAACAACCACCTAAGTCATCCTCTCATACATATAAGCCTCTTTCCTTACAGGAATTTAAGAAAATCAAGAGAAAGCTCATCAATTGCACATCGTTGAGCGATATCTCTTGTGAGGAGGAGTCTGTCAAACTGACTTACACTGACAACTCCTCAACTTCCCTCATAAGAGAGCAATTCCTTGATCTCCTAATAGGAACGCTGGACCAGGATATCAAACTTCTTGGCCACAACTCTAATTCATTGAATGATTAAAAGAAGAAGCTCAGAAGAAGACTAGTGACTCTGTTGGATACAAAGAAAGTTGACAAGGTACCTAGTCAGCCTCTTGTGCCAAGAAAGAAGATTATCCAGTGGAGGTTCGAAAACTCTTCTTATAACTTTGTTGTTGAGAGAGAGAATAGAGAGATAAACAGGCTCAATGCCTTGTCTTTGCTACACTTAAGCAGATTTGATATCGTTCAGTTGATAGAGAAGCGATTCTCCAATCCCTCCAACTCCAAGGTAGCTGCTCACATCAGGAATCATCTAAGCAGCCTTCATCTTGCCGAGCTAGCTGCAAAAGCTAAGATTGAAGAGGATATGAAGCTAAGAGAGGATAAGGAAAGGAAAGGATCAGCAACCAAAGGCAAAGGCTTTCTTCAAATGGTTGAAGGTCCTAACCTTGAATCCATAGTTGACTGGGAGTATGACTATATCTCCGTCAACTAACTCTCTTCAGGAGGAACAACAAAAGTTACACATCATTCAAAGTGATAGATTGGATCTCCTGTCTACAAATGATTTATACAAACTTCTCAGCACTACTTTTGGGAAGAACAATGAAACAGACAACTATCTACTTTCCCTGGTACTGAAACTTTTGAGAAGCAGGAAGAAGTGAGGTTTTTGTAGCATCATCCTAGGGGGAGTTTGTTGGATCAAGTAAGGCTGGTGCAACCAAAGGCAAACACTTATACTTTTTTAGTACAACAAATAAGGAACTTCCAAACACAACTTTAGCACTTCCAAAGACAACTACTGAACTTCTAAAGACAAGTCTAAGGAATTTCCTAAGACACGCTTCAGCTTCCAAAGACAAAGTCTCTGCTTTTTCGAAGCTCAACACTTACAAGAATGAAGACTACAACTTCCAAAGTATGAAGTCTCAAGGAAGTCTCGAAAGAAGTTGTCACTTCTGAAGATTATGTGGCTTCAAAAGAACAAGTTCTTCCAAATCCAGTTAACCTTCGGAAGTAGCTACTATGAACCAGTGGGCATAAGTATGGTCTCTTTGACACTCTGTTGCAAATCTCTGAGATACTGCATGGCACTTTCTCACGTCCATGTAGTTGACCTTACTTTATTTCACTATTCAAACCCTATTAGTTAGTATAGTTGCCAACTTTAGTTGGTGACAAAAGGTAACTTATGGACATGTCATAACTACCATATCTTTGATAATATTTTATCTAAGATACTTTAACTTTAGCTTTGTAGTATTTGCTTTAGTCTAAAGTTTCCAGCTGGTATCAAAGCATATTTGGTTGTAGGTAGTAGTATACATAGTTTCTCGTTATAACTCATGTAATATGCTTGTAAGAGTCTTTTAATACTTTGAGTTGAGAAATAATATATACAAGTATCTTGAAAAATATTCTCTTATGTTTGCTTTGATTTAGTTAGTAAATTATCATCAACTCTTAAAAGGATTCTACTTTATCACAAACCCAGGTGTTACTTATGAGTTTGAGAGAGAAATACTTGTTTTGAGAACAAAACCCAATCCTACATACTTTATATTACATCATACAGCCGACCATGCTTAGAAAGCCAACTTAAAATATTTGATCTAGACAACAATAAAATCAAATGTAGAGTCAAAAGACAGATTGCATTTTGACTAGTGACTATGACATGCCATAGCTCACATCCTAATATATTACAAAAAATATAAATGTACATAAGGTAGAAAGCAGTAGACTCAAGACCTCAATGTGCAGTTATAAAAAACATGAACCTTTTCACCAACTTGTGTATGTGGTCCAGCTTTATGGAAGACTTCAATTTTGGCTTTTGAATATGTTGGTCTTGAGTTCTTGGCTTTGGAACTGAAAAGGTTCATGTTTTTGTTAACTTCAAGAACATTTAAAACTATTCATATTAAATGTTGGGTTGTTGGACCATATCAAAGTAGTTTAACATTATAAACTATGAAAAACGTAGCATATAAAACCTTAATATATTCATTTGTAATGTGAAAAATAAGGTTCATTTCATAACAACAACAAACCCAAGAACATATGGATCATTTATATGTGTTTGAACAAGCTATCAACAAGAAATAACAACCCAAAACAAGCCATACATGCTACCTTTAGTAAAGCTACAAAAAAAAAATTTTGGGTGAAGAAGATGATGTGTTGAACAGCCAAAACATCAAGGAAAGATGTCCTCAAGCATCCATACCCACAAGCATCAAGCAAAGATCACTCTTGCTAGGATTTGTGCACCAAAATCGGATCAAGAAAGCTACTGGATCCTTGTTCCAGCCGTGACTATCAAGAAAGATGCTGGAGCTTTGTTCCGGCCATGAACTCTTTCTTCCAAAAGAAGAGTTGATGTTCTTGTGACCCTTTTGCATATGAGAGAGAGAGAGAGAGATGGAAGGAGTGTGTATGTTCTAGGAGTATGTTCACTTGAAAACCACAAAGACCCCCACCCATAAGTGGGCGGCCGAAAATTGAACAAGGGTGGGGTTTCCCCCTAAAACCAATCTCCAAAATTATAAAAAACTAGTTGTTTTAATAGTTATAATATTAACGTTTTAATTATATTACTGATACACACTTTTATTATTTGATGCTATTTAACTAAATTAAACAACACTACAAATAATAACCATGAACAAAATATCCCCATAAGTTGTTCAATCTCATATGTAACTTATTTAGAAAACGCATTTTCTAAATTGGTGAATTATTTAATTGCATGATCATATTATCAATTAAATATTAATTGGTGTTTGCTAAGCTTGTTATTGGGTATGACCCGACTTGGATCATAACGTACTAACCACATCAATGTTCTATGTGTCATGGGCATAAAGAATCCAACAGTCTCCCACTTGCACAAGATTCATCGAAGATTGATGCAAGCAGTAAATACCGCCTAACAACGGTTTACTACCCTCAATACGCATGACTTAAAGCCATTCAATAACACCATCCCCTTTAAGTATCCAACTTGAAATGTTATAGGTGAATCAATCATTTACCCTTTTGTTTTAGATGTCATGTTAAATCCAAGGACATAGAATGATCATTCCTTGTTGATTTAACTTAATCAGGCCTTAGACATCTTGCTCACAACGAATAAGAGGAACAAATTCCATCTTGACTACATACGTTTTTCACAATCACCTCGTGTCATACCTGAACATAGCCTTATGTACTGCCATTATTTCAGAGCATTGAAGAACTAGCTCAAGGTATAACATTTCGTGAATATCAAAACCCAATATGTATCTCAGGTCGGAGGATACCAAATGATATTCGCCTTTACTCAAATTTACTTATGATCAACTAGAAGATTCCATGTAGTAAAATTAAGATGCGGGTCAGTCCAATATTTGTATCCCACAAATATCTATGAACCTAGGCAGCAACCAATTGCTCTATATTCATTCTTTTGAATATCCACCAATCCATGTTCATAAGTCTTATATTCATATTTGTTCCCACAAACATGACCGACTACGGACATTTAGAATAATAAACATACTCATGGATGTATACATGCTAAAATGAATATAACTCAAAATATCACAAGTATATAAAGAGTTAAATATTACATTGTTTCAAACTTTTAATACTAAACAGATTAATTCCAGTCACTAGAATATCGAAGTCTTAAGGCACAAGTATGACTTTCATGCTTTGCCCTTTCAAGGAGCTTCGTGAGTTGATCCGCAATGTATTGATCGGTGTGAACTTTACGAATACATATTTTTCCCTTTTCAACTTCATCCCTTATGTAGTTGAATTTCCGCTCAATGTGCCTAGCCTTTTGAAGAGGACAGGGTACCTTGATTTATGCAATCGTACCCTCGTGATCACAAAAGGATTTCTAGGGGTCTTGAATGGTAGAGACCACCCTAGGTAGGCGATAAATTTCTTTATCCATGCAGCTTCCTGAGCTGCTAATGATGTGGCTATGTATTCGTATTTTGTAGTGGACAATGCTACTCCATTCATAATGAAGACATACCCCGATTATGGTCGAGAATCATCTAGAACGGTTTAGAACTTGTATTCATGTAACCCTTTACAACAAGTTCCTCTTCATCAGATACGTATATTAGAAACATTTCCTTAGTCCTCCTAAGGTATTTCAATATACTTTTAATAGCCATCCAATGGCTATTACTGGATTTACTGATATCTGCTCGTCATGATTAGCACGCATGACACGTCCGATCTAGTGCATATCATCACATGATGGATCCTATAGCTGATGTATATGGGATGTCCTTCATTCGATCTTGCTCATCCTTTGAGCTTGGTCATAGAGATATACTCAATATTGTCCCTCTTTGAATAGGTACCATACCTTTCTCAGAGTTTTTCCATCTTGAACCTTTTCAATATTTTATCAATATATGCACTTTGGTTTAAACCTATCAACCGCCTCGATCTATCCCTATAGATCTATATTCCCAAAATATAGGCGGCTTCACCGAGATTTTTATGGAAAAACAACTTCCAAGCTGGGTTTTGACACCTTCCATGGTTGGAATATCATTTCCAAAATGTAGTATGTCATCAAAATACAATACTAAGAATGTTATTACACTCCCACTAGCCTTCGTATATACACAAGCCTCGCCAGCGTTCAAGATAAAACCAAATTTGTTGATCTCTTTAACTTGCATACTTTTAGGATGTTGTGGACCGACAAAACCATCAAGCTGAACCATATGGACAGTCTCTTCAAGATGTCCATTAGGAAAAGTGGTTTTGACATCCATTTTCCAAATCTCATAGTCATAATATGCAGCTATGGCAAATAATTCCTAATTTACTTTAGCATTGCCACAGGCGAGAAAATCTCATCATAATCAACCCCTGATTTTGAGTGAAACCTTTTGCTAAAAGTCTTGCTTTGTAAGTATCCAAGTTTCCATGTATATCCATTTTCTTCTTGAAACCCACTTGCATCCAACTGGTTTGGAGTTAAGTGGAGGGTCAACCAATTCCTAAACTTGATTGTCATACATGGATTGCATCTCAACGTTCAGGGCATCCAGCCATTCGTCACAATCCGAATTGGACATTGCTTCATGGTATGTGGTTGGCTCATCGAAGTCAACCACATAGCATCCATTCATGAAAAATCTATATCTTTTAGGTGGAATGCTAACTTTACCAGATCTACGAACGTTTTGTGTATTGATCAAACTCTTGATCATCATCAACAACCTCTCGTTGATTGCTAGTGTCAACCAAACGTGCATCGGCTTGTGGATTTTGATCCTCATCAAATTCCACTATTCTATACGTTATTCCTTCCATAAGTAACTTAGTTTCCAAGAACTCAGCCTTTTGAGCAATAATTACTCTTGCTCTGTTGGATCAAAGAAGTAGTATCCTATACAGTCTTTGGGATATCCAACAAATATACCTTAGTGAATCGACTATCTTGGTCAGGGCCATATTCAAAATACGAGCCTCGGAGAGCATTGCGAAACCCCAAAATGATAGAGGTAGTGAGATTATAGCCATCATAGATCGAACCATATCCAATAGGGTTCGATTTCTCCTTTCACACACACCATTATGTTGTGGTGTTCCAGGTGGAATAAGTTGTGAGAGGATCCCACAACTTCTTAGATGGTACTAAAAGGAATTACTGAGGTATTCACCTCCTCTATCTGAACGAGGAACTTTGATAGTATTATTGAGTTGATTTTCTACTTCATCCTTAAAGGTTTTGAACATTTTAAAAGCTTCATGTTTGTGTGTCATCATGTACACATAACCATAGCGACTATAATCGTCGGTAAAGGTGATGAAGTATCTTTCACCATTTCTAATCATTGTCTTAAAAGGGCCACATACATCCGAATGTATGATTCCCAATAAGTCTTTTGCCCTCTCGTTAGTGCCACTAAAGGGTGACTTGGTCATCTTACCTTGTAAACAAGATTTGTTAGGATCAGTGATCTACGTTTGATTGATTAGAGAGTATAGCAGTGGAATTCTAACAACGAATTAGCCAATTCACAAGAAAAAAAAGATATTCAATGTAAGAACAAAACGGTTATAGACAGAGAATTCTGCAAATAATATTTCATTCAATATTCATTTTCGTGGTAACGGAATGTCACAATTACAATTAGGTCAACACCTCTTATATAAGAGATGTGACGTCTCTTGATGTCACTTGATAGTGACATCTAACAGAATTTATACAAACTACTGATAGTTAACACAACTACTGAAGTTGTCAAACAGCTGACATCTTCTTACAAAAATGGTAAGTGTTAACTATTATTACAACTATTGAAAAGAGACTACTGAAACTATAACAACTGAAGAACATGCTCTTCAGTTGTTTTACAAATACTGAAACAGAAGAAAACTACTGAAAGTAAACCATCACAACAACTGAAGAATGCTTCTTCAGCTGTTGTAACAAACTCTGAAGGCTTCAGTACTTGTACTTGAACTTCAACTGTTGTCATCAGCTGATGTCTTCAGTCTTTATACTTCAGCTGTTGAACTTCAGTACTTTGGTCTTCAGCTGTTGAAGTCTTCAGTACTTTAGTTCTTCAGCTGTTGTTCTTCAGTACTTTGGTCTTCAGCTTTTGAAGTCTTCAGTACTTTAGTTCTTCAGCTGTTGTTCTTCAGTACTTTGGTCTTCAGCTGTTGAAGTCTTCAGCACTTTAGTTCTTCAGCTGTTGTTCTTCAGTACTTTGGTCTTCAGCTTTTGAAGTCTTCAGTACTTTAGTTCTTCAGCTGTCGCAGTCTTCAGACTTTGTCAAACAGCTGATCAAGTCTTCAGCAGTTGTTGTGATGTCTGTGGGACTTAGAGGTTTTTCTGATCAGGCTCATTGGTTCTTTTGGTCCAACAAACTCCCCCTGAACCAATGCAGCCAAAACCTCTAAACTTATTAGAGTTGTCCCACTTATTTATGGCAGAAATGTTGGTCTTTTTGTCTTCAAGATCAGCTCAGAAGTGACCCTTTTTAAGCACCGGCCTGGGAAGAAGTCTCAAAGATCTATTTGGCAAGGTATGAATGGGAACTCTGTCTTGGGGAACTGGACACAGAGTTGTTACCCCATTCATGAGATCTACTTCCCCATTATGAGTCTGTATGACTCTCTTGTGTAGGCCTCAAGGAAGGTGATTTGTTCCTCCATGGTCAGCTCTTCAGCACCGCCTTCAAACAATGATTCAGGCCCATAGTACTCAGACAGGTATTTGGCCTGTTCCCATTCTTTAGCTCCACAGTTGTTATTATTCTGTAAGCAAACTCATCCGGGTGATTACCCTCTAGGAACAACTAGCTCATTCTTCCTGACTTCCTCAAGCCTCTTGTAAACTAACCCTTTTTCACTATTTTGTTTTCCAGCATCTTCTGTGGGGTTAGATTAGCTTTATAGGCTTTCTTGAAGTCCTCTAGGATTTCCCAGGGTGATACTACAAAGACCAGAGAGATCATTTCATCTACGATCTTTTTCACCTGGCCAATGTATCTCTGTGGTATGTTTTTCTTATGAATCCTGTGAGACACCCTGGGATCAGGCCAAATCCTCACTCTTTCCTTTGGATATTGAAAGGTATGCTTGAGAGTGTATAGTCTGAGAGCTTGTTTTTTCATATTGATGATAGAAGATGTGGCTGCATAAGCTTTGTCGACCCTCATCAGCAATTCCTCATCATGCTGTTTGTGAAGCTCTTCTTCTTCTAGCTTCACTTTAACAATTTGTCTTTGAAATTCAGGAGTGATTGCTGAGGAGTGACTTGTGGCCTTAGGCAACTGTATCACAGCTGAGAGTGGCAGCCTATCTTCATCATCTTCTTCATCATCTTCTAGCCTCAATACCCTTCTCTTCTTCTTCAAGGGTACATCATCGGCTATTGGTTTTGAGGGTAAGGGAGTTGGTTTGGTGGGTTGTGTTTTGGGTGGTTTTGGTGTGGGAATGTTGACAGGCTGTTCTAGCGTTTTTGAGGTGAGTGTGGCTTTTGATTGCTTGGCTAGTTCAGTCCTGCTCCCAACACCAGCTTCATTCAAAGCTTCAATAACTAGTCCTTTAGTATATACTTCAGACGAACAGATCTTGGTGGTTATTGCCAAGATACTATCCCTGGACCAAGCTTTGATTTCGATCATTGATCTTCCAAGATATTTTGCAATAAATCTAATCATGATCTCCAACCTTTCTCTTTCTAACACCTCATAACTTGCCCATCTATTCTGGATTTCTTCAATCTCTAATCTTCTAATCTCAGAGTCAAGTTTATCGGTGTCATGGCCTTGCCTAAACAGCTGATCAATGATGTTTTCCATTGATCTGCTGTGTTCGGCATCAGCCACTTTTACCATCATCTCCAAGGCTTTCTCTTTTTCCTTCTCTTTTTGGTCTCCATATCCAACTCCTTCTCCATTTCCACTACTGTCCCTTCTGTTTCTTTCTCTTTCTCTTTCCCCTCTGCACTCCTCTTTCTTTTTGCTTTCACTGACTTAATCTCCCCCTTTTTGGTTGCATTGGTTGCAAGGGTTTGATTGTCAGAAAGTTGTTTGCTCACAACCTCCTCTATCAATGGTTGTATTACTGAGGAAAGCCTCTCATCAATGGTTTTGATCACTATGTCAGTGATTATAGGTGTGATAAGAGGGAGGGAATTTTGAAGTATAGCAGTTATTTGCTTAGGGGGGTTCTGTTCCTGAGAAATAGTGCCAGAAACAGAGGCAAGTGGCTGAGTTTTTGGGAGTGGCTCAGTGTTTGGGAGACCTTCAGATGAAGGTGCCATCTCTGAGGTTTTAGAGGCAGATGGCTTTGATCCTTAGAAGTTTTGGCAAGCAGCTCTTTGAGTCTGCTCACCTCCTCTTCCAGGATGGTGTTTTGGATGATTATATCGTAAAAGAAGCCCAGGTCATCATCAGTAGTTACTGAATCACCTGACCTCCTGATAGGATCAGGATGAATATGCACTGAGTGTAGCTCAGTTGTAGCATGTGCCCCTTGTCTTGGAACTGGGGACTTCCTGCCTCAGGACTATGTCCTTCATCAGCAGTTGCATCTGGTAAGGTCTTAGTAATGGTACTAACTACATCCTGATCATATGCTGAAGCAGGATAAGTGGCAGCCTCACCAGAAGTTCCAATCTCCATTGCTACACTAGGAAAAGGAACATTGTAACCCCTATGTTGTGGGTTATCAGAGGCACTTCGGTCCTCCCCCTCAATGGTAGAGGTATTCCCAGTTGTAATTGGTATTTGGGGAGGGGGTGAGGAGTGCAACTGAGTCATCACTTGTGCAACAAGTAATGTAGGACTTTGTGGGGCGGTTGCATGTGGTGAATGGGTAGAAGCAGATTGCACCCGGGGTGAATGGTGCGCTTCAATGGTAACCCTCTCAAGTGAGATAGGTTCCAGCAGTGTAGGTTCCCCAATATTGGTTGCAACAGGATCCTGTGAGAGGATACATGTGCGGCTTTGGCAGGTTGAGTCTGTGACACAACTGGGGGTTAAGACCAGTATGTGGTTCCTGTGTTTGTGGTACAAGGGCATCCTCAGAGGACTCATCTCCCTGCGTAGCCTTTTTGGCTTTTTGGATTTGGGTTTAGTGGGGACTTTGGATCTGGAGGTGGTGGCTGTGGGTTCCAACTGCGTGGGTTTTTGCAGCTTGAGCCTGTTTCAACGTTTGGTCAGAGTTGTGCCTAGAGTATACTTCAGGCAATACAGCCGTTGCAGGGACTCCGAGGCCAACAAGTCCCTCAGCTTTCAGCTGATTCTCTATTATGGCCATAATGAACCGAGGATATAATATTAGTGGTTAGAAATAGATTTTGAGGCCATATCCTTAAGTTCCAGAAAAATGATTTCAGAAAGTTTAAGTCCTGTTGCTCAAGGATAGAGAATAGTACCTGCTGCCACCTTGTAGACATTTGATCCCAAGAGGAAGTCTTAGGAGCCAAACAAACATTTACCATGTGAAAGATAAGATGTTCAGCATCATGGAAATGTTTCTTCAGTATGGTGGAGGCACTAAGGTTTCCCTGATATCCATGGTGGGCAAAGGATAAATCAGTTGTGCCCTTTGGATACCCAGCAGAAAAAGTGGCATCATCCAGGTTTAGGGTTTGGCGAAGTATATCGGGAGTGATGACCACTTGTTGGTTGTTGACGACCGACGGGAGAGACTCGGTGTTGTTCTCCCCAGTGGTGAGGGTGACGTTCATCCAAAACTGGTGAAGGGATTCAGCATGAATGATTGGATTGAGAAGGAAGGCCGTTTTATAGGGTGACTGGACCATAAGATCAATAGCGTTATCGAACTCAGTCCAGAATGGCGATTTGGTGAGGTAAGCTACACAGTTATGTCGAGGTTTGAGCTGCATGGTCGCCATTAATGAGAGTGATGTTTTGGAGATATGAACGTTAGGTTTGAAGAAGATGAAGCTCTGAAGGATTAGGTCTTGGATATTTATAGGGTATGGGTTAGAAAACGACTGAAGGGTTTGGTGTTAGTCATCAGTAGTTTTAGACGACTGTTGACATGGTATTACCCTTTCAGAAGTTGAAACAGGTGAAGTCTTGGTTTTAGGCATCAACAGTTATAAAACTACTGAAGACCATGGTTTTGACTTCAGATGTTTGAAAACAACTGATAACTTGGTATTAGTTCTCACTAGTTGTGAAACTACTGAAGACATGGTTTTGTCATCAGTTGTTGTAAACAGCTGACGACTTGGTGTTAGTCATCAGTAGTTGTGAAACTACTGAAGACATGGTTTTGTCATCAGTTGTTGTAAACAGCTGATGACTTGGTGTTAGTCATCAGTAGTTGTGAAACTACTGAAGACATGGTTTTGTCATGGTTTTTTCATGGTTTTGTCATCAGTTGTTTAGGATGAAACATCATTGTAGAAACAACTGAAGAGAAAGTTCTCATCAGTAGTTTTCGTCAATTCATAGCCTTTCAGCTGTTTCATACTGTCCTCAACACTTACTCATTAGCCTTTTGTTGTTTTTAGTTGTTTCATAGGACATTAGTACTTATCTGTTTTTACAACATCAGTAGTTACAACTACATCAGTAGTTGTAACTTTATTAGTTGTTGTAACAGAAGTAGTACTATATGTGATATGGTCACTAATGATCATCAGTACTTATTTACTGAGATCATCAGTAGTTATCACTTATTCTAGCTGCAGCATACCAAGCCTTAACACAAGGTTTTGGAAAGTAGAACTATCCAAAGGCTTAGTAAAAATATCTGCAAGCTCATCAGCACTAGGCACAAACTTAGGATCAATCAGACCTTTTTCAAAACAATCCCTAATAAAATGATGTCTGATCTCTATATGTTTGGTCCTAGAGTGTTGGACTGGATTTGTGACAATACACAGAGCTGAAGCACTATCCATTAATAATGGAGTCTTAGTCTCTGTAATGCCATAATCCAAAGTTGGTTCGGAAGCCAGAGTACCTGAGAAGTACAACTTGCAGCTGCAATGTACTCGGCTTCAGCAGTTGATGTAGCAACAAATGTTTGTTTCTTACTCTGCCAACAGTTCCTAGGAATTGACAACCACCAGAAGTTGACTTTCTAGTTAACTTGCACCCTGCATAGTTACTATCTGAAAAAGCAACTAATTTGCAAGAGTGTCCAGTGGAATACCATAAACCTAGAGATTATGTACCTTGCAAATATCTAAAGATCCTCTTGACTGCAATCAAATGAGACTCTTTAGGAGTAGCTTGAAATCTAGCACAGACACAAGTAGCAAACATGATATCTGGTCTAGAAGCTGTTAAATACAACAAGGACCCAATCATACATCTGTAAAGTGTTTCATCAACAGCTTTACCTTTCTGATCTGCATCCAGTTGTGTGGTGTTGCACATGGGAGTACAACAGGGCTTACAATTTTGTAAATCAAACTTATTCAAAAGATCTTTGTATATTTTGACTGATGAATAAAGGTTCCATCAGCCTTTTGTTTGATTTGCAAGCCTAGAAAGAACTGTAATTCTCCCATTGCACTCATTTCAAACCTCTTTTTCATTAATGTTGTAAAATCATCACACAACTGGGGATCAAAGGATGCAAAAATAATAATATCAACATAAATCTGAACAAGTAGCTTATGCTGATCCACCTTCTTAATAAACAAAGTTTTATCCATGGAGCCTCTAGTGAAATATTGTTAACCAGAAAAGTGGAAAGTGTCTCATACCAGGATCTAGGAGCTTGTTTCAACCCATAAAGAGCCTTATCAAGTTTATACACCCATTCAGGATGTTTATTATCCTCAAAACCTGGTGGTTGACACACATAAACTTCTTCTTTTATTTTACCATATAAAAATGCACTTTTGACATCCATTTGAAAAACTTTAAGATTGTGAAATGCAGCATAGGTTAAGAACAATCTAATTGCCTCTAGTCTGGCTACAGGGGCAAAGGTTCATCATAATCAATACCTTCTTCTTGTGAAAACCCCTGTACAACCAGTCTAGCCTTGTTCTTAACAATAAGCCCATTTTCATCAGTTTTATTCCTAAACACCCATTTAGTGCCTATTGCACACTTACCTGGGGGAAGAGGAACCAGTTCCCACACTTGCTGTTTCTTGAACTGAAGTAGCTCAAGCTGCATGGCTTCAACCCATCCATTGTCTCTCAAAGCAACATGATAGTTCTTTGGCTCTAGCTGACTGATGAAGAGAGCATAGAAGCAGAAGTTATACAATTGACTTCTTGTTGAAACTCCAGCATTGATATCACCAATAATTTGAGACATTGGGTGATTCTTCAGTTCTGATAAACCATGATATCTGTGCAAGTGTTTGTAGAACCTTCAGCAGCAGTAGATGTTAATGCAGACTCTTGAAACCAAGAATTTGATGGTAACTCAAAAGATGTAGAGGAATCAGAGATCTCATCAGCATTTGTTGTGGATGGAACTGCTGAAGCTACAGGAACATCAAATTTAGCAGACTCAGGCAGTTGGTCACTAAACTTGAATAGGTGAGTATTGATATTATCATCATCATCATCAATACCACCAGGTGGAAGACATGCTGCAGAAGATGATTTATCCGCATGATCTGTAACAGCTGGAGGTTGATAAGGAACATATTGCAGTATGTCCAAATCAAATAACTCCACAGGGTTTTGTGGAATCTTGTCCATTGGAGATTCATTAAACTTCACATGCAAAGTCTCTTCAACGATCTTTGTTCTGCAGTTGAAGACTCTGTATGCCTTGCAAGTAGATGAATAGCCAACAAAATACCCTGCATCCACCTTAGGATCAAATTTTTGGAGTTGATCCTTTGTGTTGAGAATAAAACAGGGACACCCAAATGCTTTGAAAAATGAAATTAGAGGAGCCAAGTGATGGAGAACTTCATATGGAGTCTTCATCAACCTCTGATTTACTAAGTCTCTATTCTGCACATAGCAAGCTGTGTTAACAGCTTCAGCCCAAAAGGTCAGTGGCAAACCAGAGTCAGCCAACATAGACCTTGCAGCTTCAATTAGGGTCCTGTTCTTTCTCTCCACTATGCCATTTTGTTCTGGAGTCCTTGGGATGCTAAACTGCCTTTTGATTCCGTTTGAAAGGTAGAAGTCATCAACTGTATTGTTTCTGAATTCAGTTCCATTGTCACTCCTTATACACTTGACTGAAAGGGAATACTGCTTCTCACATACAACACAAAGTGAATAATCTTCTGAGCAACCTCATCCTTTGAGTGTAGAAAGAAAGTCCATACAATCTGGAGTAATCATCCACAATTACCAGAAAGTATTTCTTCTTTGCCATGCTCATCACTCTCACAGGACCAATAGATCCATATGCAATAATTGCAAGCAGCAGTGGACTTAGGCTCTTCAATAGGAGGGAATGAGACTTTGTGTTGTTTTCCTTTTAAACAAGCAGTGCAGGTTTCATCGCACTGGAACTCCTTTATTGGTAAGCCTCTGACTAAACTATTGTGGATCAGCTGATTTATGTTTTTGAAATTAACATGACCCAGCCTTCTGTGCCACAGTTTAGATTCTGAGGAGAGGCTTTGGAAAATAGGTAAGGATGGCCTCTGAGATCTATTTTCTTGGAAAGATCTAAGGCATACACTCTTCTTGTCCTGTTGGCTCTCAGAGAGTGTGATCATCCAACACCTTATCAATCAAATGCAGAACTTTGGATGACAGAATCCTATAGTTCTGACTGGTGAAAAGAGCAACATGGCCTTTATCACACATTTGACTGACACTGAAGAGATTGTACTTGAGATTTTCCACATGATTAACATCATCAAACTTTATTTCTCTATTGGAGACAAAGCCTTTTCCAATGATGTAACCCCTAGCATCATTGCCAAAAGAAACAAACCCCTTCTTTCCTTGAGAGTAGTCATGAAGAAGAGAGCTGTTCCCAGTCATATGCATAGATCCCCCACTGTCTACATACTAGATGCTACTTTGGCATGTTGAAGAACCCTGCAATCATAAACAATCAGTTAGTTTTTGAGACCCAAACCTTTTTGGTTTTAGGTCTGTTCATATCAACAGATGGTAAACTAACAGACTTGTTATGAATAACAACCTGAGGGGATGGAGATGGTGAAGAAGAAGAATCCTTTGGCATGGATTTTCTACTCTGTGGTTTCAACACAGGAGCATCTAATTGGTTAACTCTCCCCAATAGATGTTGAACCATCATAACAAGTTATGTCTGATTTTGTGATAAAGCCTTCAGCTCATCAGACACAATAGTGCTTGAGTTTGATGGATTCCTGTGTTGTACCATCTCTTTTTGAGCAACCTCAGCTGTTACCTGTTTAACCCCTTTCTTTTTGGATATCTTTTTGGATTTTTGGGGTCATAGGTTTTGATGCTGCTGGTACAAATTTGATTTCAAACTCAGTTTTCATTTTATCCATTTTCTCTTTAATGTTTTCATTATGTTTGAGTTTGGAGCCCCTTTTATACCAGCAATCATCAGTAAGATGATTGAATAAGCCACATATTTCACATGGCTTTTTCTTCATCTTAAGTTGATCATCTATTGAAGAAGATGAAACTACTGAAGACTTGTTCTTCAGCAGTTTACTATCAGTACTAGCAGTTTTCTTCCCTTTAGTACCTGCTTTCTAGATATCTTTTTCAATTGTTTTCCCACCCTTTCTACTAGTAGTTTTCTTCCCTTTAGTACATGCAGTAGTTTGGTCTTGTTCTCCAGGTGTTATGACATTCTGTTTAGTACTTTCAGTACTTTGTGAATATCACCTGGAGTGATCAACTTGGTGATCATGTGAGTGTCAGCAGTGGAACCATCAACATCGGCTGATAGGTTCTGAGAGGGCTTAGTGCTGACTTCTACTTCTGATGGTGCTATTTTAGAAAGTAGATCACATGATGAAAAGGATTGGTTTTACTTTCACCATCAGATTCTACCTCTGCTCTGGGAGTAAAATCTGTAGGAGGAGCAGTGTGATTATAACCAATGCCAAACTTCACATTGGAAGCAGATTGCTTACTAAGAAGCATTTCAAAACCCTTGCAAGAAGTATCTCTTCCCTAGCCTTATCATCAGTGATTTGGCATTTATGTTTGTAAATCTCATCATTCTTATCATTAAGCACAGACTCAAATTCAGCTTTGCTTTTGGAAATTGTTTGTTCTAGCTCAATGTTCTTGTTAGTTAAAGCTACATTTGCTTCTCTAATAGATGCAAATGCGACTATGCATGATTCAGAACATAGTTTGGCTTTTGCCTCAGAGGATACCTATGATACCTTTGGTGTAGAAGCATTAGAGGATGAAGTATCAGCAGACTCTAAAGCCATAAGAGCTAGATTTCCAAAGGGACTGTCACCACCATGTTGACCAGCACCAGAGAACAGTTGTTCATGACCAGACAAATCATCTGGTAAACTGCTCCAGTCAACAACTCCTGGGGTGAAGAAGCTGTGTTGTTGAGGTTGAGTTTGTTGATGAGATTGGGAAGGTTGAGGTTCAGGTAATGCTTGTGATTGTTGTGCAATAGGAGCTTGAACCGGATTTGACTGAGGCAAGTAATAGCAGGGAAAAGGATATGACATTGGACCCTGGGGGACAAAGTATGCAGGAGATACAGGGTGTGAATGATGACCAGAACCAGCAGGATGTTTCCCTCTGTTTTGTGGACTAGTACTAGGAAAAGTCACAAAGGGTGCAGAAGAGTTAGATCCAGTTGATCTACACTCTCTTGCAAAGTGTCCCAGCCTTTAGCATTTGTGACACCTCAACTTACTCTTGTCAAAACCACTTTGGTTTTGCCAGAGAGTCCAAGAAATTTCCTGCCAGTTCTCTTGTAGAACTTCTGAGATCTGATATTAATCAATGCCATTTGGCTCAGAATATCCATCTCTTCTAGATCATCATCAGCTAATCCTTTCAAATCATCCATGATGAAGCATAGATTGTCACTATTACTGCCAGAATGACTATCAATACCAACAAATGCATGATCAGAACTATTTGAAGAGAAATCAATATGCTTATCATAATTGCTTTCAGATGCAGCATATTCTGACTCATGACCAACCAAGGCAGTATTCCCTGGTACAAAGTCATCAGCGAGCTTTCCTGATGAGGACAGTTTCCTTTTCTGCTCTATCTCTCTTTCGAATGTAAGCAGTTTCCCATGAAGTTGGGTGAGAGATAGGCTATCCAGATTTGCACTGGAGCATAGGACAATAGTGTATGTGTCCCATCTCTCAGGTAGTGATCTGAGGAATCTGTTATTCATCTGGCTGTTGGTGTATTCCTGTTTCACCATTTTCAGCTCAGAGATCAAGCAGGAAAAACGCTCAAACTGTTGAGTTAGTGTCTCACCCTTTCTATGAGAGAATGTCTCATATTGTTGGGCGAGGATTTCTCTGTTGTTTGGTAAGACCTCATCTGTGCCACCGAATTGTTCCTTCAGTGCATTGCAAAGGTCACGAGTAGTTTCATGATGCATAAGCCCTGAATAGATTTCATTAGGTAGTGCCATGGCCAGAATTCCATGGGCTTTAGCATCAATCTCAAACAGTTTCCGATCTTCATCAGAGTATTGTTCCTTCTTCTTCGGAACCATTTGATTGGTTTCCGGATTGTTCACCATAGGCTTATGTGGTCCATGTACCACAGATGTCCAACAACCTGAACTGTTAACAGACAAGTGATGAAGCATTCTTTGCTGCCATATGTTATACTCGGTCCCAACCAGCATCGGAGGCTTGGTTGAGGTATCGGTATTGTGAGGATCATTAGAAGGAGTAGTCATCTCAGATTCAATCAAATTCAATTAAGCTATAGCAAATTTAGAACAAAACACAACAACCAATTGAACCAAGAGAGATCTTAAAATAAATGAACGAAAGCAACAGAAATTCAATAATCTATAACCAGTTCCTGCAAACATGCTAATTCAATCAAACATAGATATTAATTAGCAGTTTCAATGATCAATTGTTAGATCGATCAATGATTAACCAACTCTAATACCACTTGTTAGGATCAGTGATCTACGTTTGATTGATTAGAGAGTATAGCAGCTGAATTCTAACAATGAGTTAGCCAATTCACAAGAACAAAAGAGATATTCAATGTAAGAACAAAACGGTTATAGACAGAGAATTCTGCAAATAATATTTCATTCAATATTCGCTTTCATGGTAACGGAATGTCACAATTACAATTAGGTCAACACCTCTTATATAAGAGATGTGACGTCTGCTGATGTCACTTGATAGTGACATCTAACAGAATTTATACAAACTACTGATAGTTAACACAACTACTGAAGATGTCAAACAACTAACATCTTCTTACAAAAATGCTAAGGCGTTAACTATTATTACAACTACTGAAAAGAAACTACTGAAACTATAACAACTGAAGAACATGCTCTTCGGTTGTTTTACAAATACTGAAACAAAGAAACTACTGAAAGTAAACCATCACAACAACTGAAGAATGCTTCTTCAGCTGTTGTAACAAACTCTGAAGGCTTTAGTACTTGTACTTGAACTTCAGCTGTTGTCATCAGCTGATGTCTTCAGTCTTTATACTTCAGCTGTTGAACTTCAGTACTTTGGTCTTCAGCTGTTGAAATCTTCAGTACTTTAGTTCTTCAGCTGTTGTTCTTCAGTACTTTGGTCTTCAGCTTTTGAAGTCTTCAATACTTTAGTTCTTCAGCTGTTGTTCTTCAGTACTTTGGTCTTCAGCTGTTGTTCTTCAGTACTTTGGTCTTCAGCTGTTGAAGTCTTCAGCACTTTAGTTCATCAGCTGTTGTTCTTCAGTACTTTGGTCTTCAGCTTTTGAAGTCTTCAGTACTTTAGTTCTTCAGCTGTTGCAGTCTTCAGACTTTGTCAAACAGCTGATCAAGTCTTTAGTAGTTGTTGTGATGTCTGTGGGACTTAGAGGTTTTTCTGATCAGGTTCATTGGTTCTTTTGGTCCAACAGGATTCACACTTGTCGAATGAAACATTTTCATTTGTTTTTCAAAAGACCATTCTTTTGAGGTGTTTGAATCCGATTCTTGTTTGTGTGGCCAAGACGACAATGCCAAAGATAAGAATCACTTATACCCATTATAAGTTTCTTGGTGCTTGTTTGGTATAATGAGCTATTATAGGATGAATCATTATGAACCAATTCATAGATTTCATTAAAAGGCATAGCCTTGAAATAAGATATATCATCCATACAAACATAAATACCATTGTTAACAAACTTTAATTCATAACCACATTGTTTTAAAAGGGAAATCAAAATTATGTTCATAAGAAAAACTTCCAAACCATTTGAAAGTTTCAAAATATTGTCTCCTTGGGCTTCGACATCAACTTTTGCTTCGTTGCCCATGTAGAGACTTGTGTTTCCCTTTTTGAATTGCTTATTTCTTTTGAACCCCTGCAACAAATTGCAAATATGAATTCCACATCCGGTATCCAATATCCATGTGTTTGAAGAAATAACATTTCAACCAATGTGAAGTATGAAAGTTGTACCTGAGGTTTGCCCAGCATCCCTCTTGTTTCTCAACTCTTTGAGATAGGTTGGACAATTCCTTTTCCAATGTCCTATCTCTCCACACTCAAAGCATGGATCGTTCTCCGTTACCTTAGGCTTCTTAAGCTTAGGCTTTGAAGGTTCCGCTTTAGCCTTTCCTTCCCCTTTCTTTCCCTTTCCTTTGGCAACATTTGCCTTGGATCAGGAATGGCCTTTTCTTATTGCCTTCCTCATTGATGGAGAGAACAGGTAGACCCTTTCTACCCATCCCTGCCTTGGCTGTTTTGAGCATTGCGTGAAGCTCACCAATGCTCTTGTCCCATCCGTTCATATTGTAATTCATTATGAACGTCTCAAACCTTTTAGTTAGGCCATTAAGGATCAAATCAGTGTCTAGCTCTTTTGAGACAGGACAATTAATCCGCTCGAGGTGATCAACGTGGCTTTTCATCCTAAGAACATAAGATGATACCGATTGGGTTTCTTCCATATGACACGCATGAAGCGCTCGAACCGTTTTGAAGCGCTCTACCCTATATTGTTGAAGGAACATTTCCTTCAACTGGGTAATTATGTGGTATGCCCCAAGATGCTCCAAGTCCTTTTGGAGTTTGGGAATCATAGTTCCAAACATGAGGCAGGAAACCTACATGGAATCCTCAGTGTACTGAAGCCAATCGTTATAGGCCTCAACATCCTCGGGGTCGGGTTGGTCAGGAATAGGATCGTCAAGTACATAGGCCCTTTTCTCTTGCTTGAGAAAAATTCTCAAGTTTTGATACCAGTCCATAAAGTTATTATGGTTAAGACGATACCTTTTTAAGATTGTTCTCAGTGATAGGGTAGGGACGGTCGGGGTGGTAGCATTATTGTTTGCGGCCATTTCTACAAAATTACAAAGTTCATTTTAGTATTTCTGAAAAATTGCATTTTAATTATTAATACCCTTTACACGTCTCATAGACAATTAATAATTAAAATCTAGAATCCAACGTTACATTTAAATGATGGTTAGGCGACCTTTATCCCATTATTTAAATTAACAAGGTAGTCAACATTTGACAATTGCAACCTATTGCAACTTCTAGCTTTATGGGATCGGTTAAACATCTTATGTTTAGTCGGCATGTAAAATCCCATCAACACTATTGTACGCCATGCTTCGGTGACCCTACGCACATGGTTTCCAATTCAAGTCGTCCTACTTACACACACGTGTGAGTTTACACATACAAGTGGTTAGGTGACCATTATCCCACAAGTATGTTAAGCCCACCTCAAACACACAAGTTTCCTAAAAGTGGTTAGGTGACCTTTATCCCACAAGTACATCTCAAGTGATTCGGGTGTCGTGTAAAAGGATGGTGTTTAACTTGTTTCCAAAGGGATTTAAGTTTCCATTAATACTAGTTATGAAAACTCTATGTACCTTGTATTCGCATGCTTTCAAATACACGGTACCTTATGGTTCTCTTTTAATAAAACCTCTTTTATTTTGAAATCATTAATCCTTTTAATCCTTTTAATTCAGCTTGTTATGATATTTTATTTAGATTGTTAAGAATATCCACATATCAAACAATCAACCTAAAATGAATAATCAAACAAGCATATATCAAACAACCACATGTGCATAACCATAGCCACTATGTTGACAACACTTGTTTGCCATCACAAGTGTTATCATTTGGTCTTTCCTAAGGGTTGAACACAACACAATGATGAGAGCTCCAAAGACCCCCACTTGAACTTGCATCCAAATGCTTCAAGCCCTTCTCTTGTGTCTTCCTTTTGTACTTCCATCTTGTGCATCTTCTTTTACAAAATTTGTATCCTAATACAAATTTTCTAATAAAAGAAAGCACACCTAATCTATCTATTACATTTCCATTGAATGAATAAATAAATTACACCCAAATACAAAACACAAAAGAATAATATTACAACCCATTATCAATGAAATCAACCAAAACAAACATCCATTCAAAACCAAATCAACACAAGGTCAAGGCTAGGTTATGCACCAATATGAATCATCATATACAACATTCAAGAATCAAATAAATCTCCATATGACCCTAAATTTTCAGCCAACATAAACCAAGAATTTAGGGTCTCTTGTCCAAACAAAAACACAATCAACCACTTGAAATCTTTCTTTCAAGGTTTAATCACAAGCATGCTAGATATAACCTTGAAAGGTTGGGGATTTATAACATCACCATAAAACAGCCCCTATAAGGTTGTTAAATCCCCATAAAACCAATTTTACAAGGACAAAAGAAACTAGTCATCCACATATCCGGCTCTAGATGCCAATGTTGGGTTTGTTGGACCATATCAAAATAGTTTAACCATTATAAACTATGAAAAACGCAGCGGATAAAACCTTAATATGTTCATTTGTAATGTGAAAAATAAGGTTCATTTCATAACAACAAACCCAAGAACATAAGGATCATTTATATGTGTTTAAACTAGCTATCAACAAGAAATAACAACCCAAAACAAGCCATACATGCTACCTTTAGTAAAGCTGCAGAAAAATGATTGGGTGAAGAAGATGATGTTGTTGAACAGCCAAAACATCAAGGAAAGATGTCCTCAAGCATCCATACCCACACGCATCAAGCAAAGATCACTCTTGCTAGGATTTGTGCACCAAAATCGGATCAAGAAAGCTGCTGGAGCCTTGTTCCAGCCGTGAACTATCAAGAAAGATGTTGAAGCTTTGTTCCAACCATGAACTCTTTCTTCCAAAAGAAGAGTTGATGTTCTTGTAACCCTTTTGCATATGAGAGAGAGAGAGATGGATGGAGTGTGTATGTTCTAGGAGTATGTTCACTTGAAAACCACAAAGACCCCCACCCATAAGTGGGCGGCTGAAAATTGAACAAGGGTGGGGTTTCCCCCCAAAACCAATCTCCAAAATTATAAAAAACTAGTTGTTTTAATAGTTATATAATTAACCTTTTAATTATATAACTCATACACACTTTTATTATTTGATGTTATTTAACTAAATTAAACAACATTACAAATAATATCCATGAACAAAATATCCCTATAAGTTGTTCAATCTCATATGTAACTTATTTAGAAAACTCATTTTCTAAATTGGTGAATATATTTAATTGCATGATCATATCATCAATTAAATATTAATTGTTGTTTGCTAAGCTTGTTATTGGGTATGACCCGACTTGGATCATAACGTATTAACCACAACAATGTTCTATGTGTCTTGGGCATAAAGAATCCAACATTAAAATGTCTAATTCGGAGTTTAGATGATACACAGTTTGTACAATTTACTAAAAATGACATATTTATGTGTAATTATGTATCTTTTTATTTTATGTTTGTGTAACTTTACAAACATACTAGCATATGATAAGTGCGGCTTTATCAATACATTATTACTGTTACACAATGTGATTATAATAAGGCATCCAATTGATAACAACAGTGAGCTTAAGACCATCAATTTAATAAGATGTATATCATGGCACAAAAACACATGTGTGACCTTATAAATACGTTATGTACATCGTATCTAGAAATAACTTTGTAGCGGGGCTAAGACTATCATTTTACTAATTATTTTACTTATTACTATGACGATAATTGTTTGGAAAAAAAATCTTCAAATGAAATTTGATACAGATCAAGTTTAGACCCATAATGTTATAATAAAACAATTTATAAGAAAGTGTTTAAAGTGTTTACCGTAACTTGGAGATCTTAATACTAGTCAAGATTACTTTCAATGATTTTTTATGTTTTTCTATTATTAAAGTGTAATATTAAACTTACTCTATGTCTATGACTGATAAAGTTGCCTAGTAAAATTTTGGTAAATGAATTTCATACTCGAAATTGTTGTTACACTATTTTTAAATTTGTTTGGCCTCATGCTTGAGCTTGCAGAAGTTTTTTCGATTCATGATCTTAACTAATCAATATAAATGAACTTTGGAGCGTTATACCTATTTTACACACCTAATTACCAAAATATAAGATTTTTTAAAATGGATACATAATTCGATCAATTGCTAATCCTAAGCTACCTAGAGTTAAAAAAATCTTAGTTTCAGGATTTGCAATTTATTGAATAAATAAAGCTCAAGTGGGTGTTATAAAGTTTGAAGGGATAAACTACTCATCTGAGGATACTAGGACACTTGAACCTATAATTGCAAGGACTAGAAGTGTTAGCTGAGTTATATAGTTTTGCATTCTATGTTCACATACAAATTTCTTTATTATATTAGTTAGGGTATCATTGCATATCTCCAATTATTGCTTCTTAATTAACATCTTATTTGGGGAGTTGGGTTTGGAGGAGTTATTCTAGTATTCTCTAAAGTTGCTTTGTGATCTTTGTTTAAAACATGTTCCCTAAATTAAGAATTGGTTATTGATTTACACCATCGGACGAGAAAGATAAAATAGATTGTTTTTTTATCAATCTAATAATTACTATCAAATAATTGCTTAGATTGAAGTATGTAGACGAAGCGTAGGGAATCATAACTAATAAGGTGGCGTTTAAGTGATACATCATATATTTTTATTCTTCTTTACCCATTTCGTTTATTTTCTTTATTATTCTCAATTTACACACTTGTTGATTTCATTTAGCAAACGACAAACGTAACATCCCTTTATTTTGTTCTCTTCCTATATGTGTTTCAAAACCAAAAGCATGTAGCCATGTTTAGAAAAGGTACGATTCATTTGTACATGCTTCAATGAAACTTGTATCGTCTCTTCTTGAGCATTTTATTTTACTTTGGTCATGGTGTGTTTTCCATCACTCTTTCAACTATTTTTCCAATTTACTTAGCCTAGCTTTAAGAAAGTTATAATTAGGGCTATTCACGGACCGAACCGGACTGAACTGAACCAAACGCAATAACCGAACTCAATTATGCTTGAACACGGTTCGATTCAAACCAAGCAGTTTGGTTCGCTTTGAAATTTACAAATTCTAGCGTAAAATTCCTTCTCAAACATGGTTCCGTTTTAACCGACCTCAATTATGCTCGAACTCGGTTCGATTCAAACCGAGCAGTTCGGTCCGCCTTGAAATTTACAAATTCTAGCGTAAAATTCATTCTCAAACATGGTTCGGTTTTAACCGAGCCCTCAGTTTTGCTTGGTTTCATGTTATAAGTTTAAAACAACATTAAGATATCATTCAAGAGTTTCAACTTTCAAGTTTTAACCTAAATTTAACAAAGTAACCAATACATTAATCTAAACTAGATAAACTAAAATCAACCTAGTATATTCCTAATAATTTTGAAGTTCAAAGCGTCTATCATTTTGCATTTCATCATATTATATACTATCACCACCCTAGTAATTTCCCTAATTCTTGCCTGGTAGTGTACTATGGCCATCAGGTAGCTAATCATACTTTGCCTATAAGCTTCTTTATCTACCTGGGGTTGTGGAGTTGCCATGATCTCTTGCACATGTCTTTCTTGAATTGAGGAAAAGGTTAGAGCATGTTTGTACAGGCTTTTCTGTCTTCTTTCTTCTTTGATTTGGAGGAGCAACCTTCCATCCTCTTCTTCCTTCCTCTCTCTACACATTTCCATGTCTACCTGTTCAATCGGTTCTTCTAATGGGAGAGAAATGATTTCATAAATGTCATAGTTCATGACCTACAGGTAAGTAATCTTGACCACCATTAACATATCATTTTGAGTGTTTGCTATGGGGGCAGCCCTTGCAAGACCGTTTGAGGGGTTTGGTCACTTACAACACAACACACAATGAGGAGGGACAGATTTAGAACACTTAACAGATCAAATGGGGAACTAGAAACCAGTTGCAATGAAGCTAAGAAACACAAGTAACTAAAAGACAGAACAAGAACAAAAAAACAAAAGCATTTGGTTTCAAGAATGTTGTATATTGCTCTCTAGTTCCTTACAAGTGTTTACAAAGCATTACCAAGATACAAGGGACTAGAGATACTTTATACTATGTCCTATAGCCAGCCATTCTTTGAAGGCCAAATGGATACATGATCTGGACATCAACAAAATCAATGTAGAGTCAAAAGGAAGATTGTCTTCTGACTTGTGACTATGACATGCCATAGCTCACATCCTAATGTTGTAATACCTCGAAAAGTCAAAACGAGTCATAAAAATAATGGGCTTAATTAGTGGGTATTTAATAAAAGAAGAAAATAGGTTATGGGCTAAATTAGATTTATGGGCAAGAGCCTAAGTGATTTAGGGCACATAATGAGCCTTCAAACCCACCTAATCAGCCACCATCTTCCTCATTTGAACCCTAGCCACCAAAATTCATAAAGAGAGAAAGTAGAGAGAGAAAGTGAAGAAAACTTAATATTTGAACGATTGAGCATCAAACCATAAGAAAGGATCAACAAATCCAAGTAAGAATCGGCCTCTAAACCCTTCTATAGATCAAACCCGGATTCTAGGGTTTTGGGTTTTGAAAAGTTGCAAAGAATCACATAAAGGTCACATGTTTACGTATGAAAACAATTATAAAGCTTAGATATAACCTCATGGTTGATAAACTAAGAGATTCGATGTAAAAAGTTGCGATTTTGGGTTAAAAACGGGTTGGTTCGTAATTTTTTTGGATCAAGAAGAAAGTTGGTGCAACCACAACCAAATCACTTGGACATATTTTGGTACAACTTACAAAGGCTTCCTAAGCCAAGTGTGGAACTTCCGAAGGAAGTAGAGTTCTTCCGAAGGACAAAGCAAAGTATTAACTTCCGAAGACAAACTCTACTTCCGAAGTCAAAGTACTCACTTCCGAAGTTCAAGTTTTAGAAGAAAATATCAGAAGACAACTTCTGGAGCATGAAGAAAAGAAGAAGTCCTCAAGCCTCAGAAGAAGTAGCCTCTTCCGAAGTATAAGTGGCTTCGGAAGCACTTGTTCTTCCGAAGCCATTTAACCTTTGGAAGACACTACTATGAACCAGTAGACATAAGTATGTCTCTAACACTTCGATGTAGACCTCTGATACTGCATGGCGCTTTCTCAAAGGGCCATGTAGTTGACCATACTTTATTCTACTATTCACCTTTTTATGATAGTACAAGTTACCAACTTTAGTCGGTGACAAAAGGTAAGTCAGGGACATGTCTTGACTACCTTATCTTAGATAAGACTTTATCTAAGATACTTAAACTATAGCTTTGAAGTATTTGCTATAGTTAGAGGATTCCAGCTGGTATCAAAGTATATCCGGCTGTAGGTAGTATTATATATAGTTTCTTATTGTGACTCGTAACAGAATGCTTGTTTCTTGAGTCTGTACAGTTTGGTGTAGGCATTCTGCTTTGGAGGTGCGCGCTCGGCTTTCATTTCAGCAAAACAAGTGGCCCATTCAACTTTCTTAAGATCAACATTTGTATAAGAAGCTTGGGCTTGAATTTTATCTTTCTCCTTTTCTTTCACCATCTCTTTCAGCTTATCAAAAGTAGCACTACCAAAGGTTTCACCCAAGTTGGGGATAACATTGCCCTCATGGTCGGTGTACTCAGGATAGTGGTCAGCTGTGACGTCTTCAATCTCTATTTCATCCACATCATGTAGCTCCTCATCACTTATGACATCAACTTCTAGAGCATCTTTGACAATTTCATTTGGATTTAATCTGAACATATCATCCAGCTGCTCATTTGTCAGATCATGGATGATCTCTCCTTCTTCAGGTGTATAGCGCATAGACCTTTTTACTATCCGTTGCAAATCAAGAATCATAGTGAGTTGAGTCTTGATTTGCTGAAGGGGTACGACATCATATTTATCTGGCTGTTGAGCTTCTTCTGTTTGATTAAACATTCAACCCATCACACATAAATCATTAATCAAGACATTGAAAACATAAATAAACATTAATTACATTAATGTAATGCATAATTCAAGTACAAAAGTTTCAAGCACATAAACATCTAATCATTACTTTTGCTTTGATCGGGTGTCTCTTCAGCTTGAGGAGCTGAGGGCGAGGCTCCTTGATCCTAATTTCACTTGGTGCGCCTCTCCTTAGCTGATGGATTTGAGGTTGATACAGATACATCAACTTCTTGATCATCCTCATCATCATCATCACCTCTTTTTCCCTTGCCACTCAGTCTCGCTTCCTCCTCATCATCATCTTCTTCATCATTAGTAAGCTCATCATCATCATCTACATCATCACCAATGTCATCACCCTCTTTAATTTAACATCATTTGATCACCTCAGATGTGATCCTTTTAGTTTAGGACTGATTGGTCACCTCAGACGTGACCCCTTTTTAGTGAGTGATTCATAGATTTCATCTAGTTGTATAGTCCAACATCTACGTAACAAAAGACTCGAAAACAAAAACAAACTTGAAATTAAGACAAAACAAGACATATTTTTGTGTTTTTGGTTTGAGATGGATTGAAACCTTTTATATAACATCTAACAAATTTTTTTACTAAGCAAAACAGCTTCAAGTTAATTTGATCATTTCTGGAAAGATTCATATGAAATCATACAGGTATATCATAATCATTTGGGATCCTTTTTATATGCACTTTGATACTAGATTCTTATCTTTCTGAGAATCAATAGCACTTTCATGAAATCATACTAGAGCTATAAGATGCCCACAATGATTTTGATTGTCAAGAGTTGCAGCCACGATGATTGTCAGTATATTTGTCCACTTAAATTCATACATAGATTTTTGACTCCCATTAGTGATGAGTTAGGTTTAATTATTTCAACAAGCACTTGTGGATCCCACACTTATATAGTAATCAACATTCCTCAGGAGATTTTTGAGTGGTCTACGGGTATTTGACAACAAGAAACTATTCTAAGAGCTTTCAAAGAGATGCCAAGCCTCAGGTCAGTGCCATCGCATAGTAGAGAGGCGCAAACAACAATGAATTCTAGAATATTTAGGTTATGCTTATCCTCTAGTCAGTGCCACTGCATAGCAGAGAGGCACACAACCTATCTTCTTGTTAGAGCATTTGTTTTTCCTTTTGCACATAACGCACCAACAATATTATTCATTTGCTTGATTGCACTTAGCAAGTTTTTCCATGTGCTTTGCTCATTTGTTATGGTCATCTATACACATTTGTGGCATTTATTTTGCTCGCCATGCCTTCTTGGAAATGCGTTGATTGCGTTAACCAGGGATAAGAAGAGAATCCACAGCAAGTTGAACAAATTAGTTTGAATTTGATCCACCAATGAAGTCTACTCATCTATTGTGTTGAATCTACCGACACATCATATAATGAACTAGCAACCTCTAGGTCTACTATCTCTATGTTACCTCAGTAGCATACTAGTTTAACTATCATTTTTCATTTATTGTGCTTGGACTTCTCAAACTAGTAATTTGAATTTAGCATCTTGATCTTTTAAATCCTTTTGAAGTTCTAAACAATTTGTTCCATGTACACTATCATTTTCCATAAACTTTGAATCAAAATCATAGATTTGATTTCATTTCTTTCAACAAATTTGCCCTCGCCCCTCGTTTTTTTAAGTAAATAAATACTGCAACAAAGTAAATACTAAACTAAATTATTCAAGCCATGAACCTCTAAAAGATACAAAAACCTCTAAAAGATACAAAAACCGAGGTTTGTCAAATGCTTTGGTGTAGAGGTTTGTCACGCCATTGAAAATCCATATTAATTTTAATAACATCGAATAATTGCTTTTCAAAACAGTCACGTATAAAGTGATATTTGATAACGATGTGTTTTGTTTTCAAATGACAGCAATTGTAGAAGAATTAACAAAAAATAGGGGTGTTAGTAAATTACAAACCGTAGCCGCGCATTTGCTGTTGAATCCAAATGATTTGCGAACAAAAATTGCAGCAACAATATATTTAGCTTCACATGTTGACAAAGCAACTGATGTCTGCTTCTTACACTGCCAGGTGACGAACCGTCTACTAAAGAACTGACATCCCACTAATGTTGACTTGTAATTCATCTTGCAACCACCACAGTCCGAGTCACGATACACTGGAAGCTCAAAGTCATCATCATGAGGATACCACAACCTGAGTGTGGGAGTACCCTTCAGATAATGAAAAATCCTTTTAACTCCAATGAGATGATTTATTTTTGGTTTTGCCTGATATCTGGAATAGAGACACGTGGCGTACATAATATTAGGACGAGAGGCTGTGAGGTATATTAGGGATCCGATCATTCCTCTGTACATGGTGGCATCAACCAGGTTACCATTTTCGTTGGGTGCCACGTCATGGTTCGTGGCAAGTGGAGTTCCAGCAGCTGAAGCATTTTCCATGTGGAATCGACTAAGGATATCTCTTACATATTTGGATTGATGTAGGAAGATTCTTTTTGATGTCTGATCCACTTGTAATCCAAGAAAGAACTTCATCTCCCCCATGACACTCATCTCAAACTGATTACAAATGAATAAACAATGAATGAATGAATGATTTTGATTTGAATGGTTGATGATGTGATGGTTGTTAGGTTTTGGTTTGTGTGATTTGATGTGATGTTTAGGTGTTGTATTTGTTGCTTGAATGTTTGCCGTCGAACCCGTCTCTTTTTTATTTGAAGCCTAGGATCCATATTTATAGACAATGGTGTTTCTGCTAAGGAAACACCGGATCTCTTGTATTTGAATTGAAACTGTTAAGGAATCATCGGATCTCTGGGGATTCGCATAACTGCCTTGTTGAGTTGTTGACTTGTTGACTTGTAACACTTGTATTATTTAAATACAAGTGTTTGGACTCCGTAGGAATATTGTCTTCCGAGGAAATCTTGTTCTTCTGAAGCAATCTTGTTCTTCCATACTCAGAGCTGGTTGTTCGTCCACAGAAGATCTTCGGATGTATTTTACTTGTAAGAAACATATCTACGGAAGAACAAAATGTTCATCCGTAGATGTTTCTTACACATGGTGAATTTTACCAATCATAATGCTTTCCCTGCAAACATCCATAAATCGACACACATATATGGGTTAACCTATACATTTAATGCATCCATTATAATGAATTACAAGTATTCATTACAAATATTGATTCAAGTTCTAAGCCTATACAAAATGGACTAGATCTATTGATCCTAGATCTAACAATGTATATGTATATGTGTGTAAGTATATGTATATGTATATATATATATGTATGTTTGTATGTATGTATGTATGTATGTATGTATGTATATGTATGTGTGTATATATATGTGTGTGTTCATCTGACAAATACTCAGCTTTACTTAAAAACTAATGAATTTAGATTAATATGCAAGAAAAAAATTACTCTAGGGGGAATAATAAAGAACATTATAACACCATCAAACTTGTCAAATCTTCAAGAACAACACTTTAACGTTTTTTAGAACGACTTTTATAAAAAACCCTACTTTTAAGTATATGTAACTTTTTTAGAATACTAGTTTTTTCTATAAAATTATAACTTAGACTCAAGAATTCTTTTAGTTTTAGTTAAAGCATACTATTTGCATATAAATTGTTATTACACAGTCAAACATGTCAAATCAACAAGTAAAAACACATGGTATTGTTTTTTCTCTTTGTATTGAGTCAACACTGTCCTTGAAAAAACATTACAAATGATTATACTAAAATGTGTTTTTATACATTTAAGGCCCTTTCAGGTAGTTATATTTACTCTGAAAGTTTTCTCATGGCTCCAGTTCTCACACACTTAATGTGATTGCCAACGAGCATTTCGAGATAGAAAATTTAATATGAAATAACATTTCTTAAATCATGGAGCTTATAATAATATTGAGCAAATTGTAAATATTCCACCTGAAGTTCAAAGTCGGGAGGTATGGGAGCAGGTGGTTGAGTTTTTCTCAAGTGAAGAACATAAACGTCTTTCTGAAAAAGGCATAGAGAATAGCGCACAAAACTCTATCCAAGTCTGCATGGTAGTCGATCATATGCTCAAATACGATATCTTCTGGTAAGAAAATGCATATTATTTAATTATGTATTATTAGTTCTTTTCTTCTATTATGAATATTGTTTTTAATAGGAGCAATAAACCGGGACCTCAAGTTACATCAAAACGTGAAGGAGGTCGCATTACAGAGACGGGTCAGGATGGGTCATTCAAAGGGCAGAAGAAGATTGGGTAAGATTAATATGTTAAAAATGTTATTATCATATGTTCATATGTATTTAATATATTGTGTTTGGTGATCTTAACCCAATATAATCTATATGCTATACATATTTGAGAATTGTTAGTTTTGATACGTTGTTAGTTTATATATATGTTGAAACTTGTGACTTTTATATTATAGGTGTTTATAATTAAACAATATGGTCTATATGAATAATTTGAGAATTGTTTGGTTCTGATAAGTGGTGTTTATATCTTGAAAGTTGGGAATTTTATGTGTAGATATATGTGTACCTAGTTTATGAGCTGAATGTAATATGTCTTTCATGTCTTACGTATATGTAATAGGTTGGGTACTTAATGAAATACTATTTGTGGTTGTGCTTGTAATGTTTATTGTTTCATTGATTAGTAGGTTAACGCTTATTGAACTAAATATATAGGTTTGTGGTTGTTTGCATAGATCTTAGTTAATAATAATAAAGAAATATGTTAAACATAATCGTATGAAGTTGTCATGCGAATGACCCATGCTAATGGACCATACGCATGAATAACTTCATGATAATGGACCAGTCGCATGACTGAACAAAGAGACTGGATCGGTTGCATGACTGAAACATGAGATTGGCTCAGTCACACGACTGAACCTTCAGTAGTACGAATGAATCAACCGCATGACTCAATCGCACGACTGAACCATGCAAATGGTCCAGTCGCACGATTGAATAACCCTAACCTATAAATACAATTTATTTCGTGGAAAAACGTGAGACTTTGAAGAATTCGATAACTACACATACCCTAGCCGTCCAAAGACCTCTAGCAACCTGTTCCAACTTCATAGATCGCAGTAGATCGATTGCTAATCGTTCTTAACGTTTAGATTCAATCTTTAATTGATTCTACATGCGTTCTCACTGATTGGATCGCCAATCAAATAGGATTCCACACTATTTGATTCAGTACACGCATAAATCTATTAGTATTCGTCCCATAAACGATCCTAACAAGTGGTATCAGAGCTTTGGCTCTAGATTTACATGTGATTCAATCATTTTGATCTAAAAATTGTGTTTTTTCCACTCAAAAACGCAATTTTTTTTGTCAAATCGTGTTTTAGACGTCTCCTGATCGTAAAGTTTAGTTCGGCATACGCCAATTAGGGTTAGCAAGAAATTTGTGTTTTTTGCGTCCAAAACACCTTAAACCTACGAATTTTCGAAATCCAGCAGCTTCAGTCGCACGATTGACTCAATCGCATGACTGAGTTCATACGCATCCCCCATACGCACGATTGGACTCATTCGTATCTCTCGTACGACTGAGCAGTCTATTGGCATTGTTCAACCGCATCTGTTCATTCGCTTGACTGAACCATCCGCATTAGTTCAGTCGCACGATTGAACCATCCACATTGTTCAATCGCCCGAATAGCCCAATCACACACCTTCATTCGCACTACTAAAATAGTTTGGTTTAAAAGTTAAAGTTTATAGCAATGGAGGACCAATACTCAGCATTCACAGCAAGGAGAGACTCACATATTCAGAACTTACAACTACTGGAGAATAAAGTGCGGAATCATAATAAACCCCCTAAGCTAATCACGTTAGATGAATACCCATAACGGAAGCAACGTTTCGAGATCTACTTAAATGGAGTAGATCCCAATCTGTGGGAATCTATTAAGACTGGGTATAGCATGCTAGTAGGAGCGGATGGAGTCAAACTTACACTGAGTGGCATGACTGATGGAGAAAAAGTCAAATACATTGCTGAGAAGAAAGTCTATGCTTTGCTTACATAGTCAATTCCGAAGGATATTTTCCATTAGTTTTCTGAGTATACTCAAGCAAAGAAATTATGGGATGCATTGGAGAAGAGATATGATGAGAACGCATCATTAAAGGCCATAAAGGCTAAGGCTTTGAAGAAGGAGTTTGACAACTTCTCTTTAATGGGAAAAGAAAGCCTGGATGATGTTATCAATAGATTCTACCACTTGATGAGTGAGATGCACACTTATGGAGTAACGATATCCATGGAAGACAAAGTGTCTAACTTTGCAGATGGGCTGCCAGAGAAATGGGTTTCCTTTGTCTCCAATCTCAGACAGAATGGTATGTTAACGAAGTTAGATACAAATGACTTCATTCTGAAACTGAGAGAGGAAGAGCTAAGGATGAAGTATAAAGCCCAAAAGTCTACTTATGATCAGAATCCGGCTCTGTACAACACGACTCCTCAAGCCAAAATGTCTGGAGCACCACTACAGACTGCTTTTGTATCAAGCTCGGCTGGTACTTCTCAAGCATCCATTTCAGGGTCAGAAACGTTAGGGTCGTCTGGTACCCAATACATAGTACCTGAAGCCAATGCAGCAAAGCTGAAGACCGAAAACTTCGGTAATGTGACAGTTGAGGTAGCTAAAGAGCACATGGATCTTTTAGCTGTGGTAGTCCACTCCTATGATGGACTAATTGCTAGAAAGATAGGGAACTGCCATCTGGCTGATGAGGATTACGAGCAGGTAGACGAGACAGAGTTGGAACGGATGGATATCATGTGGGCCTTAGCAAGTGTTGTCCGGCGCGCTAAGAAGTTTGTCAAGAAGACTGGACAGAACTTGGTTGCAACTAAGGACACAACCTTTGGCTTTGACAAGTCAAAGGTGACCTGTTTCAACTGTTATGAGAAAGGGCACTTCAAACGTGAGTGCGTGAAGCCTAAGAAGACTGGAAACGGGAATCCTTTCTCCTCCTTCAATAGTCAGGATAAACCCACTAGTGTTGAGGATAAAGGATAGGACTGGAGCTTTCGGTTTGTCTCACCGGGAGAATCCAACATCGCTAGTGTTGAGGATATAGATGACGATTCTGCTAGTGAAGGAGATATAGAAGTGGAGCTCGCGATGTCCAACTCTAAAGAAACTGCACAAGTTGTTAATTACCTGCCTGGAGAAGGGAAACCTACAACAACGTCAGAATCACCAGAACCAGAGACAACAGATTCTGCTCTTATGGCTGATTCATCAGAACCATCTCAGGTAAGTACTACTGACCAATTGTTCAATAATCATGCTTGTTCTGATTGTAATAAATTTAGAGAAAGCATAGATCGAAAATTTACTTGGTTATTAGATCATAATGATACTTAGTAAAGGACTTGGAACTGTGCACTGAAGCTAATAGAATTCTTAAACAAAATGAGCACATTTACAAAGAAAAGATAGAACTGGTGAACAAATAACTTTGGGAAACCAAAGTTGTAGCCTTTAACCAGTCAAATGATATTAAGTTCTATCTTAACTCCCTAGAGGACACTGTCAAATGATATTAAGTTCTATCTCAACTCCCTAGAGGACACTAAGAAACAAAAGGCAGTTTTAGAAGTCGAAGTTAACTCATTAAAGCAAAAACTGCATAGTTGGACAAGTTCATCTCATATTGTTCAACACTTAGTGAGAGAGCGTAACAACAGGAAGGGATTGGGATATAAAGTGGTGCCACCACCACATGAGACCTTGATGAATACCAAAAGTAAACCAATCAATAACAATCCAATCAAGGATCATGTGGTGACAACTCCTCTTGTTAGTGATCCAGATTCCACATGTAAATCAAATGAATCAGGCACTAAACAAAAGGAGGTCACTTCTAAGGCAAAAGGTAAAATGCCTTGTGTTAATCTGGAAAAAGAGTTTGACAAAGTTAACTTAAAGTCTGGTTCAACCACAGTCAAATCTGAACCTAAAAAGACTATTAATGTTAACCAGTCACGTGCACCATGTGAAAGTCCATGTAAACAAAATGGAAAAGATTTTAAACAAGGTAAAGAAATTAAATTTGACAAAATGGAAAAGATGTTAAAGAAGGTAAAGAAATTAAATTTGTGAAACCAGACAATACATCCAAACAAGAAGTGTCTCCATCCAAACAGAATAAAGTGACACGTGTGTCACATACGTCTGCATAAAAACAGTTAAATCGTAAAGTCGAAAGCAGATCATGCTATAATTACGGAGAGTATGGACACATTGCAAATCATTGTCCTTATTATCAGACACCGAGGAGGAAAGATGAACTTCCGGAACCAAAACCTAGCTCTTTTAAGAGGAACTCAGTGACGCCTCCTAAAAGGGATAGTGAACACAAAGTTCAACCCATTAGCCAGTCGTTTGTTTATCACAAACAGGCCTTACACAAAGCTGGCTTATGGAAGAAAAAATTAACCTCATTGTCTGAAAATGAGAACAAGGAGACATCTGAACTTTCCTCACCCTCTAAAGGTCAATAGGTTGAGTTTATGATGTGTTATGCCTCTAGGAAACCCAAGCCAGTGAAGGCTTTGGTTCCTAACCTGAACTAATGTTTTTAATTGATTGTGTAGGGTGTTTGCTATAGTGCTGAAACCAACATGTGGATTGTAGATAGCGGAGCATCCAGGCACATGACGGGGAATGGGGCTCTCTTATCAAATGTAAAACAAATAAAAGGAGGGCATGTTTCATTTGCTGAAAACAAAGGTGGGTATATCACAACTCAAGGGGAAGTCGGTAATCAGAAAGTGAAGTTTGAAAAGGTAAACTACGTTCAAAATCTTCAAAATAACTTACTTTCTGTATCCCAAATTTGTGACAAGGGTTTCAAAGTAGTATTTGACAACAAGAAATGCTATGTCCTGACAAAGGACTACGTGATTCCAGAGGACCAAGTCTTAATGTCTGCCTCAAGATATAATGACCTGTATGTCTTGGACTTATCAAAGGCCTCTACCATGGATCGTGAAGTTAAGTGCTTCTTGTCAAAAGCTACTGAGAAGGATTCCATCTCCTGGCATAGGAGAATGGGACACATAAATCCGCAGAAGATGAATCACTTGATCCAGAATGATCTAGTGAGAGGAGTTAACATCAAAAACTTCCAACTGCCGGATTTTTGTGTTGCGTGCAAGAAGGGCAAATAGACGAAGAAGTCTCATAAGTAAAAGAAAGTGAATTCTATTGAACTTCCTCTTGAACTTCTTCATATGGATCTGTTTGGTCCAGTCAGTACAAGAAGCATTGCAGGCGACTTGTACTGCTATGTAGTTACTGATGACTACTCAAGATTCTCTTGGCTAATGTTTATAAAATCCAAATCAAAAACATTTGACTCTTTCAAGGAATTAGTAACTACACTAGAATCCCTATACAAGCTGAAGGTACGATAGGTGCGCTCAGACAACGGAACCGAGTTCAAGTACCAATGGATGGAGGCCTACTGCAAAGAAAAAGGAATTGTGCATCAGTTCACTTCTGCCTACACTCCACTGATGAACAACATTGTTGAGAGAAAGAATCGGAGCTTGATAGGGACAACACGGACAATGCTAGCAGACTCGAAACTGTCTATCCAATTCTGCAATGAGGAAGTTGCAAATGCGTGTTATACGTAAATCGATTTCTGGTAGTTAAACGCCATAGCAAAATGTGTTACGACTTACTACAACGACGTAAGCCTAATCTAGAGTATCTTGAGCCATTTGGCGCACCGTGCACCCTACTGAAGAAGACTCAGGAGGGAAAATTCAGTGAGAAGGCTGAAGAAGGTATATTTCTAGGATACAACAAACCGAACAAGAGAGTTTACAACAACTCAACAGGTCAAGTAGAAGTGTGGTGTAACGTTGATGTTTAGAAATACACCACACCGCCTACTGGAAAAGGGCCCGCTTTCTTTTTTGACTATGATGGATTCTTCAAGTCCTTCAACACACCACTCTTCACTTCTGATGACGAGTTGGAAACCAAGATGATGTATGATGTCTTGAACACACCGGCTCCAGATTCAACATCATCCAGTTCACAAGGTAGCTCATCTAACAACTCAAGAGGAGCACTTGAAGATAGTGATTCCTCCTCTGATAAAGAAGTGGTGGAAAGTGATCCGAATAATCAAGAGGAACAGGTTCCTTTTACCTCAAGTCCATAAGCATCTGATGTTGATGCCTCTGAGCCTTCGAAACCTCAGACTCCTATTGCCTCAGATCCAGAACCTAATGTTCACAATCTTGATTCTGAGGTAGTTGTTCCAACCACTGCTGGATCACATCTAAATGTCTATCACCCTTTGGATAATGTCATGGGGATGTGAGATCAAGAGTTCAGATCAGGAATCAGCTGTACTCAGCTGATTATTCCTCGTGATGGAAAAGGAATACCTTCACGATGGTGCATATCTTTGCTTTCTGTCTCAATTTGAGCCAAAGTATATTAGTGAAGCCCTGAATGATGAGGCATGGGTGAGTGCCATGGAAGAAGAACTTCTTTAGTTCAAGAAGTTAGGTGTATGGTGTAACATCTTGTATTTTTGGTTAACTAACAGTTAATCTCGTTTATTCTTATAAGGACTATTAATGCTTTTTCATGAAACTTGTGGGCTATTGTGCTTATCTATTAGTTAGTCTTTAATCCTTTAATGTAAAAGATTATAGTTTATCAATTAAATTAAACATAAAATAATAATAATGGTAAACAATATCTAATAATAAAAATAATAACAATGTTAATAATAAAAATAATATTAATAATAATAACAACAATAAATGATAACTATAATGATAATAATTTATAAAAAATTATTAAACTTGAAAATGCTAAAACTTAAAGTAATTAGGTTGAGGGGGGTGTTTTGTCATTTTAGAAACTTAATATGGGAGTTTTTGCATAAAATAATAAACAATTATAACTTGAGGGACCATTTGTGTAATTTTTGAAAACCCAAACCATCCCCTTTTTCTTTCCCGTCTTTCCGGTCGGTCACCGGCCACCGCCGGTCGAACCTCCGGCGAGCCCGAAACCCTTAAATTCTATCGATTTATGGTCTAGAACCATTCCCAAACCATTCTAGGATTCGATTCGAACTTAAACGCCTTGTTTAATCAAAGTTAAAGCATCGGTTACGACCTAAACATTCACATAACCGAAATATCTTCAATCCACTAGCTGTTCGGGCATTAATACTCCTTAATAACCTAATTAAACTAACCCAAACGATGCTATACCGTTTGTTAATCGAGCACCGCACTAAATTGAATCTAAAACAATCAAAATCTTCGAAATTGAGCTTCATCTTCGTCGGGAACCTGCAACTTAGTCGAGGCCACTGTCCGAACGAATTTGGCTTAAATTGACAAGGGGCTTCGCATCTGTATCACCTTTCGAAGCTTCCCTCGAGTTTAATTGGATTATCATCGTTGTTTGGGTAGCAAACAAGTTGTACATGGTCGCGAGCGGCTCGTGTACTCGTTCTTCATTAAAATCTCACCAATTCGGGTAATACAACACATCTTCACACTCAGTTTCATATGGGCAATGAAAACCCTAAGTTTAATTTCATTAACGACATCGATTTGGTGTTCAATTTGATTCAAGAACAACCTAGGGTTCTTGGAATTGGGGGTGTTCGGTCGATTAAGGATAAATCAGATGGAAACCGGGTTATACCGCGGCTGAGAGCCTTGGTTCACCGGTTCACACTCCACATTCTAACTTAGAGGTCCCGGGTTCGAACCCGGGCACCCTCTTATTATTTTTAAAATGGCTTTTTAGCCTAAATTTCATTTTAGAAAAATTCTATTACATATAAAAATGACTTTTACAAACTTCTAAATTTTGTTAAAATCAACAAAATATTTTCTGAAAATTTATCCTTATAAAATATTGTAATATTTTGTTATAAAGGTTATAATCAAGTGTTGTTACAAACAAATGGAGCTATATAATAATTTGAATTATTAATTATTTTTGAGTTTTATGTTTTCTTTGATTAAAGATGTATGTTTTATTGCAGAAATTATTAACAACGGCTATTTTTCCCTTAAAATTTATAAAACTTCTCTATTGAACTAAATATATAAATAAGGGTTACTAAATTGTTTATAAAACCCCCAAATCCTAAAACTCTTGTCCGCGTTAAAACGTTAACTTTAATAATATTAACTTAAAAATCTTATAAATACATATATTTTAGGTGCATTGTGAAGGTCTACATTGAATCGACGCTTTTGATTGTTTTATTATAATCATCCAATAAATACTTTTGATCAGGTGGGTATTCTATACCCCTTTTTCTTATTTTCACACTTTGGGGTGAAACATGTTAACTTATACTATGGCACTTGTAAACTTATTTGAGACTTGTAAACCTATGGCAATTCATCTTGTAAAGTTATGGTTAGTTGAACTTTTGTGGTTACTATGTTATGGCGTTATATGTACAATCATTAACTATTGCTAGCCCAGCGAAGTCATAGATCTATGGGCAAGACAAGCCTGCTTTGGTTGATCCAAGTACACTTAGCTGATCGTATAATCTTGTAAACGTTTGAGACTTGTAAAACTTTGTCGAGGTTTGATTGTTGCATTGTTCATAACATCCCTAATCACTTATTTCACTAATTTATGACTTGAATTGCCATCTTTTATGTAATCTATGTACTTAAACCTATGGAATGCTCACCAACATTATTGTTGACCTCTTTATTTTTAACATGTTTTAGGAAACGCCCAAGTTTGATTCCTACACATTGGAGCTTACACATCTAGGAATGGACCTAGATAAAGTAGTGAATTAAAAAGACTTGTTATCTTTTATGTTATGTTGTCTGTTTCTTTGAGACTTAAGCTTGTAATGATACAGTTGAATTTCATGAATAATTTATTTGGGTTATTAATAGCGGTATGTGGCTGTGAACGATCTTAACTCTCACTCCTCGACGTTTCCGCCGTCAAGGTTGGGGTGTGACAGATTGGTATCAGAGCCCATAACTATAGGGATCTAGGTTATTAGAAATGGTGACCTAGGCTATAGTATGCATGAACCTTATAGAATTATATTTCTATCTTGTAAATTATATACTTTTCATGCTACATAATGTTATGCCTCTTATGTGCAATTTGATGCCTTAGCATAGGATTGCCTAAACATTGTTATTGTCTCCCTAAACTTAGCTTTGACTCTTGACTCTCCCCGAACATGAAATCTCTTAACCTATTCTCGTCGACACGTGGAATCTTATACTTATGTTATGACTTGGATCTTTAGACGTTATGTCTAATCTATATAAATCTCATCAAGGATTTGATATCGTGAACCTAAGAAATTTGTGTGACACATAGACACCTGTATTCTGGATTTCCTGGCAAAAGGCCCTTGGGCTAAGGCAAGCATATCGCATAAATCCTACGGGACTAGTTATGCTTACCTGGGGATTTCCGGGATGAGTGATAAACTATGGTCAACATGCACAAACTTCTAAGGCGAATGGGTCAACTTACCTTGACGTGTCAACGTTTCCAAATGGTAATGCGTTACCAAATGGAACCATTCCTAGTACCTTGCAACTCTTGCCTTATCCTTGTTAAATTATAATCCTTGTATTTCTATTTCTCATGTCTAACTCATTTTGCATATTCCAGCATGTCTCGTCACCATGGAAAGCGTGGAAGTTCCGACCGTAAGCTAGCTGCCATGATTGCCCGACAAATGGCGGCCGTTCTTCCGACTATGGTTGCTGAACTTAATAGCACACTAATGGCTAATAACAACAACAACACCAATGGGAACAATAGTGGTGCTAATGGAGACAATAGCAACAATCAAAACGGGAATAATCAACAAGGGAACAATCGTACTTGCACTTTCAAACACTTCAACTCGTGCAAACCCACTAGTTTTAGTGAAAAAGAAGGAGCCACTGGACTTCTCGAGTGGTTTGAGAGTATGGAGAACACATTTATCATTAGCGAGTGCCCCGATGAGCTCAAGGTTCGCTATGCCACAAGTGTTCTTCAACAACAAGCGCTAACTTGGTGGAATAGTGAAAAGAGAAACCGGGGAACTGAGGTTGCAATGGCGATGCCCTGGGAGGAATTCAAAGATATTATGATCCAAAAGTTCTACCCAAGAAGCGAGTTACAAAAGTTGGAGGAGGAGTTCTGGAACCTTAAACAAGATGGTGGGAATCACTTGGCTTATTCCACCCGGCATCATGAGTTGAGTATGCTTCTACCACACATGGTGGACACCGTGCCCCATAACATCGAGAAATTTATCAAGGGGGTGCCACCTCAAATTCAAGATGCTGTGGTGGGTAGTAGGCCCACAACTTTGGAGGAAGCGATTACTATCACTGCACAGCTCACTGAGAATCATATAAGAGCTAGCGCGATGTCGGCCAAGGGTCCCAAGGCTATGGCGAAGGTGACACCCGAGGCAACAAAGGAGGTAAAGGCTGAGTCATCTTCTCAAAACAAGAAGCGTAAGTTCACCCTGACGCGCAACTACGCTGTGACCGCCCCAAATGCTCCTTAAAAACAAATGGCGGTGGCAAATCAAGCTCCCATGGCTAAAGCTTATGCTGGTCCACATCCTATGTGTAACACGTGCAAGTACCATCATTCAAGCAACATTCCATGCCGAGTCTGCTCATTGTGTGGGAAGTATGGACATCTGGTAACTACTTGCCTTCGTGCGCCAAACAACACTGACATGCTTACTAATCGAACTTGTTACAACTGTGGCGAGCCTGGTCATATTCATCCGCAATGTCCTCGCAATGCGGGAACTGTGCCACCGACTCGTGGAAGGGCTTTCAACATCAACGTCAACCAAGCACAAGCCAATAATGACGTGGTAAATGGTACGTCGTTGAATTCCTATTAGCCCTTTCTTGTCTTGTAAAAATTCCTATCTATGTTCATTAGAACCAATAATAGATTGTTACTAAACAGGTATGTATCTTGTAAATAATCGTTATGCATCTGTATTATTTGATTCGGGTGCCGATAGAAGTTTCGTGTCTCTGGAATTCGAGCCTTTACTTTCTAAACCGCGTGTTAATATGGAAAGATCTTTCACGGTCGAGGTCGCCGATGGAAAATCTATTGTCGTTGACGTCGAAATACGTGACTGCACCTTGAACCTTAACGAACACGAGTTCTTCGTCGACCTTATTCCATGCATCTGGGAAGCTTTGATGTTATCATTGGCATGGATTGGTTAGCCAAGCACCGTGCGGAAATTCTATGTTTCGAGAAGTGTATCTGAATTCCGTTACCGACTGGAGATACTTTGAAGGTCTTTGGGGAGAAATCATCCCAAAGACTCAAACTCATGTCTTGTATCAAGGCTCGCAAGTGCTTAAGTAAAAACTACATGGCTTTCATGGCATATGTAGTTAATACGAAAGCCAATGGTAAGGAGTTGAAAGACATTCCTGTTGTGCGAGATTTTCCCGAGGTTTTTCCCGAGGATCTTAAAGGGTTACCTCCCGTGCGAGAAGTTGAGTTCAAGATTGACTTAATCCCTGGCGCAAACCCTGTGGCTAAATCACCTTATCGTCTTGCACCGTCTGAAATGCAAGAATTAGCTAGTCAATTGCAAGAGTTGACCGATAAGGGTTTCATTCGCCCTAGCTCATCACCGTGGGGTGCACCTGTACTGTTTGTGAAGAAGAAGGATGGTTCATTTCGTATGTGCATCGACTACCGGGAACTCAACAAGCTACTATCAAAAACCGATACCCTCTTCCTCGAATCGATGATCTCTTCGACCAACTTCAACGGGCAACTCAATTCTCAAAGATCGATCTACGTTCTGGGTATCCTCAACTACGTGTTCACAATGATGACATTCCAAAGACCGCTTTTCGTACTCGATATGGGCACTACGAGTTCATGGTTATGCCTTTTGGTTTGACCAATGCACCTGCCGTGTTCATGGATCTCATGAATCGCGTATGTAAACCGTATTTGGATAAATTCATAATCGTGTTCATTGATGACATTCTTATCTATTCCAAGACGAAAGTCGATCACGAGAGACACTTGCGACAAGTTCTTGAACTTTTGAAGAAGGAGCAATTGTACGCTAAGCTTTCCAAGTGTGAATTTTGGTTGGAAGAAGTTCAATTCTTAGGACATGTGGTGAATAGCCAAGGAATTCACGTTGATCCTGCTAAGATTGAAGCGGTGAAGAATTGGTGCATTCCCACAACTCCAACCGAGGTTCGTTCTTTTCTGGGTTTAGCGGGATATTACCGTAGGTTCATAGCGAATTTCTCGAAAATTGCTAAACCATTAACGGCGCTAACCCAAAAGAATCGACTCTTTGAATGGGGACCCGAGCAAGAAGAGGCTTTCGAGACATTAAAACGCAAGTTGTGCAACGCTCCTATTCTCACACTTCCCGATGGAAATGATGACTTCACTGTATACTGCGATGCTTCTAATCAAGGTCTTGGTTGTGTGCTCATGCAACGAGGCAGAGTTATAGCATACGCATCGAGGCAATTGAAGGTTCATGAAGTGAACTACACAACTCACGATCTCGAACTTGGTGCTGTGGTTTTCGCATTAAAGATTTGGCGACACTATTTATATGGGACGCAATGCATAGTCTACACCGATCATAAGAGTCTCCAACACGTGTTTAACCAAAAGGATCTCAACATGAGAAAAAGACGATGGATCGAGTTAATTAGCGACTACGACTGCGATATTCGCTACCATCCTAGAAAGGCGAATGTTGTAGCCGACGCGCTAAGTCGCAAGGTTCACAATAAGACTGTCTCGCTTCAAATAATTCGAGATCGAAGGCAATGGTTTGATACGCTAGGATAATTTGATACCGAGATTCATGTGGATGTCAACGAGGCTACTATCATGCTCCAAAACATAAGGATCGATAGTGACCTCGAGTTGTGCATTCGCGAGGCTCAAAAAGCGGCACTTACTGACGAAGGGAAGGATTAAGATTTGATGCCTAATGTTCGGTCACAAATGGAAACAAAACCGAATGGCATGTGGTATTTCTTGAATCGACTTTGGATCCCGGATCGTGACAACCTTCGACACTTCATTATGAACGAAGCTCATCAAACCCGATATTCATTCATCCTGGCTCCGATAAGATGTACATGGACTTGCGTGGTCAATATGGTGGCCTGGAATGAAGAAAGATATTGCGTCTTATGTTTCTAAGTGTCTCACGTGTGCAAGGGTCAAAGCCGAGCATCAACGACCAAGTGGTTTACTTGAGCAACCTGAAATCCCTATGTGGAAATGGGAACATATATCCATGGATTTCATAACCAAGTTACCTCGTACACCTCGTGGTTATGATAGTATTTGGGTCATCGTTGACCGTTTGACCAAGACAGCACATTTCATACCCATACGAGATACGTACAAGGTTTCAAGGCTAGCCCGAATCTATGTTGATGAAATTGTGAGTCGTCATGGCGTGCCCTTACACATCATTTCCGATCGAGATGCTCGTTTCACTTCGCACTTCTGGTCTTCGATGCAAGAACTCTTGGGAACTCAATTGGATTTAAGTACGGCTTACCATCCTCAAACCAATGGTCAAACCGAACGAACAATCCAAACCCTCGAGGATCTGCTACGTCTTTGTGTCCTTGATTTTGGTGGTGATTGGGATACGTATTTACCGCTCGTGGAATTTTCGTATAACAATAGTTATCACTCAAGTATCAAGATGGCACCATTCGAGGCGTTGTATGGTCGTAAATGTCGTTCTCCAATCTGTTGGACTGACATTGGGGAAAATCTTATCACTGGTCCGGAACTTATTCAGGAAACGACTGACAAAGTTTCCAAGATTCGAAATAACCTTGAGGTGGCTAGAAGTCGCCAAAAGAGTTATGCCGATAAAAGACGCAAACCATTGGAGTTTCAAGTCGACGACATGGTTCTTCTTAAGGTCTCTCCATGGAAGGGTGTTGTACGTTTTGGGAAGAAGGGTAAGTTAGCCCCACGTTTTGTAGGACCCTTCAAGATTCTGAAAAGAATTGGGAAAGTGGCTTACAAACTAGAACTACCTTCCGAACTTAGTGGAGTTCATCCTGTCTTCCATGTCTCAAACCTGAGGAAGTGCTTGGCCGATGAAAATTTGCATGTTCCACTAGAGGAAATTCAAATTGATGAGTCATTGCATTTCGTTGAGAAGCCTGTTGAGATTATGGATCGAACCCTGAAGAAGACCCGAACAACTACCACACCTATCGTTAAAGTCCGTTGGGAAAACAAATGTGGAGCCGAGTTCACTTGGGAGCGTGAAGATCATATGAAAGAGAGATACCCGTATTTGTTTGCTTAGTTTCATTCTTAATTTCGGGACGAAATTCTTTTAAGTTGGGGAGACTGTAACATCTTGTATTCTTGTAAGGACTATTAATGCTTTTTCATGAAACTTGTGGCTATTGTGCTTATCTATTAGTTAGTCTTTAATCCTTTAATGTAAAAGATTATAGTTATCTATTAAATTGAACATAAAATAAATAATAATGGTACATAATATCTAATAATAAAAATAATAACAATGTTAATAATAAAAATAATATTAATAATAATAACAACAAGAAATGATAACTATAATGATAATAATTTATAAAAAATTATTAAACTTGAAAATGCTAAAACTTAAAGTAATTAGGTTGCGGGGGTGTTTTGTCATTTTAGAAACTTAATATGGGAGTTTTTGCATAAAATAATAAACATTTATAACTTGAGGGACCATTTGTGTAATTTTTGAAAACCCAAACCATCCCCTTTTTCTTTCCCGTCTTTCCAGTCGGTCACCGGCCACCCCCGGCCGAACCTCCGGCGAGCCCGAAACCCTTAAATTCTATCGATTTATGGTCTAGAACCATTCCCAAACCGTTCTAGGATTCGATTCGAACTTAAACGCCTTGTTTAATCAAAGTTAAAGCATTGGTTACGACCTAAACAATCACATAACCGAAATATCTTCAATCCACTAGCCGTTCGGGCATTAATACTCCTTAATAACCTAATTAAACTAACCCAAACGATGCTATACCGTTTGTTAATCGAGCACCGCACTCAATTGAATCTAAAACAATCAAAATCTTCGAAATTGAGCTTCATCTTCGTCGGGAACCTGCAACTTAGTCGAGGCCACTATCCGAACGAATTTGGCTTAAATTGACAAGGGGCGTCGCATCTGGATCACCTTTCGAAGCTTCCCTCGAGTTTAATTGGATTATCATCGTTGTTTGGGTAGCAAACAAGTTGTACATGGTCGCGAGCGGCTCGTGTACTCGTTCATCATTAAAATCTCACCAATTCGGGTAATACGACACATCTTCACACTCGGTTTCATATGGGCAATGAAAACCCTATGTTTAATTTCATTAACGACATCGATTTGGTGTTCAATTTGATTCAAGAACAACCTAGGGTTCTTGGAATTGGGGGTGTTCGGTCGATTAAGGATAAATCAGATGGAAACTGGGTTATACCGCGGCTGAGAGCCTTGGTTCACCGGTCACACTCCACATTCTAACTTAGAGGTCCGGGTTCGAACCCGGGCACCCTCTTATTATTTTTAAAATGGCTTTTTAGCCTAAATTTCATTTTAGAAAAATTCTATTACATATAAAAATGACTTTTACAAACTTCTAAATTTTTTTAAAATCAACAAAATATTTTCTGAAAATTTATCCTTATAAAATATTGTAATATTTGTTATAAAGGTATAATCAAGTGTTGTTACAAACAAATGGAGCTATATAATAATTGAATTATTAATTATTTTTGAGTTTTATGTTTTCTTTGATTAAAGATGTATGTTTTATTGCACAAATTATTAACAATGGCTATTTTTCCCTTAAAATTTTATAAAACTTCTCTATTGAACTAAATATATAAATAAGAGTGACTAAATTGTTTATACAACCCCAAAATCCTAAAACTCTTGTCCGCGTGAAAACATGAACTTTAATAATATTAACTTAAAAATCTTATAAATACATATATTTTAGGTGCATTGTGAAGGTCTACGTTGAATCGACGCTTTTGATTGTTTTATTATTAATCATCCAATAAATACTTTTGATCAGGTGAGTATTCTATACCCATTTTTCTTATTTTCACACTTTGGGGTGAAACATGTTAACTTATACTATGGCACTTGTAAACTTATTTAAGACTTGTAAACCTATGGCAATTCATCTTGTAAAGTTGTGGTTAGTTGAACTTTTGTGGTTACCATGTTATGGCGTTATATGTACAATCATTAGCTATTGCTAGCCCAGCGAAGTCATAGATCTATGGGCAAGACAAGCCTGCTTTGGTTGATCCAAGTACACTTAGCTGATCGTATAATCTTGTAAACGTTTGAGACTTGTAAAACTTTGTCGAGGTTGATTGTTGCATTGTTCATAACATCCCTAATCTTATTTCACTAATTTATGACTTGAATTGCCATATTTTATGTAATCTATGTACTTAAACCTATGGAATGCTCACCAACATTATTGTTGACCTCTTATTTTTAACATGTTTCAGGAAACACCCAAGTTTGATTCCTACACATTGGAGCTTACACATCTAGGAATGGACCTAGATAAAGTAGTGAATTAAAAAGACTTGTTATCTTTTATGTTATGTTGTTTGTTTCTTTGAGACTTAAGCTTGTAATGATACAGTTGAATTTCATGAATAATTTATATTTGGGTTACTAATAGCGTTATGTGGCTGTGAACGATCTTAACTCTCACTCCTCGACGTTTCCGCCGTCAAGGTTGGGGTGTGACATATGGACTCTGGTGGATAGACCTAAAGGTGCTAAGGTCATTGGCACCAAATGGGTCTTGAAATGCAAGAAAGATGATCAAGGAGTGATCATCAGGAACAAGGCTCGATTGGTAGTTCAAGGATTTCGCCAAGTCGAGGGCATAGACTACAATGAAGTGTTTGCACCCGTGGCAAGAATGGAAGCAATTCGTATCTTTCTTGCATATGCATCAAACATGAAGATTAAAGTTTATCAACTGGATGTGAAGAGTGCATTCCTTCATGGTGAAATCCGAGAGATAGTGTACGTCCGTCAACCCGAGGGATTTGAGGATCCATATCATTGGGACCGAGTTTACAAACTCGACAAGGCTTTATACGGGCTTTATCAAGAACCTAGAGCCTGGTATGAGAAACTCTCGACTCACCTTGTGAAACACGGCTTTCGTAGAGGTGTAATTGACTGCATGATGGTCATCAAAGAAAAGGATGGAGATTTACTGCTCGTCCAAATTTATGTAGATGACATAATCTTTGGTTCCAAGAATGAAGACTTATGTAAAGAGTTTGAAGCAGTAATGAAGGCTGAGTTTGAAATGAGTGCAATGGGAGAGATGAAATTCTTTCTCGGGTTACAGGTGGATCAGACACCAAAGGGAATATTTCTACATCAGACCAAGTATGTTGGAGATATTCTCAGTCGGTTTGACATGGAGAATGCTTCCGCAGCTGGGACTCCACTTGCTACAAACCATGATGTAGCACCCAACGAAAATGGTGATCTGGTTGATGCCACCATGTACCGAGGGATGATTGGATCTCTCATGTATCTCAATGCCTCAAGACCTGATATCATGTATGCTACATGTTTATGTTCAAGATATCAGGCAAAGCCAAAGGTTAACCATCTGATAGGGGTTAAAAGGATATTCCATTATCTGAAGGGTACACCAACACTTGGGTTGTGGTATCCTCATGATGATGACTTCGAGCTTACGGCGTATTGTGATCGGATTACGGCGACTGCAAGATGAACTACAAGTCCACATCAGCAGGGTGTCAATTCTTTGGGAGACGATTAGTGACCTGGTAGTGTAAGAAGCAGACCTCGGTTGCTTTGTCAACCTGTGAAGCCGAATACGTTGCTGCTGCAAGTTGCTGTTCACAAATTATTTGGATTCAACAGCAAATGCGGGACTATGGTTTGTGTTTCTCTTCTACTCCTATTTTTGTTGATAACTGTGCTGCAATTACAGTAACTAAAATCCAGTCCAACATCCTAAGACCAAACACATCGGAATAAAATATCACTTTATACGTGATTGTTTTGAAAAGAACTTAATCGATGTGATTAAAATTAATACGGATTTTCAATGTGCTGACCTTTATACAAAGGCTTTTGATAAACCATATTTTCTATGTTTGTTAGAGGTCAACGGAGTTAAAAAGAAAAGTGATGTAATTCCTGAAGATGAACATGTGTAGTCCGATGAGTATAGTTCATTTTTTCTTTTAAAATTTTATTTATTTGTTTATAAGTAGTTTAAATTAAATTTTTGTTAATTCTTTGCCTATTAAATCCTAAAAAAGCTAATCCTTTATGGTTTTTGAATTTTAGGGGGAGAATAGGTTTAGGTAGTAACATTATTATAAAAAAACAAAAAAAACGAGGGAGGAGGAGAGGTTAGCTGATAGAAGTGAGATCGTATTTGTGATACCGATTCAATCTTTGGAATATGATAGTACACAGGAACAAACCATTTGGGACTTTATAAATTTTAATTGAATAAGATGCAACGTTCAAAGTATAAGTCTGTGTAGTCTGAGTATTATAAAAGAAAATGATAATAAAACTACCTACTACTAAGGTAACACAAAGAGAGGAGACGCAGAGGTTGCTAGGCCACAGATGATATGTCAGTAGATTCAACACAATAGATGATTAGACCTTGTTGGTGATGTCAAGAATAAACTAAAGTGTTCGACAAGCTGTGGGTTATCATCTTATCCCTGGTTAACACAATCAACAAAATTCCAATAAGGGGTGACGAGCAGTATAAACGCCATAAATGTGTGCGTAAGACCAAAATATGAGCAAAAGCACATGTTGAAAAAATGCAAAAGCAATCAAACTAATAACCTATGTTGTTGGTGAGATCTATGCAAAAAGAATAAAATTGCTCAAACAAGAAGATAGGTTATGTGCCTCTCTGTTGTGCAGTGGCACTGACCTGAGGATAAGCATAACCTATATATTCTAAAATTCATTGTTGTTTGCCGCCTCTCTGTTGTTTGGTGGCACTGACCTGAGGCTTGGCTTCTCTTTGAAAGCTCTAACAATGGTTTCTTCTTGAACACTACCCTGAGACCGCTGAAAAAATCTCCTGAGGAAAGTTGATTACCATAGAAGTGTGGGATCCACAAATGCTTGTTGAAATAATCCAACCCTAAACTATCACCAATCGGTGTCAAAAGTCTGTGTATGGATTTAAGAGGACAAGTATACTGATAATCATCGTCGCTACAATTCTTGGAAGTCCAAATCAATATGGGGATCTAATAGTACTAGTATGATTTCCTAAACTTGCTAACAACTCTAGATGAAAAACAAGAAATTAGCATCATAAGGTGTTGATAACATGTCCCTAATGATTTGACTTACCTGTATGATTCCAAATTGAATTGGTCCATTTATGGTAAAAATGAATTGAAGCTACCTTTTCAGGAAATGAATCCTTTAGATCTATATCTTAGGATTTACACCTCACCAAAATCACAAAAACATGTCTTAGTTTTGTGTTTCAATTTATTTCCTTTATTCTATTTAAATTTCATCAATTTAGTTTGTTAAACATCGGACTACGCCATGGAATTCTATAGGGGATTTAATCACCTAAAAGGGTCACGTCTCAGGTGACCACACGTGTTTTTAAATGTAAATGAGTTACGTCTGAGGTGATAGATTGTTTAAAAGGATCACGTTTGAGGTGATCAAAAGTTTTCAAGATTAAAATGATCATGTCTGAGATGATCGAATGCTTAACAAGTTTAATCAATAAGTTAAAGGGTGTAAAATGTCAAATGGTCATAAAGTCAAAATCATGAGTATGATCCATTCGCACGACTGGACAATGAGTATGGACCAACCGTACGAATGGACCATACTTATGCCCTAGACAGCCGAATGGAGCATGAGTATGAACCATTCACCCGAATGGCTTGCCAGATTGAGCCAATTGCCCGATGGAGCTGTGCGAATGAGTCAGTTTCCTGACTGAAACCCAGTCGGTCGACTGAATGTGATCGAATGAACCAATCGCACGACTGAGGTCCAATCGCCTGAACGAACCGAGCGAATGGGTCTAGTAGCCCGATTGAGACCAGATTCAGTCTAAATAGGGCCATAGTCGATCGCATAAACTCAACACCCCTATCGCCCTAAAATCGCACACTATACCGTTACTCTGCCGAAATTTTCATTGACCGATTTTCACATCTTATTTCGAGATTCTGACTATCTTTAGTTGTTATACATGTACAATGCGGTGCTATCTTACAGAAATTTATTGGAATGTAGCCCTAATTTTGAATTTCGGCCCGTACAAGAACCGAAACTGTTGTTGGATGAATAACCAAGTTAAAATAATTAAAACGTTGAAATCAAAGTTATTAGGTTATTAGTAAAGTGATTGCGAGTCTAATGAACCAAAACATGACATCTAATTCTAAGTTTTGGTCCAAATTCGAATGTCAGTTGAACAAACAGTGGGTCATGCGACTGGACACACGGATGAACTACAATCGCACGATTGCGCTGAACGAATGACTCAATCGACCGAATGAGTGATACGAATGAGCTCAGTCGGCCGACTGAACCAATCGCTTGCTCAGTCACCCGATTGAACCCAGTCGGATGCCAGGTCAACCGACTGATTACAGTCGCATGGTTCAATCGCATGATTGAATCAGACTGAGTTCAACCAGGTTAATCAGAACTGAGTTTTGATATGTGGTGATCTAATGTCTATGTGTCTTGTGTTACAGATTGATGGCTGACAGGTGGTCCATCAACCCCAAGCACAACATTTGTACCCATTTGGATGCCACAACTCGGAACGGTGCCGAGTTTGCAGGGATCATTGCATTCCTAAAGAGATCCTGGATTCACCGAGCTATATCCACACCGTGCATTCCTATAGGTCAATACAGCAGGCCTTCTGGGAGGGGGCATCGGTTGATCGTTCACATGAGCCCTAAAGCTCCAGAGTTCTATTTATGGGATGGATATAGGGATTACAGCTGCTGATATTCGTCGGGTACTTGGTTTGGGTGACGATGCAGACCACCCTACCAAATTACACCCTCTGACAGTGAGAGGGTGCTTCCTCAGGATGAAGTACGCTAGGGATATAAATGAGGGGTGCTGAACAAGAGCAACCTGTGTCCCCAATACAAGTACTTAACACATGTGATACTTAATTGTTTAGTGTCGAGGAGGGGTGGGTTTGATGACCTCTCAGACCAGATCCAGAATGCCTACATGGCATTGGTACTCAACCACCCCTTCAGCTTCTCGAGTATGATCTTCTCCTATCTTATAGAGAACCTTGAGGCCACGGGCAAGGAGGGATTCTTCATGTACCCTAGATTCTTGCAAATGATTTTTGATGAGAAGCTACTCACCCTGCCCAAGGAGAGCCACGACATTGTGTCGTTGGAGATTATGGATGACACGACCTTGGGCCGCATGAAGGTCTACCGGGGAAAGCAGGTCAAACCCCCAGTGAAGAGACTCTTTGGGCATCTGGCCCAGGCTGATTACTTGGCATCGGGTAGGCGTAAGTGGTGCCATGAGGAGAGTGACTCAGATGTGAGCAAATTGCTCTTCTATCTAACGACTCCGACGATGATGGTGATACCGGCGGAGACTCTTGGCCCGCTTCTTATAGGGGTCCCACTACCCATGTTACACCTTCACCCCCTACTCATACAGACACCACCACTGCCACTTTTCACCAGGAATTTTGTCCTCCCGTTGAGGAGGATGAGAGTGATGAGGAGCCTCTAACGAGGACTGTGGGCAGTAGGGTGTTGCCACATAGAGAGGTTTGAGGGCATAGATGAATGCCCAGGGGAGTCCGGGGATGCTGCTGCTAATTCAGATCCCTCATATGCCCCAGACCCGCCCAACAGCCAAGGGGGAGCCTCTGTGCCTAGAGGCTCAAGGAAGAAGAGGATGGCACACCCCTATGGTAAGAAGGGGAAGCAACTAAAGTTTACCTTGACCTCTTCTACCACCACAACCACTACCTCAGCCACACCCTCCACCACTACCACCACCACTGCTACTACACCACTTGCCACCACCTCTACCACCTCACACACCACTACCACACCCACTCCACCACTTATCCACATTCAATCCACCTCCACTACAGCTCATCCACCACCACCTACATCTATACCACCCCCAATCTTCACCACTGCCATCACCACCACCTCTAGCCACCAAGTAGGACCGTCATCTTACCCCTCCTTTCCATCTCAATCATCTCTACCTCCTAGTGGGGTAAAGGAACAACTCTTAACACTGAATCGTATGATGCTGAAGCTGTTAGTAGCCGATGACTAGAAGACTGCTCAGATTCGTCAGCTAGTAAAGCTTAGTGCTGCACAATCTTAGTAGATATCTCAGTAGACACAACTGATTGAGCAGTTGGCACAGTAGATTACTGCCTAGAGCTCAGAGATGTCCCAACTCCAGGAGCAACATGTCCACTCAGCAAAAAGGATAGAGGAGTTGGAGGCCACTAACAAGACTATCATGTTGAGGCTCAAAGGATCAAAAGATAAGCCACTAAAGATCAGAGAAGGAGATGGAGATGATGGTGATGGCGATTATGATGACAATGATGATGATAACGATGATGGTGATAATCAGGGAGTTGATACTGAGGGAGGTCACGACGAAGAGGCAGATGATGATGATCAAGAAGGAGATGCAGCTGCATCTACATTAGCTCAAGGTCACGAGAGACGTACAAAGTGAAATCAAGACCAAGGAGCCTCATCATCTGCTGATCCTACAGATGCACCAGCTATTCAAGGGAAAAGTAATGTTTAGATATTTATGTACTTGAAAACCATTTGTAATTGAAAGTTGGATTAATGTTATGTAATTAATGTTTATATTTATTATTGATGTTTACTGCTTTGATTATGGACTAATGGTTGATGTGTTACATGTTTTAAATCAAGTAGATCCGAACTTTCAAGGAGATGAATATGATATTGCTCCCCTCCAATAGATCAAGACTCAACTTACACTGATTCTTGATCTGTAGGGGATAGTCAGGATATCAGTGAATTACACTCCTGAAGAAGGAGAGATAATTCATGATCTCACCGATAAGCAACTCGAGGAAATGTTCCAACTAAATCCTGATGAGATCGTGAAGGATGCTCCTACAGTCCATGTGGAAAGTGATGACGAGCTAAACGACATTGAAGAGATTGAGATCGAAGATGTCACTACTCAACATTATCCAAAGCACGCTGACAATGAGGGAAATGTCATTCCCAATCTGGGAGACACTCTTGTTAGTGATATTTTTGAGACTCTGGATATAATGGAACAAGAGTCGGAAAAGAATAAGGAGTAGGCCCAAGCCTCAGAAGCCAAAGTAAACATCAGAAAGGCTGAATGGGCTGCATGCTTTGAAGAAATAAGAGCCCAACGCAGTGCTCCAAAGTCAACTGTCTATACCAAATTGTATAAAGTGAAGAAACATCACAAGGTGTCGGGCAAAATCATAGCGTGGGAATATTTTGAAGACCTCAATGTTTACGCTGTTAAACGTGAGAAGGGGATTGAGTACTTCAGATTCCCACACGATCTCAAGACTCTTCCTGGATTGAGCTTAAACAGTTAGCAAAATTGAAATTGCTATACACTGACCCTCGTAAGATGTCAGGCTGGTTTGAAGTAGCATTAAAGAGAGAGTACCACACCAGATGGGTCAACTTCAAACCTGAACAACCAACGAGGTATATCAAACGATCCGAGGTTGATGCCATAACTAGAAAACTAAAAATAATGCTGAAGTGGAGTCCTCCGCGCATGATGTCTAGAATCCCTCTACGGGAAATGCCACAGGACTTTACTCGACACTTCAAATGGTGGTACTATGATTAGAGAACAGGAGAGGTCGTCATAGTGTTGAACCAAAATGGTAGTATGGAGACTATCAAGGTGTTTGACCCGATGTGGCTTACTAACTTATCAGTAAATAATATCTATACATTATACAAGTGGCCACTATTCTATGATGCACAAGATATTGTTCAAGCCCTCCAATTCCAGAATGTCATAAGACTCTGCTTTGCATTCGAAATACATGCAGGAGTCACAAGAGAGGAGAAGTACAAGAAGTATGAGGAGCTAATGAAGAATGTTAGACGATAGAGAAAACTAGGTCCAAGGGGAAGTTTGTAGATACATGTGTACCTAGTTTATGAGCTAAATGTAATATGTCTTTCATGTCTTATGTATAAGTAATAGGTTGGGTACTTAATGAAATACTATTTATGGTTGTGCTTATAATGTTTATTGTTTAATTGATTAGTAGGTTAAGGGCTTATTGAACTAAATATATAGGTTTGTGGTTGTTTGCATAGATCTTAGTTAATAATAATTGAGAAATATGTTAAACTTAATCATATGAAGTTCTCATGCGAATGGCCCATGCTAATGGACCATACGCATGAATAACTTCATGCTAATGGACCGGTCGCACGACTGAACCAGGAGACTGGATCAGTCGCACGACTGAAACATGAGATTGGCTCAGTCGCACGACTGAACACTCAGTCGTATGAAGAATCAACCGCATGACTCAATCGCACGAGTGAACCATGCAAATGGTCCAGTTGCATGATTGAATAACCCTAACCTATAAATACCACTTAATTCATGAAAAAACGTGAGACTTTGAAGAATTCGATACCTACACGTACCCTAGCCGTCAAAAGACCTCTAGCAACATGTTCCAACTTCATAAATCGTAGTAGATCGATTGCTAATCGTTCTTAACGTTTAGATTCAATCTTTAATTGATTCTACATGCGTTCTCACTTATTGGATCGCCAATCAAATAGGATTCCGCACTATTTGATTCGGTACACGCGTAAATCTGTTAGTATTCGTCTGATACACGATCCTAACATTATTCTATATTTACTTATGATTTAGCATTGATTTTTTTCATTTTGTTATAGTTATGCTGTCGAAATTTTATAAAAATATTAATACCTTTTCATTTTGATTCTTTAAAATTATAGGCAAAAATTGAAAATCAATACACCCAAATGCAAATGGAGGCGGGAGAGTCGCCCATTAATGAAATGCAATGTTTAGAGCTTGCATTAGGAGAAAGACGTGGTCATACGAGAGGTGTTGGATGAAAAGTAAAAAATATCTCTCGTTATAAACAATCAAGCAGTCATCATCACATCTGAATGGAGAAATGAAGCAATAAAGCAACAAATATGAGTAATGAAAGAAAGAATGAATGAATTTAAAAGAAGAAAGCAGAATCCCAATAACGACGAACATGATGACAATTAGGAAGTTACTTTGTTTGGGTTGTAAAAACTTAAGATATGTTTACTTTGGTACTTTTGTTTTGTTTGGTATGTAATTAATTAGAATTGTTTGATCTTCGTTTAAGTATTCGTAATATTTAGGTTTCATTTTTGTGTATCTGATTTGTATTAAATTTTAGGTAAAAAACTGGAAAAAAAATAAATTTTAAAAAATAAATTATTTAAACAGGGACGCTATGGCGACGACATGTCGTCGCCATAGATAAAATTAAAAATATAATTTATTAATTTAATAAATTTTCTATTTTTATTATTTGTTATATTAAAATAGGTGATGACATATTGTCGTCATAGGGTCTCTAGTTAGATATTTTATTTTTAATTTTGAATTAAAAAAAACCTAGAAATAAGATAATAGCGACATGTCTGTAGCGACGACATGTCGTCGGGATAGTTGCCAACGACGACTATCTCTACGGCGACGACTTTTTTTTACCAATTGCGACGAAACTATGACTACTAATCCTATAGCGACGACATGTCGTCGCGATAGGCTATATCGACGACTTAGGCCACCTATGGCGATGACATTTGTCGTCGCGATAGGGTCAAAATATTGTAGTGTGTTCTCGAACAGATTGAAGTTTCCACATGATTTACAATTTAATTCCCCGAGCTTAAATTCCTGAACCTTTATATTAATAAAATTTGTTTTTGAAAGAACATATGTGAAACCGTGTTGTGTCACCTGCGCAAAACGTTTGCTATTTTGCATGCGTGAAAACTGTGATGTGTTACTGTATTGTAAAATTTATGTTGGTTTATTATTTATAAATGTTTTTTCATATGATTATAATTGTGTTGGTATCATTATAATTGCGTTGGATATTAGTATGCGTAAACGAACGTAGATATATGCTTGCCCCCTATAAAATTAGCAAATGTATATGTGTCGTGTTGTCATCCTTCATGTTATTTTTAAGCAAAATCAACTTTTTTTAAAAACCATCATTTATTTATGTGTGTGTGGATACGTGAATGCATCAAATATTTCCTTAAAGGAATCAGCTTGCCTATAAAAGTAATGAACCATTAAATATAAATTCCAAAGCACATAGTAATTCACTTTTCTAACCTTCATATATAAAGTATATAACGATTCACTTTGTTACCTGTAAAGGAATAGAATTCCCACAAAACAAAACTCCATTTAACATCTATATATACGTATACATGTATTATTCTAATCACACATCACAAACTCAAGAATAACTTATTGAGTATATAACACCTTCTACTCTCAATTCCACTTAGCATTTTTCAGGCAACACACCACTCGGTTCAAGTCGTAACGAACCATCGGTAGGTGTAGAATTTCTGTCTTTTTAATTGTTAGTTGCACTAACCTTTTCCAGTTCTCTTCTAATTTTATCTTTAATACAATTTATGCAAACAAGTGTGCTCTTATGATGTAACAATCTGAAACTTGTCACACTCTAACATGTTTATCTAATAACATATGGGTGAAAAAGTTTTGTGTTCTGGGTTAAAGTGGGCAGATTCATAACACGTAACATGACAAGATGGGCAGCGTAAATATCATGTGAATTTCGAATAGGTTGGTAGGGATGAACCAGTCAAAAACATGCTTGATCAAGACAATAACATCAGGTTTGTTTTTGTTAACCGTATGTTAAATCTCAATCACCACCTCCGACAGACCACTACGTACAATTCCTAATATTAGTGACTGATACGTACAAAAGGCAAAAACTTTCCTTGGTTTCTTTAATTTTTCTTTATCCACTGGTTATTTTGTTTATCTAATCAAAGTTAACACTATGTCTATGCTTTTTACAAAAATACCCTACACTAAAGATATACATAGAACAGTTTACTAAAACTAATGATAACTTTGTACAAAGGCACATTACAAATGCTTTCAAGTACACGTAAAAGTTAGATAAATGACTTCAATCTAGTTTTCACATTTAAAAGAGTAAGGAAATTAGATCACATCCATATATGACTAATATTCTTTATATAAAAGATTATAATCACAACACAAGAAAGAATCCGGATTAAAGGTATGTTAGTACAAACAAGTAAGAAAATATCTAAAAATTGTGATGATAAGTTCACTTTCTACCAAAGGATTAATAAATTATTTAAGACTTTAGTATGTCTAAATCCCTGGTTATCTTTTAATAAATCAAACCTATCTAGACATGTATGCAAATCAATGTAAATATAATTTTTAATTAATTTAGTCGGGTGCAAAATATAAACTATATCTATAACATCAAATAAAACAATTACTCATTTGTTACTTGTCATCCTTTTAACTTATGTTTTTGTCACTTATTCTTTTTCTAGACATTCATAAATTAATTTTCCCTCCAAAAATGTAATATAATAATTTAAATACTTATACAAATGTATCTCTCATATTAAAAATAAATTTTTATTAATTGCTATGTTGCTCTCTTTTATCTAATTTAAAAAAATCAAACTACCTTTTTTAAAATAGATTTTATGAAGAAAATTAGAAATCACATATATTAACTAAAATCTAAATAACAAGAAACTAGAGTTTTATATAATATGAAATTTTCTAAAATACTAAAAAAATTTTAAACAAAATATTTTAAACCATTTTTTTAATTATAAACTCGTGAAATATTTTAAAATATTATTATTAAAACAACCAGAACTATTAAAAACTAGACTTTTATAAAATCATGATTTTTATAAAAAAATGTTTTTACAAAAAATTTAAAACGAATGTTTAAAAATGAAACCATATACATAAGAGAGTTAAAAAATGATTTAATTGATTTATTTCTTAAACTATCACATATATATAATTTTAATTATATTTTACATTAAAAATTATATTTAAAAAAGATATTTATACGTAATTATAATCATATTATATTCCCAAACATGATTTTAATATGCATAAGTTTTTACTAATAAATATTTAATATTTTATTATTCTTTCTGTGTATTACACGGGAACTAACCTAGGTTAAAGTTTATATCCCAAAATAAGCAGTACGTCGGAGTCCACCAAGAAATGCCATATTAATTTCCCAATTTGTGTAATGACTTTAATCGATAAAGATTGTTAATTCGCATACATACACCAATTTAATATTCACATATAAATTCTAGGCAAATCCATTAGTCATAAACTCAAATACATCCTCTCCTACGATTTCCAGTTTCTCGCATCCGTTCTTTGGTATATATAGATTTGATTTATTGTTCTATGTTTTTATGGTTGTAAACATTTTTACAAATGACTAATAAAGAAAATTCACGTTTGTATTATTATTTGAAAGGTTTGTATTATAATTTGAAAGGTTTGTATTATAATTTGAAAGGTCTTACGAAAGTCTCACATCTTTTATGTTTATTTGACCAATCTCCATAACTTTTAATAAGATTTCACAAAGAAAATATATATGTTGATGTGCATGTGGGAACATAGAGAACCTAGTCAGCTTTACTTCCGTTTTAAAATCCTCATTGAATTTTATCCGTGTATGTGTCGATTGTTTGACTTCTTGCAAAGAGGCATTAGTTGACGGGTCCGGAAGTTGAGTGGTATGATTTGATCATATTTCGAGATCTTGTACTAGCTAGTTGTGAAGGCAACAAGAGTGTGGTTTTCACTTTATGCATGCGCCAAGGCCAAACGTCTAGATATCAGGGTGCACCTTAAGTATACGAGGCATATGCCAAAACATACTTGAAGCCTAAGTGTTGCTTCAAGTGATACAATCTAGTTTCCATGAAATGTTGCGGACATACTTAGTATCATGTCTCTTGGTCTTCTAAAACGGGTGCTTCATATCCAAATATTAGTGGTTAGATATATGTTGCAAATAAGAGAAATTACAACCTAAAAACATATTAAGATTGTTATCAAGATAAATTTTGGCAATTTGTTTGATTTAACTTGATTTACTGTCATTATTTAAATCATCTTCTATGGTCTAAAACAAATATATTTGTTTGCGCTTTACTTTGATTTGTGAAAATTTCGTATTTTTTTATTTAATTATTTGTTTTAGAATGTAAAAGATGTTTTAAACGATAACAATAAATCAATCAAATCAAGCCCCGCGCCAAAATCTACTTTGATAAGAAGCTTGATTATGTTTATTTTGTTTGTATTACTCTTGTTAGCTATATATATACACACGCACACACATACCCATATGTTGAATACCGAGCCCCCGTTCATAGAAACGAGATTGTATCACTCGAAGCAACACTTGGGCTTCAAGTATGTTTTGGCGAGCCACATATACTTAAGGTGGACCCTAAAATCGATGTATTTGGCCTTAGCGTGAACAAAAACCACACTCTTCTTGTCTTCACAACTAGCATATACATGATCTGTGAATTTGATCAAACCATATCGCTAAATTTCCGGACCCATCAACTAATGGCTCCACTAAAGAAGTTAGACAATGGACATATATGGCTAAGATCAATTGCGATTTAATAATATAAATAAGCTGGCTATGTAAAACTTCTGTAAAACCTTTTATATATATATATATATATATATATATATATATATATATATATATATATATATATATTATATATATATATATATATATATATATATATATATATATATATATATATATATTTAAGAATCAATATGAGTCACTCATTTGAACCCTCTCACCTTCAAGAACAAGCAGCAGTCTTCATATTCAAAGATGTGAATAGTAATATAACAGAAAGTTGCAACAGAAACTAAAAAACATCAACAGATCTGATTCTTTGAACCTGTTTTGGATGATTTGGACCAGTTGGACTAATAAAACTTAAAACTTATCTAATCTTCATTGAAACAAGCTAAAAACATCTTGTTAAAATGGATTCATATAATTTTCAGAAGTCGGTGACATTTAAAAACCACCCATGCTTAAACGTAAATCTGAGCTTAAGCAATGGAAAATCAGATTCATGAATTACATCACATGTGTAGATCCGGACTATTAGATCTCAATATGCAAAGGGCCATACTTTCCTGTTACACTATCTCCAAATCAATCTGCTATCTACAAAACATCAAGAATACCTATTGAGGATCTAACTCTTGATGATGATAACTACAAGAAGATTAAGATTGATCTCAAAGCTTACTCCATACTTACTCAAGCACTCAAGAAGGATGTGCTGAAAAGACTAGAAAAGTATGATACTGCTAAAGTAGTATGGGATGCACTGCTGATTATGTGTGAGGGAAGCCGTGAAGTTGCTGAGATTAACAAGGATAAACTTGTTAATCACTACAAAGGGGAGTTCATCTCTAAATAACTGCATAGATTTGTGCAGCTGGTGAATGTCTTAGAGATCATAGGGAGTCATTTATAAAGTCAAAGAGTTAAACAAGAAAATGCTGCATAGTCTTCTAGAAAACAAGAAACAAATTGTGACCATGCTGAAAAATAATCTTGAGCTTGAGAGTACTACCCTGGATATAATGATATCCAAGATAGAAGCACTGAAGCTTGATGACACAAGTAGAAACCTTGGAGGGCCCAGAGTGATTGAAGCATATAAGTTTCCATTAGACTCACACTCTATGGAAAATGCTTTTATTACTGAGGAGGATGATTTTCTTTCCTCCAAGGATCAAGTCAAGACTACAGGATTCATTGCAGCACCATCAACCAACAGGCCATCAACATCATCCTAATCATCAGGATTCTCAGCAACTCCTTCAAACACTCATGATGATACAAGATCTGAAGAACAAAAGGAAAACTACAATGCTTTTGTTGCTAGCTTTGAAGCTTATTTAGGAGGAAGACTCACCTCTGCACATCTGATCCAGGAAGACTTGGAAGAAATGGACCTAGATGATGTAGAAGAAATGGATTTGCAGTGGAAAATGGCCATGATTGCTATAAGGGCCAAGAAGTTTTTCAGAAAGGGAAGAAAGCTCAGCCTAAATGAAAACACCAAGCTTGAGTATGACAAATCCAAAGTGAAGTACTTCAACTGTGGCAGGACTGGCCACTTCGCTAGACAATGCAATGCTACTAGAAGAAACAATAACTTTCAAAGGAATTCTCAGAACCAGTCATCCTCCCAACCAAACTCAAGCATTCACTCTAACAATCATCAACATCAGTATCATTATCAACAACAACAATAAACATATTAGACTCAACCTCAACTGACCAGTCAAGCTCATAGAAGCAGTCAGTCCTCTTCAAATGCTCTGGTTATCAAGCAAGATTGAGTATGTGACTGGAGTCTATATGCAGAGGAAGTAAAGCCTCAATTCCAAAATCATGCACTCATGGCTCACATTAATGATGGTCCATATCCCATGCCATCTAAGGTAAAATCTAACCTGTATAGTGATAAATGCATTACTGAAGTGGAAGGTTATAGAGAGCAAATCATAAATTAGCAGACAAATAAAAGAAGAAAAAGGTAAATTTAGAGATGCTCAAGAGAGAAATAAAAGGCTTTGAAATCAAAATAAAATCTCTCATCTCTGACATTGAAAAATTGCATGGTTAAAAGTACACCTCTTGCAGCTGAGAATAAGCAACTGACTAAAAAGTTAGCTCAATCTAAAGCTAAACAAACACTTACTGAAGTGAAACTAGAAAAGTTTTAGCTGTCTTCAGTCAAGCTGCAAGAGATGCTTGATTCTCAAAAGGACCCCAAAGATATGTCTGGGATCGGGTATAACTTCTGTCCTCCACCATATAATGATAACTACACTGTCATGCCCGACTCTATTACATTCAATGAGAAAATTGAACCTAACACTATTGAACCAAAAACAATAGTCAAACAGGTAACAAATCCTCAAAACAAACCAAATGTTTACTTTGAAACAAATGACGATAAAATAAGATTAGAACACCTAATTAAAATCAAGGAGTGTTTAGACAAGACAGTGAGTGTCATCAAACGAACAAGCCCATTCAAGGCAATTGTTCCGTTTGTGAAATTTATACCTGCTATTTCAAAAGGGAAGAATAAATTTGTGAAGATAGTGAAACCTTGTGCTGAAAGCAGTACTGATAATGAGATTAGATGTCCAAAAAATTCAAGCAGATCAGACAAGGTTTCACTGCAAAAGAAACAAATGAGCTCACTGATTTCAACAACTAAAATTCAGTCAAACCCCTAATTTTTAAAATTAAGACAAGCAGTTCATTTTGACATATGCAACAAGGAGCAAGTTGATCAATTTGATGAAGAAGTAAAGAAAAGGTTGAGAAAACAAAAACAACCTAGAACAGTTAACAAAAGTAACCTAGAACAGTTAACAAAAGTAGTGTTGCGAAGCAAACTACAAAAAGGGCTGATTTTGATTCCTCCCCTAAGCAACAGAATATGACTCAGTTGAAATTGGGAAAATCAACTAAGTCTAGTAAAACAAAATCATATTCAAGAAACAAACATATGTATTGTGATATATGTGACATGTTTAATCACAAAACACAAGAGTGCTTTTTCAACCAATACTGCTCTATCTATGACATGAACAACCATTCCATTAAAAACTGCTATTTTAACAAATAATGTTCAGTCTGTGATATAAACAATCACAATACATCTAATTTTTACTTCAATCAGAAGGGATTAAGAATTGCTCAGAACAAAACCATCTCAGTAACATCATTTGTGAAATCCAATGTCAGGAGTCAGTTTAACAACAATCAATCTAGGATGTCTAGATCAAACAGTGAAAGGAGTAACACAAAAGAATTATGGAAAAGTCAAAGAAACAAACATCACATCATTAAGCAAAGGCTTGATCTTCCCAAACCTAAAATGATGTTTGATAATCAAAAAAGAGTCAAATTTCTTGAAAAGAATAGAGACCAAAGATTTTGTTACTCCTCTGACTCCTCAGTTGATGTTGCTAAGATGACACAATCAAAATACCACAAGCAATCTCCTAGGTCACCTCTAAATAGATCAGAATTTAGAGGAATGTATCAAGAGGTCACTCTCATGGATAGGATTGGGAAACCCCAAACCATTATGGCTTGGGTTCCATATTCTAATTAGTTCTTTTGTGCTTGCAGGGTCATCGTTATAGGTCTAATAGCCTAGGGTATGTGGACAGTGTGTGTTCCTGACACATGACTGAATATCGTTCCCTTCTTTAGGATTTCAAACAAATACAAGGAACTACTATGGCATTCAGAGGAGATTCACAAGGTGGAAGAATTACCGGTGAAGGATTTGTGACAAATAGGAAGTTGAGCTTTGATAGAGTGAACTACTATGAACAACTAAACTTCAATCTTCTAAGCGCGTCTCAGATCTGCAACAAGAAATATTCAACTCACTTTACCAACACTCATTGCTACATTTTGAAACCAAGATTTCAGATCTCAAAAGAATGGGTTGTCCTAAGGACTCTGAGGAACAATAACACCTATGTCATAAACCTGAATTTTACAACACCAATAGAAGAAACGTGTCTTTTGTCAAAAGCATCATTTGATGAATCTCAGCTTTGGCACAGATGTTTGGGGCACACAAACTTTAAAAACATACACAAATTGGTCAAAGGAAACTATGTCATTGGTCTTTCCCAAAAAGAATTTCATTTTGTTGATCACTGTTCAGTGTGCCTCAAAGAAAAATAACATAAATCTTCTCACAAACTAAAGCTAGTGAACAGAAACAATACTCCATTGAAGCTACTTCATATGGATCTGTTTGGACCAACTCATGTTATGAGTATTGGAAAGAAACAGTATTGTTTTGGTGATCATTGATGACTTTTCAAGATTTACATGGGTTTTCTTCTTACTTCATAAAAATGAGGCACCCCAAATAATGAAAGACTTTATCACAAAAAATGAGAACCAACTTGATCATAAGGTCGAAACAGTAAGAAGTGATAATGGAACTGAGTTTAAAAATGATGATATTGGTTCATTTTGTACAACCAAAGGAATTGTTCATCAATTTAATGCAGCTAGAACTCCTCAATAAAATGGGGTAGTTGAAAGAAGAAATAGAACACTAATTGAAGCAGCAAGAACATTGCTAGCTGATGCTAAACTACCTATTACCTTTTGGGTAGAGGTAGTTAACACATTTATTGGATTTTTTCACATATAAACTGTTGTTTTATAGAAAACCATTTATTGGATTTTTTAAGTATTGGTAGTCATGTCTTAATATTAAAAACCTGAGACTATTTGGAAAATTTTCATCTAAGTCTAATGAAAGATTCTTTGTAGGTTATTCTTCTGTTTCGAAGGCTTACAGATTGTTTAATCCTAGATTAAACATTATTGATGAATCAACAAATTTTCATTTCAAGGAACACTTATTTCCTAAATCTACAAATGGTCCCGACTGGTTGTTTGATATTGACTCATTTACAAAAGTTTTTGATCGATTTCACCTGTCTGATATAGGAAACCTACATTCAACTGAACTTTCTTTAGGTGTACAAAGAAGTGACGACTTTCCATTGATTCCTCCTACCTCTACTGAGCAAATGTATGAAGATGTTCCACTCCAAGCTGATCCTGTCAAACAACATCTCAAAATCAAAGTGTCTCAACTGAAGCTGGTCCCAGCTTATTGCCACCACGATTAGAAGATCTATCAACTGAGATAGAAATAAAAAGCAATCTACTCCTCTAGTTGTAACAGAAAGAACATCTAACGATGGAAGCAACCAAAGTGATGCTGATGTTGAAGAAGTCACTGAAATAAAATCTGATTATCTTCATAACTCCCCAATTGTACAAGATGAAGTGCCTCTTACCATAATGATATGAATGTCTCCAATCTTGACGTAACCATTGCTGGTGACTCAATTGCAACCACCAAAATACACAAGAATCATCTAGTGGAAAGCATTATTGGTGAAGTTACTGAACGGGTGACAAGAAGCAAGTCAAGTATTACAAACATCTGTTTGTTCTCATGCTTTCTGTGTCAAACAGTACCCAAAAACATCAAAGAGGCTCTTCAAGACAATAGCGAGTCAAGTGGAAAGCATTATTCGTGAACTTAATGAACGGGTGACAAGAAGCAAGTCAAGTATTACAAACATCTGTTTGTTCTCATGCTTTCTGTGTCAAACAGTACCCAAAAACATCAAAGAGGCTCTACAAGACAATAGCTGGATTAAAGCAATGCAGGAAGAATTGATGCAATTCAAGAAGCAAGAAGTATGGCAACTGGTAGACCTTCCCGAAGGACAATACCCTATCGGCACCAGATGGCTGTATAAAAACAAAACTGATGATAAAGGGGTTATCATCAAAATAAGGCAAGACTAGTAGCACAGGGCTACACACAAGAAGAAGGGATTGATTATAATAAAGTGTTTGCACCTGTTGCCAGATTAGAAGCAATAAGAATCTTTCTTGCATATCAGCATCCATGAAGTTTACTATTTATCAAATGGATGTGAAGTGTGCTTCTTGTATGGAAAGATTGCTGAAGAAGTCTATGTGAGTCAACCACCTGGCTTTGAAGATCTGGATTTCCCTCACAGGGTGTACAAGCTTGACAAAGCACTGTATGATCTTCATCAAGCTCCAAGAAAGTGGTATGAGACTTCTATCATCTTTTCTTCTTGAACATGGATATGAAAGAGGAAAGATTGATTAGACCCTCTTTAGAAAGAGGAGAGGAAGAGACATGTATCTAGTGCAGATTTATGTGGATGATATATATTTGGCTCAACAAACAAGCAACTCTGTAAAGACTTTAAAGACCTTATGCATTCAAAATTTGAAATGAGTTCAATGGGGGAACTCACTTTCTTTCTAGGGGTGCAAGTCCAACAAACAGTAGATGGAATTTTCATCAATCAATCAAAATATATGGAAACAATGTTGAAGAAATTCATTTTGCTGACTGTTAGTATATCAGAACTCCTGTGGATACTAAAGTGAAGATTGGACCTGATCCAGAAGGCAAATCAGTGGATCAGACTCAGTATCAATCTGTTATGGGTTCACTTATGTATCTAACAACTAGTAGGCCTGACATTATGTTTGCTATTTGTGTGTGTGCTAGATATCAAGCTGATCCTAAGGAATCTCATGTGAATACTATCAAGAGGATATTCAGATTTCTTAAGGTCAAACCAGCTATTGGTTTATGGTATCTAAAGGAAGGAGACTTCAATCTCTATGCCTTCACTAATAGTGATTATGGAGGACGCAACTTCAATAGGAAGTCCGCTTTTGGCGGTTGTCAATTTCTTGGTCCCATATTGGTCTCCTGGCAGTGAAAGAAGCAGACAAACGTATCTGTTTTAATGGCAGAAGCTAAGTATATGCAGCATTTGCTTGTTGCTCTGAAGTCCTCTAGATCAAAAACTAGATGCTTGATTATGTTTTAACTTCTTGCATACACCAATTCACATTGACAACATTGCAACTGTTTTCATTACAAATAATCCAGTTCAACACTCAAAAACAAAACACATTGAAATTTGATATCACTTTTTGAGAGACTCTACTGAAAAAGGTTAATCAAATTGATTCAAATTCCTACTGAAAATCAATTGGCTGATTTATTCACCAAGGCAATTGAACCTAGTAGATTTGAATTCCTAGTTCAATCAATTGACATGATTAACCTTGAATAAATTCACTCAAAAACCTTCAAAAACAATTCAAAAACAATAGAAAATCACAAAAGAAGTCAGTTTTAATGAAGAAAATAATATCAGGGAAATGATATAATTACAATCGTTATATCATTTACTGTGCATAATTTTAAAATTTGAAAGACTGTAATGACTTACTAAATGTGTTGGTAGGCTCAACTTGGAAGAGAAGATACATGTTGTGATGAATTAAAGTCCTATTCAATAGTGAAAATCTCATCTCAAAGTACTGGTATGTATTGGCTTACCTAAGTGCATGTATGTGTAGTAACCTAAACACACTAGGAAATGATACTTTATGAATCCCTTTCACCTACATCAAGATTCATCTTTCTTTTGCTGAGCAAAGACCTAATGAAACAAGCATATAGTGCAGATATACTGATAAAAAAGATTCCCACTGAGGAACACATCCTAATTGGATGAATCTACAAAAACAATACATTCATGTGAATGAACAATAGAATCCAATCATGAATCATCTTCCAAAGTGAAGTGAAAAGATTCCTAATGTGGATCATCATAAAAAGGATCAAAGTAAAGAAATCCCAATAAGGATTAGTGAAAATAAGATCTCATAACTTAACTAACCTGGTTAAGAAAGTTGTGAAAAAGTTTTGCCATGCATCACATAAGATGGTTGATCATTCCATGTCTTTGTGTGTGAGGTGCATATTGGATAATTAAATCAACCAAAACATGAAAAATATCACATGCAATAAAATATCAACCTGGTATGAGTTGAAGAGGACAAGCATACCTTCAATCAACAAGTTCATAAACATGTCCATTATACCATGGAGGATGCACATGTGTAATGTAAGATTCATATGATCCAAAAAAAAGATATACTTTTCTTCATTATTAATAATAAAAACTAATTTATATCAAAAGGTTTTAAATCTTTAAAGTTTCTATGGACATGGATATAAACTTTAGGGGAAGTAGTTTAAAACTTTTGATTAAGTTATATACATATTTATTATCTTCAATTACTTTCTTAAAACTTAAAAACAAATCAAAAAGAAAATGTCTGTGCTAGTGCAGCAGTTATACCATAGTATCTCAGCTTATGCAGATTCCTGGAAGCATAAGAAGTCCAAGATTAGTCAAACAATAGAAAACTTGTATCACTTCTGACATACAAGTCAATCCAAGCAAGAATTGATAAACCCAACAATAGTCAACAACTTCATATGATAATTCAACCAAAGGCAGTTCTTCATAACAAGAAAAACAAAAACAGAAACATTAAGTTTTGATTAATTTCAAAAGATAATGCGGGTAAGTGCATTGGTTAATGCGGGTGAAGGTAACCCATGCATATAACTAATGCGGGTAAATGTTTATGTCAAGTGAAACTAATGTGGACAAAGAGTTTACTCTACTGCATTGGTGTCTAACAAGTATAAGTGAAAAGTTTGAAGTGTCAAAAACCTATGCGGAACAAAAGCGTTCTACCGTATTTGTCAATACGGATGATATTTTCATTCCCGCATTTGTTTTTACTCATCCGCACTTTACACGAACTTTTGTTGGAGCATATATTGTCATATACAGTGTGTACATCGCTTGATGAATAGTCTAGGTTTAATGTAATACACCTGATTGTTGTAAACACATGAAACTGAGTCATTCGCAGGAGCATATGCAAATGAGACTCAGCCGTACGACTGAGCCAAGCTAATGGACCAGTCGTGCGACTGTGAGATACTATTGGGCCATTCGTAGGACTGAACCATAAGTATGGTCCATTCGTACGATTATACCATACGCATGGTCCAATCATACGATGGGCCGGGTCGCATCTGATATGGGTTGAGGCCTATAAATACCAGTTTCATTATGTAGAGAGGTAAGGGTTTTGAGTGAGTGCCCGGGCCTAGGTGCTGCCGGATGAGAGAGGTGATCATGCTCAATCTCCCTTTGCCAAGAGTCGTGATTCTTCTGTTTAACAAGCTTGTAATCATTAGGTTTTATCAATGAAACCATTGTATTATTGTTCGTTCTATTGTTTGTCTCTTGGTTTCTTTTTCCTTCCGTCAAGAACACGCTCAGATGTCAACTGATCCAGTGACTTCACAATTGGTATCAGAGCCGATTACTGCTAGAATGACATAACAATCATTCTAGCAACTCGAGCTCTTGATTTCTGGATCTATTTCAGGTTCTTTGATGTTAAACCCACTTCGTGTTCTTCCTGTTTTGCTTAGATCTTGTTACGTGTATTCTTTCTTGGTTAAAATTGAACTCGGAACCACGTTCTTAACATCCTTACGAATCTTATGATGTCTATTTGTTTTGGTTCATGTAAAGTTCATCAGATTAGGGTTTTTGGCAGCCATGGAGGCTACAGATCTGAGAATCTATGTGCACACCCGCTCATATGACTAGACCATGCTAATTGACCATTCATACGAATGGACCATGCTAATGGACCATTCGTACGATTGGACCATGCTAATGGACCATTCGTACAACTGGGCCATGCTAATGGATCATTCGTACGACTGGACCATACTAATGGACAATTGGTATGATTGGACCATGCGATTGGACTAGTCTTATGTCCAGTCGTGTGACTGGACCAGTCTTATGTCCAGACATACTACTGGACCAGTCTTATGACTAGTCACACGAATATATCATTTATAATATCCATTCACACGAATGTGATATTTGTTCTCCATGTCATACGAATGAACGGTGTTCCAGACCAAAAAAAAGTCTGGAACTGCCTCTTGCACAGATTTGAGGATGAGCAAAGCATATTCACCCTGAGGTTCTTTTGTCAAATAAGTTAGATGGATACGACATTATTCATTGGACTTCCAGAATAGGTGAATGTAGTTAGAACACAAAAGACAGAAGAGAAGATGTTAGCAGTCGGTGTTGCTTTTGTGTGGTAGTCAGGAGCATTTGACTATTTATGGGCCAATCAGGTTATATTAATCCGCATAGAGAGGATTCTGATTCTTAGGGGGAATCCATGTTTAGAGAAATTAAAGATGCAATCAAAAAGTGATGATGTGACTTGGTTTCTGATGATAAATCTGAGTGCATGTTGATTTGTTTGAGATTGTCAGCTATAGATTGGAACCTTCTACTTTTTGCCTAATACACTATATGAAGACGCAAGGAGAGCACAATGTTTATATATTGGGATACGGTGAATTTGAGTAGGAATTTCTGCCAGTGTCAATGTTAATCAGGTTAGCCTGTGTGAAGATTAGAGCAATGGAAAACTGTTCATGTCATTATCTGGAAAACCAGTCATATGGGGAATCTTGCTGCTATGATGGTGTTCTGCAAAGTAAAAGAAAGCTATTGTGCCTGAATTCATTTTCAAGGATACTGTAGGAACCTGATGGATCCGTAACGTTGGCTAATATGGTGTTTCGTTTGATTATATTGGAAACCAGAGCAAAGATTGACTGAAGATTGTAAGAGGTGTTATCTACTATTCGCAAGCAACGTCTAAGGGGGAATTTGTTGGAGCATATATTGTCATATACAGTGTGTCCGTCGCTTGACGAATAGTCTAGGCTTAATGTAATGCACCTCATATGTTGTAAACACATGAAACTGAGTCATTCGCAGGAGCATATGCGAATGAGACTCAATCATACGACTGAGCCATGCTAATGGGCCTGTCGTGCGACTGAGAGATGCTATTGGGCCATTCGTAAGACTGAAGCATAAGTATGGTCCAGTCGTACGATTGAACATACGCATAGTCCAATCGTACAAAGGGGCCCAGTCGCATCTGATATGGGCTGAGGCCTATAAATACCAGTTTCATTGTGTAGAGAGGTAAGGGTTTTGAGATTGTGCCCGGGGCCTAGGTGCTACCGGATGAGTGGGGAGATCATGCTCGATCTCCCCTTGCCAAGAGTCGTGATTCTTCTATTTAGTGAGCTTGTAATCATTAAATTTTATCAATGAAACCATATTATTGTTCATTCTATTGTTTGTCTCTTAGTTTCTTTTCCTTCCATCAAGAACAAGCTTGGATGTCAACCGTCCAGCGACTTCACAACTTTCAAAATGAATAAACAAGTGCTTAATCTCTTCTGTCACCATGGATGATGATTAACTAAATGTGGACATTTTACTCTTCCGCATTTGGTACAGTGAGCAATTGCTAAACAAGTTTGATCAACCACATTTGCTAGAGTGTGAAAATGCTGATCAACTTTGATCACCGCATTTTCTACATAAGCAAATGTTGAACAAGTTTGATCAATCGCATTTGCTCAATAAGCAAATGCTGAACAAGTTCGATCAACCGCATTTGCTATAATGCTAAGTTTTACACTTCCGCATTTGCAACAGTAACAAATACGGATGTCTAAAACCTTTTCGCATTTGCTATAGTGTGAATTAAAATCTGACGGAATTTGTTCTGAAAATTGTGAAAAACTTGTAAATGCTAGTATTTGACTATTTAAAGCAAGTTCAAAAGGTCATTTAATACTTTTCAAATTTGAGAGACTTGCGACGAGCGAAAACACACTGTTCATCGTCATCAATCATCATCTTCTTCAACAATCAAAGATCTTAGTCTTATTTCATCTAATCTATCCTCATCTTCGATTCTACACAACATTACTATAGAGCCTGTTGAGTTTGGTGATTCAACTAGCTCCTCAGAGAAATCCAAATCATCATCAGATCAGGAGGATCACCCAAGCCCAATGGTTGTAAACAAAGTCACTTCTGAGGCTGCTCCTTCAGAAAGCTATGTTGAATCTGGTGTCAACAAATCAGATGAGAAGGATGAGCTAATTTCAAAACTTATGCAAAAGGTAGCTAATTTCAGAAGATCTAGCATCAATCAAGACAGACTTCTAGAGTTGATGAGAATGAGAATGAGGTAAAAGAGATGAAAGAAAGACATGATGCAGAGAAGAAAGAAAAAAGAAGGAAATTGAAAAGTTAAAAGCTACTCTTCAACAATCTTGAGACGAAATAAGTGGTCATGTGGACACATTAGCTATTCAAACAATTGCTATGGAAAAGCAAGAAGAATTTGTCTACCCGCATTTGCAATAGTACACAAATGTGGACAGCCAAAATCTTAAGTATTTCATTTCCGCATTTGCTACGGTACACAAATACGCATGACCAAATTCTTAAGTTTTACACTTCCGCATTTGCAACAGTAAACAAATACGGATGTCTTAAATCTTTTCGCATTTGCTATAGTGTGAATTAAAATCTGACGGCATTGTTCTGAAAATTGTGAAAAACTTGTAAATGCTAGTATTTGACTATTTAAAGCAAGTTCAAAAGGTCATTTAATACTTTTCAAATTTGAGAGACTTGCGACGAGCGAAAACACACTGTTCATCTTCATCAATCATCATCATCTTCAACAATCAAAGATCTTAGTCTCATTTCATCTAATCTATCCTCATCTTCGATTCTACACAACATTACTATAGAGCCTGTTGAGTTTGGTGATTCAACCAGCTCCTCAGAGAAATCCAAATCATCATCTGATTAGGAGGATCACCCAAGCCCAATGGTTGTAAAGAAAGTCACTTCTGAGGCTGCTCCTTCAGAAAGCTATGCTGAATCTGGTGTCAACAAACCAAGTGAGAAGGATGAGCTAATTTCAAAACTTATGCAAAAGGTAGCTAATTTCAGAAGATCTAGCATCAATCAAGACAGACTTCTGGAGTTGATGAGAATGAGAATGAGGTAAAAGAGATGAAAGAAAGACATGATACAGAGAAGAAAGAAAAGAGAAGAAAATTGAAAAGTTAAAAGCTACTCTTCAACAATCTAGAGATGAAATAAGTGGTCATGTGGACACATTAGCTATTCAAACAATTGCTATGGAAAAGCAAGAAGAATTGATTGAAGAACAGGCTAAGGTCATTATCAGCTTGCAGAACCAGAGTGAAAGCCTAAGCAAAAGAGTCTCTGAGCTGGAAATGTTCGTTGAAATAAAAAAGGAAGCTGAAGCAGAAGTAAGAAAAGATGATATGAAAACAACTGATGTTTGTAAGAAAGAAGCTACTTCTAAGAGTTAATTAGGAGAGAGTGGTGATGACTCTCCTTATGCTAAAGGATGAAATTTACTGAAACTAAAATAGAGAAGAAACAAGTCAAAGCATGAAGAGTCTAGCTTGGAAATGGTTGTTTACTCAGAAAAATCAGCTGATGTTCACATTGAGAAGGATGAATTTAGTGACATGATTAAAGCTCTAGATAGCTTCACAGCTGAATAATGCATTATTGATGATGTTTTCTGGGACTTCATAGTTGAACAGAGGACTGTTGCTAAACCCATAGTTGTTATTCCTCAATCTCTTGTCCCTCTTGAGAAGGAATTGAGCATGCAACTAGTGCCTGATGTGTCACTCACTGAAGAAGAAGAAAAGGAGCTGATCAAAAGTTTATGTGAAGAGAAACAAGAGAAATAAGAATCATCTGCTGCTATTCATGAACAAGACCAACCAAAGGCTGAAAAATTTCCTCAAGAAGCTAAACAGCCTGAAACCTCTTCTGGTCCATCAATGCAAACATATACTAGAAAGAGGAAGTACTTAACAGAAAAGGCAAAGGGAAAATACCTATGATACAAAAAGAGCCAATCAAGAAAAGCAAAAAGGATGATCCTAGAAGCCTTGCAACTATTGCTGAATTTTTAGAAGAACATGAACAGGCTGAGGCTCAATTAAAAAGAAAGTTGATTTCGTAGACCATGAGGAAGAGAAATTGAGGGTGGCTATGTGGTCGATGAACCAATTGCATTTGAGAGCCCAATGAAGGAGGAAAACCAGTTGAAAAGGCACAGACCGATGATCTAATGGTGAAAGCCATGTTCTTGATTAATCATGGATATGATCCAGATGAAGTATTCAGTATGACCTATGAGGGAATGAAGACAGAAGAAGAGAAATTGAACAAGCTGTTGGACCCCACAATTGAGACTGAGTATAAAAAGACTCTTTTTCCCAAAGCTGTTGTGCCCAAAGTATCATCCATGAAGAAGAAAACATCTACTCCTCAATCATTATATCCTGATCCTACAACATGTCTAATAGGGAAATGAGGATTATCTCTCCAGTCAAGGGTTCATAAAGAAAAAGCTTGGAAATATAAAGACTAAGTCCCTAAGGCTGGCATCCCTAGGTTGAACATGAGAAGAAGAAAGGCTTAAGAAATTAGAAGAAGAAATTATGAGAAAGAAGCCTAGAACCAGAGTGTCAGCTCAAGATATGCATGTCACCCATAGAGATCATGACTCTTTGGCGCCTATACTACACAAATATCCTGAGTGGGTTGTAGAGCCTTCACAATTGAAACTTCAAGAAGGTCTAACCACTACAGAATGATCAAAGGTGTGTCTACTCCCAAGGGCAAAACTGAACAGAAAATAATTGCTTGGAGTATGACAGTGAGTGGAATATGTTCATGGTCAAAAGGATCTCAGGCTGGTTCAATTCTTTATAGGGTCCTCTGCTCTTGTAAATGCCTTGGAGATTCATGACTTGAAGGAACTAGCCAACTTGGAACTGATAAATCATAAGGCTATGTTCAGGGGGTATGAGTTTGAAGAGATTCTCAGAATGTTCAAAAGAACTGACAACTTCAAATCTCTGAAGGCTATCTGTATGACGAAAGATAGATCCTTCATCAACCCTCTTGAAAAGAAAAAGACTAACAAGCAAAGGAAGTTATGTATCCAGAGCTTAATATGAAACCAACTGTGACATTGAAGAGAAGATGGTGTCTGGCACTCATTCCTCCATACCAATCTCCAATGTTTATTATGATGAAAAGACTTATGAGCTGGTAATTGAGAGAAAATAGGGAGGAAGGAAGGTGTTGAAATCAGACTATTCAATGGATATGAAGTGAGGCTACTTGACGAATCATACATCCATTACATCTACACCAGACATTTCAGAGAAATATCAAACAAACTGGGTGAACAAGACATGCACTTCTTCTTAAAGTGTATTAAAATATTGAAAATGGCATATGATCAGATCAATGCCAAAAGAGAGAAAAGGAAGAAGAAAAAGACTCTCTACAACTGAGAAACATTGTAAAGCCGAGGTTGATATGGATGGAGCATTAGTGATACATAGGGATGGGATGTCTACTGTATCTATATGGGAACCAGTTTCTCTTAAGAAACTACCATTAGAAGCCATCTACACTACAAGTCAGATGAAGATACATGTGCTGGAATAGAGAGAAGATGTCAGATGCAAATGACTTTGTCAACATGATAAAAGCCATTTTGGATCCATCACAATCAAAACCTCAAGTACCTCCACAAGACCCAACAAATCCTCACAACTTCAACCACCCCAAACCATTAAAAGGATCATACATGCCAATACAATGGTGAGTATTGTTGGACCTTGAAAGGATCATATATGCAAATTAAATTCATAAGTTGATGGTTAGTCTACTGGAAATCCCACATGTCCAGAACTAATACGGATGAAGAATCTACTAAGAAGAACAAGTGTTGGCTAACCGTATTTGTAAATGCGGAAGACATATAACAAATGCTGACAAGTGTTTGTTCTTCTACATTAACAAATGCAGATAGCCTAAAAGATATGCGGACAAGTTTTGTTCATCTGCATTTGCAAATGCGGATGGCCGGACTACAAATGCTCATAAGTATTTGTTCATCCGCATTACCCAATGCGGATGACCAAACTACTATTGCGGATAACAAAATAAATGCTTATCAAGTCCAACTCATCCGCATTTGCAAATGCGGATGAACAGAAGAAATGCTGATGAAGACTTAGACTAGTTCTGATGTATAGATCAGGGGTAGTTTAGTCATTTTGAAAAAAGGCATCTTGTCAGCCTATAAATAAAATAAAAACCTCGTACATGAGGTGACTGTTGATAGACAATTAGAATATTTTGTGTCTTACTTTCTCAAGGGGTATTATTACTCATTTTGCTCAAACCCTAACATTTATTGTAATGAAGCACCTTTATCAATACAAACAAGCATTTATGAGTATCTCTTGCATTGAATGTTTATTGATTATTTGATTCCGCCATACAATCTTTGACTCGATCACTATATTCGATCCCAGTGAGAATCTCTATCTTACTACCTAGTCATATATATGTATATATATATGTGTATATATAGATATATATGTGTGTATATATATATATATATGTGTGTGTGTGTGTATATATATATATGTATATATATATGTATATATGTATATATATACATATATACATATATATATATACATATATATATATACATATAGGTATGTATATATGTATGTATAGATATGTGTATATATATATATGTATATATATATATGTGTATATATATATGTAATATATATAATTGTATGTAATAAATATACATATATATACATACATATATATATATATATGTATGTATATATATGTATATGTATATACATACAATTATATATATATATATATATATATATATATATATATATATATATACACTCTCATACACACACACACACACACACACACATATATATATATATATATATACTCACACACACATATACAGAGGCTTTCAATTAAGAACTAAAAAATAGAAAGAACCGTAAGAACCAATTCCATGTAATCATTTTTTTCCAATTGTTTTTATCATCAAGAAATTTCAAGGGGCATTATGGTACTTTTATAAATAGGGTGTTATGTTAGTGGGTTGATGAATGAATGACAAATACCAGCGTGCCGATTCAATGATAAGATTTTTATATACAATTATTTTGCACTTGTTGAAATTGATGTATTGGATGAATTTAATAGTGATGTATATGTTAAGTTCAAGATCCATTAATGAAGCAACGTTTAAAGATGTTGAAATGGGGCAATTTGCTAATGCATCATGAAGATGTTACCACTCTCAGTAATGATTCATGTGATTTTTTTATTAACAAGTGATGAAACGAGGTAATTTAGCATGTGATAGTTAAGTATTTTAACATCATATTAATTTGGTGTTTTTGAAATGTTATAAATCTCATATCATTATTAGTTCGTATTAGTTTAAATTTCATATTTCGTATCATAATGACATAGTTGTACGTGTTGATGAACAATCGATAGCTATGTCTTTCTGTTTCTTTTTTAAAATTTGATATTAATTTGGTGATTTAGAATGTTATATATTTAAATATGTGTTAGCATATTTCTCATCCATGTATATCATTTCAAAATTATTACTGTTGATTATCCTAGGATAACTATACATACACGTTATTCAAATCTGCTTTTGTGAAGCATTCATTGGTGTACCTATGTATCAAGTAGATGAAATAGTAACATATCTTATAATTTTGTTTCGTGCAACAAGCATTTTTCTTTGTTGTGTGTATAGGTAACATATATTTTATTGCTCCCCTACTATGAATTTTTGTTTATGAATGATTTTCTTAAAGCGAACTGGAAGTGTATATGAATGAATATATGTGTGATCGTATTAAATATCACGATAAATTGGTAAGACAAAGTTAGTGCAATCACAACTTCACTTAGAAGAATTTTGATGCAACCGAAGAAAGACTTCCGAAGACAAAGTTGCACTCCGAAGACAAAGTTGCACTTCCGAAGCCACGCTGAAGAACTTCCAAGGCTAAAGCGAACTTCCGTAGAGAAACTCAATTTTCTAAGACTAAGTAATTCCTCTTCTGACGTTAAACACTTAGAATGAAAGTTCAAAACAAAGACTTCCAAACTACAAAGGTCTTGAAGACTTGCAGAGATCTTGAAAGAAGTTGATTCTTCCGAAGTGTAAAAGGCTCGGAAGAACTTATTCTTCCGAAGCCAGTTAACCTTCGAAAAGAACCAATTATTAACCGGTGGACATAAATATGGTATGTCTAACAACTGTTGCCACCTTTGAGATACTATATGGCGTTTTCTCACGCCCATGTTGTTGACCATATTTTATTCCACTGTTCACCTTTTATCAGTTAGTACAATTACCACGTTTAATTAGTGATAAAAGATTAGTCATGGGCCTATCATGACTACCTAATCTAGGATATTATTTTATCTTAGATAACTTTCTTCTAACAATGTAGTATTTGTTTAGTAGTAAGTTCCAGTCGGTAATCTAAGTATAACCGGCTGTAGATAATAGTATTTATAGTTTTTCATTGTAACTTAGTTAGTATGCTTGTAAGAGTCTTGTCAACTTTGAGTTGAGAAGTAATATATACATGTATCTTGAAAACCATTTGTTATGTTCATTAACTTAGTATATTATCATTAACTCATTCAAAGATTTTGCTTCACCATTCGAGTATGTCTAAGTGAGTTTAAGAGATAAATATTGTCTTGAGAGACAAACACCGATCTTGCAATTGGTATCGAAGCTTCTCAGGCACTTGATTGTGAGATATAACCATCCTAAATCACCTTGTTTTATCCCATTTTGTTGATACATATATGTTCCTAGTTTATGAACTTAATGTAAATGTCTGTCATGTCTTACACATATGTAATGAATGGGTTGAATGAAATACAATATGTGATTGATGCTTATAATGTTTAATGTTTCATTGTTTATTCTGTGATAAAGTATATTGAACTAACTATATAGGTTTGAGGTTATTGTGCATAGTTCTTAGTCAATAATGATTGAGAAACGTGTTCAAACTTATCGTATGAAGTCTTCATGCGAACGGACCATACGCATGAATACTTCATGCTAATGGACCAGTTGCACGACTGAACCAGGAGAATGGATCAGTCACACGATTGAGACATATGATTGACTCAGTCGCATGACTGAACCTTCAGTCGTGCGTATGGATCAATCACATGATTCAGTCGCACGACTGAACTGGAAAACCCTAACCTATAAATATCACTTAATTCGTGGAAAAAAGAGAGAATTGGGAACACTTGAACACATATTCGTACCCTAGCCATCCAGAGACTTCAGAAAGCTTGTTCCAAGTTCATAGTTCGCAGCTGATCTTGTTCTAATTGTTCTTAATGTTTCTTTAATCGTTAGATTGATCGAGATTGCGTTCTCACTGATTGGATCGCCAATCAAATAGGATTCCGCACTATTTGATTAGGTGTACACGCATAATCAGTAGTACTCCGTATGTACACGTTCCTAACAAGTGGTATCAGAGCTTTGGCTCTTGATTTTTTCGATTAGTTTCAGTGTAAAAATCACGTTTTTCATTCAAAGGAGTTATCTTGTTTTAGTAAAATAGTGTTTTCGATGTCTCCAGGTTTCAAAGTTTACGTTTTTTGGCATACGACAGATTAGGGTTCTTGAGAAATCATGTTTTTGTATCAAAGTGTAAAAAATCTTCGATTTTGCAAAAACAGCAGCCTTCAGTCGCATGATTGGCTCAATCGCACGACTGAACTCAATCGCACATCCATACGCACCATTGAACTTAGTCGCTCACTCATTCGTATGACTGAATAACCCTATCCACATTTGTCCAATCGCACGATTGACTCATCCGAATTTGTCGAATCGCACGATTAACTCATCCGCATTTATCCAATCGCAAGTTTGAATCATTCACATCTATCCATTCGCACAAGTTTAAAGTTCAAAAGTTCAAAGTTTAAAGAGATGGAAGATTAGTATTTTGCGTTACCGCCGGAAGGGACTCTCATATCCAGAACCTTCTGCTTAAAACGAAATTTGGAATCACAATAAACCATCAAAACTTATAACATTAAATGATTACCCATAATGGAAACAGAGGATCGCGATTACTTAAATGGGATTGATCCCAATCTTTGGGAATCAATTGAGACAGGTTATAGTATGCCAGTCTGAGCTGATGGTGTTAAGTTAACTTTGGGGGGTATGACTGATAGCTAGAAAACGAAGTACAATACTGAAAAGAAGGTGTATGCCTTGTTGACTCATGCGATATCGAAAGACATATTTCATCAGTTTTCTGAGAACAAACAGGCTAAGAATTTATGGGAGGACTTGAGGAAAAGATATGACGGGAATGAAACTTTAAAGGCATTGAAGGCAAAGGCTCTTAGAAAGGAGTTTGATAACTTCACTTCAATAGGGAAAGAAAGCTTGGACGATATAATTGACAGATTCTAACATTTGATGAGTGAGCTGCACACTCATGGGGTCACATCGTCTTTGGAGATAAAGTGTCAAGCTTTGCAGATGGTTTTCCAGAGAAATGGGACTCATTTGTGTCTAACTTGAGACATAATAATATACTTGCAAAGTTAGACATAAATGACTTCATCCTCAAATTGAGGGAGGAGGAATTGAGGATAAAATATAGGTCACAGAAAGGATCCTACGACCAAAATCCTTCACTTTATAACTCATCTCCCACTCCAACGAGTTCAGTAGCACCTATTCAAACTGTCTTTGTGTCTAGTTCAGCAGCTCCTTCCCAAACCACCACTTCAGTACCTGAAACGGTCAGGGTCATCTACTACCCAATATATAGTGCCTGAAGCCAACATTACAAAGTTGAAGACCGATAATTTCGGTAATATCACTTTGGAAGTAGCAAAGGAGTACATGGATCTCCTGCCAGTTGTTGTCCATTCCTATGATGGTCTAGTTGCAGGGAAGATCGGAAATTGCCATCTTGCAGATGAAGATTACGAGCAGGTGGATGAGAATGAAGTAGAGAGAATGGATATAATGTGGGCTTGGCTAGTGTTGTCTGAAGGGCGAAAAAGTTTATGAAAAAGACAAGACAGAACTTGGTAGCCACAAAAGACACAACTTTTGGATTCGACAAAACCAAAGTTACATGTTTTAATTGTGGGGAAAAGGGGCATCTCAAATATGGATGCGTAATGCCCAAGAAGACAGGTAACGAGAATCCGTTCTCAACCTTCAACCGTCAAGACAAAGACAAGAGTGGAAGTACCTCATCAAGCAAAGAGACAAAGGCCTTGACTGCTCAAAATGACTAACGGCAAGATTGGACCATTAGTGTTTTTGTCTCCTGGTGAATCCAACATTGCCTGTGTCGAGGGATTGGATGATGGCTCTACAAGTTAAGGTGAAATCATTGTTCAACAAGTCATGTTAGATAATGAAGAGACTATGAATGTGGTAAATCACATGATTGAAGAAGAACTCAGAACGACATGTTTAGAATCTCCAACATCCGTAGACTCAAATTCTGGAATGATGGCAGATTCAACTGAATCTTCATAGGTAAGTACAAAATACCAACTTTTTGAGAATCATGCTTGTAATGAATGTAACAAATTTAGAGAAAGAATTGATTTGAAATTTGCTAGGTTATTAGACCATAATGATAGCTTAGTAAATGATTTACAACTATGCACAGAAGCTAATAGTATTTTGAAACAAAATGAGCATAGTTATAAAGAAAAAATAGAACTTTTAGGTAAACAACTACGGGAAACCGAGGTTGTTGCTTTTAATCAAGATAATGATATAAAGTTCTATTTAAATTCCTTGGAAGAAACAAAGAAAGAGAAAGTAGTCTTAGAGGTCGAAGTCAACTCTTTAAAACAAAAACTGCACAGTTGGACCAATTCTTCTCATATAGTTCAACACTTAGTGAAAGAACGTAACAATGGGGAAGGGTTGGGTTACAAAGTAGTGCCACCACCACATGAGACCCTGTTAAATACAAAATGTAGACCTGTAAATAAGAACCCAATAAAGGATCATGTGGTGTCCACTCCTCTCGTCAGTGATCCCGATTACACAGTCAAACCTATGAAGGAGATCACTAAACAAAATGAGGCTACTTGAAGTCAAAAGGCAAAATCCCTGCTGAGAATTTAGATGATGCATTAAAAGGTTAATGTAAGGTCAGGTTCACCAAAGTCTATTTCATAACCCAAACCGACTAAACCAGTTAACCATATTCGTGTCAGTCGTCAAAGTCCAACCAAAGGGCAGGTTAAAGATGTTCAAAATGTCAAAACAATTAATTTTGTTAATAAAGCAGAAACATCTAAACAAGATGTAACTAAACCAACCAGACTTGTGTTGCACCTGTATCACACTCAACACCACATAAATAGCTTCCCCAATATGTAGAAGAGAGATGATGCTATAGTTGTGGAAAGAGATGACACATCTCTTCTACATGTCCTTATTATCAGATCCCTAGACAAAAAATTGAACTTTATGGCACTGAACCATATTCTTCGAAAAGGAGTTCTATTACTCCACCAAAAAGAAGTAATGAACCTAAGGTCCAAACCGTAAGCCAGTCGTCTATTTATCACAAACAGGCTTACACAAAACTGGCTTATGGAAAGGAAAGACAAGTCCAACATCTGATAATGAGAACAAGAAGAAGAATGATATGCCCTCACCCTCAAATGGACAGTGGGTTGAGTTTATGATGTGTGATTCCTCTAGGTCACCCAAGCCAGTTAGGCTTAGGTCCCAAACCTAAACTAATAATTTCCTCTGAATGTGCAGGGTGTCAGTTACAATGCTATCACAAACACCTGGATTGTTGATAGTGGGGCGTCTAGGCACATGACCAAGAATTTGTTACTCCTCTTTAACGTCAAACAAATTAAAGGAGGACATGTATCATTTATTGGAATAAAGGAGGATACATCACCGCTCAAGGCGAAGTGGGAAACCAAAAAGTTAAGTTTGATAAGGTAACATTCAACAACCTTAGAATAACTTGCTTTCAGTCTCCCAGATATGTGACAAAGGATTCAAAGTTGTTTTTGACAACAAGAAGTGCTATGTATTGAAGAAGGATTACATTGTCCCGAAGGACCAAATCTTAATGGTAGATTTGGTAGCTTCAAGATATAATGTCTTATATGTCTTGGATCTATCAAAGGTCTCCACAACCGATCATCAAGTTCAATGCTTCTGGTCAAAAGCAACTGAGAGGTACTCGATCTCCTGGCATAGGAGAATGGGACATATAAATCCATGGAAGATGAATCATCTAATTCAGAATGATTTAGAAAATGGAGTTAATGTTAAGAATTTTCAACTTCCAGATCTTTGTGTCGCGTGTAAGAAAGGGAAACACACCAAGAAGTGTCACAAGACAAAGAAGGTTCATTCAATTGACCTGCCTCATAAGCTTCCTCACATGGATCTATTTGGCCTAGTCAGTACAAAGAGCATTGCTGGTGACTTGTATTGTTATGTGGTTACGGATGATTACTCAATATTTTCTTGGGTGATGTTTCTGAAATCCAAATCAGAGAGATTTGAATCATTCAAAGAGCTAGTAACTACATTAGAATCTCTCTACAAGCTGAGAGTGAGACAGATTCACTCAGACAATAGCACGAAATTCAAGAACCAGTGGATGGAGGCTTTCTGCAAAGAGAAAGAAATTGTACACCAGTTCACATCTACCTACACTCCACAAATGAACGGAGTTGCTAAACGGAAGAACAAAAGCTTGATAGAGACAGCAAGAACGATGCTAGCTAACTTGAAACCGCCCATCCAATTTTGGAACAAGGCAGTAGCCAATGCATGTTACACCCTAAATCGAGTCCTGGTGGTGAATCGTCATGGTAAAACGTGTTATGAGTTACTCCAGCGACGAAAACCTAATCTGGAGTACCTCGAACCATTTGGAGCACCATGTACTCTGCTAAAGAAAACTCAGTCAGGGAAGTTCAGTGAGAAGGCTGAAGAAGGTATTTTTCTTGGATACAATATACCGAATAAGAGAGTTTACAACAACTCAACGGGTCAAGTAGAAGTGTGGTGCAACGTTGACATTTAGAGATACACCACCCCTCCTACTGGAAAAAGGACCCACATTTTTCTTCGACTATGATGGATTCTTTAAGTCCTTCAACATCCCTCTCTCCCTTCCTGATGATGAGCTATCGACCAAAATGATGTACGATGTCTTAAATACACCGTCACTTGACTCGACAACATCAGTTCCACAAGGTGAAACTTCTGGTTCTTCAGGCGAGCTCTTGAGGTAAGCGACTCCTCTTCTGATGAGGAAGAAGTGGAAAATGATGAGGTGGATTAGGAGGAACAGGTTCCTGCTACTGAAAGTACTCAAGCAACAGATGTTGATGCCTCTAACACTTCGGAACCTTGCACTCCAAAGTCTACAAATACTAAACCAGGAATTCAAAATCTGGATCCAGAGGTAGTCGTTCCCACCACTCCTGGATCTCGACTAAATGTCTATCATCCTCTGGACAATGTCATAGGGGATGTACAATCGGGAGTACAGACAAGAAATCAGCTATACTCAGCTGATTATGCCTCAGTCATGGAAAAAGGATATGTTCACGATGGTGCATATCGATGTTTTGTGTTTCAATTGAGCCAAAATATGTGAGTGAAGCCCTAAACGATGAGGCATGGGTCAGTGCCATGCAAGAGGAACTCCTACAATTCAAGAAGCTAGGAGTATGGACACTGGTGGACATACCAAAAGGTGCTAAGGTGATTGGCACTAAATGGGTCTTGAAGTGCAAGAATGATGACCAAGGGGTCATAATCAGAAACAAGGCTCGACTTGTGGTTCAAGGTTTTATACAAGTCGAAGGCATTTATTATAATGAAGTGTTTGCACCTGTGGCTAGAATGGAAGCAATTCGTATCTTCCTAGCCTATGCATCTCACATGATGTGGCACCCGACGAAAATGGTGATCTGGTTGATGCTACAATGTATAGAGGAATGACTGGATCCCTTATGTACCTCACAGCCTCACGACCTGATATCATGTAGGCGACGTGTCTTTGTTCCAGATATTAGGAAAAACACAAAGTCAACCATCTCATTGGTACTAAAAGGATTTTTGGTTATCTGAAGGGTACTCCAACACTCGGGTTGTGGTATCCTCATGATGATGACTTTGAGCTTACAACGTATAGTGACTCGGATTATAACGGTTGCAAAATGAATTAGATGTCAACCTCAGTAGGGTGTTAGTTCTTTGGTAGACGGTTAGCCACCTGGCAGTGTAAGAAGCAGATCTCCGTTGCTCTGTCAACATATGAAACTGAATACGTTGCTGCTACAAGTTGCTGTTCACAAATCATCTAGATTCAACAGCAAATGCGCGACTACGGTTTGCAATTTTCTAACACTCCTATCTTTGTTGATAATTCTGCTGCTATAGCCGTAACTAAAAATTCGGTCCAACATCCCAGAACTAAACACATCGGAATTAAGTATCACTTTATACGTGATTGTTTTGAAAAGCATTTAATCAATGTGATTAAAATCTATACGAACTTTCAACGTGCCGACCTCTACAGTAAAGATTTTGATAAACCGAGATTTTTATATCTATTAGACATAAATGGCGTGAAAAAGAAATGTGATGTGTTCGTAGTCTGACTACTACAGTAAATGGTTTTTTCTTTTATTTTCTTTTATTTTTTCTGTCTATTAAAATTCAAAAACACAAAACTACTTTCAGCTTTAGAATTTTAGGGGGAGAATAGGTTAGATTAGTATTAAATAGTTGCTTTATTTAATTACTATAAAAAAACTAGGGAGAAGGACAACTTAGCTAAAAGGAATTTAATCAAATCTGTGATATTGATTCAACTTTATGGAAAATGATAGTACACAGGGAACAGATTGTTTGGGACTTAAAAAGAGTCTAACTGATTAAGATACGAAATTCAAAGCTTAAGTCTGAGAAGTCTAAGCAACATAAAAGAAAAAATGATATTAAAACTAGTATGCTACCAAGGTAACATAGAGAAAGTAGACCTAGAGGCTGCTAGTTCATTATATGATGTGTCGGTAGATTCAACACAATAGATAAGTAGACCTCATTGGTGGTTTCAAGCTCAAACTAAGTTGTTTAATTTGCTGTGGGTTCCTATCTTATCCCTGGTTAACACAATCAACGCAGTTCCAATAAGGGGTGAAGAGCAAAATAAATGCCACAAATGTGTGCGGACGACCATATAAAAATGAGCAAAGCATATGGGAAAAGACAAAATGCAATCAAGCTAATAACTTATGTTGTTGGTGCGTTATGTGCAAAAAGAAAATATATGCTCTAACAAGAAGAGAGGTTGTGTGCCTCTCTGCTGTGCAGTGGCACTGACCTGAGGATAAGCACAACCTAAATATTCTAGAATTCATTATTGTTTGCGCCTCTCTGCTGTGTGATGGCACAGACCTGAGGCTTTGCATCTCTTTGAAAGCTCTTAGAATAGTTTCTTCTTGAAATATTCTCGTAGACCGCTCAATAATCTCCCGAGGACGTTGATTACCAAATAAGCGTGGGATCCACAAATGCTTGTTGAAATAATTAAACCTTAACTCATCACCAATGTGTGTCAAAAAACTTGTGTATTGATTTAAGAGGACAAGTCCACTAACAATCATCATGAGCTACAGTGAAAGTCAGAATTATTGTGTGCATCTTATGGCTCTAGTATGATTTCCTAAATTTTCTATTGACTCTAAGTGAAAACAAGAATCAAGCATCAAAATAGTTGAGTACAATGTCCTAAATGAATCTGATATACCTGTATGATTCCATAATGAATTGTACCAGAAATGATAAAACTGAATTGAAGTTGCGCTATCTAGGAGGTAAAATCGGTTAGAAGTACTCTAATAGGTTTAAATACATCTCCATTTAAAAAAATACAAAAATATGTGTTGGTTTTGTTTTAAAATTTCTAGTTGTTTTTATTTAATTATATCTAGTCATTAGTAGGTAAAAGTCGGACTATGCATCGGAATTCAATCTATGAATCACTCACTAAAAGGGGTCACATCTGAGGTGACCAATTGGGTTTTAAGTGAAAAGGATCATGTTTGAGGTGATCAACAATTTTTCAAATTAAAAAGGTCATGTCTGAGATGATCAACGGTCATAATGTCTTATCTATAATTAAAAAGTTAAGTGTTTGAAAGTACATGAGTTAAAACTCATGAGTCTTAGCCATTCGCACGATTGGACCATAAGTATGAGTCAATCGCACGATTGAACCATACTTATGGACCAAATGTACGATTGGACCTTGGGCCATTTCATGCGATGGCTCACTAGGATGAACTGATGTGTGAAATATATATATATATATATATATATATAATTATTAATAAAGCATTTTTCACAAATTAGTTTTAAAATTTTGGAAATTCCCAATTAAACTTCACACAAACGGCAAGTGTATCGGTCGTGATATAGTAAAGTTTAGGTAAGTCCGGATATCGAATCCGTGGACACTAATGGCGGCTCTCGATAATAAACCTTTATCGACTTCTAATCTAATTAATTTTGATATTTTAAGTAATTAATATTAATAAACAAAATAAATAATTTAACTAAATTTAATTAATGGAAACACCATGAAAGAAATAAACAAATTAAGAATAATTCAAACTTGGAAACCTGAATACGATCAAATATGTGAAATAACTACCTAGGCAGGAATCCAACCAACATGTGATGACCTAAAGGTAATGATTTGTCTGGCTATCTCTAAAAATACGGATCTAAGGTTACCTAGGTATGTTGCTACTCCCTAAGAAAACCAAAGACATGTGTGAAGCACTAGATAGGTTTATTAAAATGTCTAATGGAAGATCACCCCTAGGTTCAACCACATCATCTTTAAGATTATATTTTCTAACCCTAAGATAAAGGACAACTTAATTAAAGTCAATAAATACCCTAAAACACTAACACCACGAGTGAAAGGCAAAACACGCTCTCGCGAAATCTAAACCTAACAAGCAATGGGTAGGAGGTTTAAAACGATATCTATCACCCCTAGGTTCTAGATAAGGTAACACATTGAAAAATACCATTAAATTGCAACCAATGCTCCTAAGATTATCTCTAATAAGTATAAAATAAAAAACACAAAGTAATTAATTTTAATGTGCAACTTAATCTATATGTCACACAATCAATCAAAATCAAACATACACGAGCATGGCAATAACTTTTAAGTATAAGACAATACACATGTTCATATTTTATTGAGACAATAATCAAGTTTTAAGATTAATAAACGAATATACAAAATTAAAACCAAATATATAGTCAAAACATATTAATTTTCAACCAAACCTTGGTAGTACGAAAAAGTTAGCTACTCATAACGTTTATATATATTAAAACAATAATAAAGCTGCAAACTTTTAGTAACATAAACAAGATAATCAATGAAACAAAGAAAAACAATCGATAACCAGACGAAACCGAATAATCTTTAATGTTTGAATGCTTCAATCCTAGCTCCCCGATCTTATTCCTTGCTCCCGATTGCTCTCTAAATGTACTCTCAAGCTTCACGTTGAATCCAAATCAATGTTCTTTTCTTCAATCTTAATCGTGTGCCTCCTGCCGTTGCTCTTGTTTTTTTTTCTGCCGTCACTCCCCCTTGTTAGATTAGGTATTCTCCTCCTCCTCCGGTTCTCTAGTGCCTACATAACTGCTCTTATGGGCTGCATTAAATTTCTTTTTTTTGGCTATTAACTTGTGCCTTAATTAATAAATAAATTGTGTGTATGCTTTTGCATCATCCACGTGAGCTTCAAAAAAAATCATATATCACTACATGAAAATGTAAACAATTAAAATAAGAATTATAATCATACTTGTTTTGTTAGGTTATACAATTACTTCTTTTTTTTCTTTTTCTTCTTTTTTTCATCATGTTACCAACAAATATATCACATTTAATATTGACACCTAATTAACTCATAGCATTTAAGTTTGAATACCAATTCACGTTTTATCTCAAAACTTGATATTTAACTCCTATTATTTATTTTCTCCAAGATTTTATATCTTAAATTTATATATTCAATGTATGCAATTCAAAATACGTCATTTTTACTCGTCGTATCTTGAAACATTCAAATTGCAAAGATGAATCACTTAGGTGTAAAATGGAATAAAAACTAACCAAAAATTATTCAAAGTGTAGAAAATATTTATATAATCTATATTTAATTTAAAACATATCAAATATCTCCACACTTAAACTTTGCGTGTCCCTTAGCAAAACTCATCACACAACACATTTAACATCAACAAGTTTAAATACATAAATGTAAAACCAAATTAGCAAAGCCTGTTTTCCACATAGACAATCAACAATCTAGTCACAATCAATAGAATTGTAACTTAACAAGCAACCGTGATAATGATTTTGAAAAATAGACGTATTAATTAAACTTAGCTTATTTAAAGATTTTAAACACATAATAATCCACAACTTCTCACAATGTTCTCTCCTCTCGGTTTATTTAGTGGACTAGTATAAAATGTACTAGTTTATATCTGTGGTGCTCTCGATATCATCACAACATGACATTATATAAGCTTGTAAAGGTATCATATCTACACCAACTAACAATTGAACTTGCACAAATCAAAAAGGTCTTCACATGGTTGTAACGTGGCTAGGATGAAAGGTAGGAATAAACAAGGAAAACAAGGCTAAGGTGTTTAGAGAAATCCGACTTCGCCAGCCTAAACACGAACATAATATGCAAAAGATAAATAAACAAAGGGCCAAACTTGAATCCTTTAACAAACTAACTACTAACAGACATTTTTTTTCTTTTTTTTCACTTTTTTTTTACTTTTTTTTTACTTTTTTTTGTTTCTTATTTCATTTTTTTTCATTTTTTTACTAGTCGAACGTAACAATTGAATCACACTATTTAAACACTAACCTAGCCGGATTTTCTAAAACACCCAGGTGAACACAACAAGGCTTAAATAGATAAATGCTAGGCAAACATGGGTAAAAACAAAAGAAAATGGTTAATAAATGGCTCAAAGTGGCTACTAGTGGATAATTTCGGGGGTAGGGTAGTCACAGGCTAAAAAGGCTGAATCCTAGGTGCCTCTATCATTTTTGTGCAAGTGCAACCTTCATGATCTCGACGCATATAACCTAGACAAGTTCTAAAAATTACGTAGTTGTGTGATATAAACGTTCAAACAAAAAAAAATTTTGCATGTGAAATGCAAATAATCAAGAACTAAGGCTCAATCTCACATGAAAACAGAGGTAAAAAGGGTATAAGTTGTGGACAATTGCATGCTTATTATCTCTTCATTTACCTCACGTAAATTAGACGTCCATACATTTATTTGAAAACCGCTTGTTAAGTTAACTTAATTATGTGACTTGAAAAGTAATCATGCTCTGGGTATAACTAGTTAGCGCTAATCGACATCACATCATGATTCGTGCAAGTCGTGTTTATATGTGTGGATGAGCATACTTAGTGTTTTTTTTTCTTCTTTTTTTTCTTGATTTTTTTTTGAAAATTTTACAATATTATCAAACCAAAATACAGAATGTTTTAGTTTTGCCAACTAACCCCATCCCCACACTTATATTGAACATTGTCCCTAATGTTCGAGCAAATAGATATAAGCAATTAAGGTAATAAAAGTGCAAGAATGGGAAAACTGAAACTCCCTTGATATGTAGTGTGTAATGACACATGGTCCACTGAAAATATACGTGTCATCCTCACACTTTAACTTGACTAAGGACCTCAAGAAAATGATCATTCAGCTCCGAGCAATAACCTGAAATCAAAGACAAACACATAAGCATCCGGTACGCAGAATTAAAAAAAAAAGTAAAAATAAAATGTAAAAAGAATAAAAACAAACCCTCGGGTGACCTCCTGGAAGCGCTTGGTTTAGTTACGAGTCGTCAGCCAGACTCGAACCTCTCAATCAGGTTCCAATAGGGGCGAGGTCAACCACTTTCCTCGTTCTCAATCACCGGCCCACTAATGTGATGCTTCAAACGATGGCCGTTTACCTTAAACTTCTCTCCGTCCTTTTCCTCGATTTCAATTGTTCCGTATGGAAATACCTCGCGCACAGTGTATGGTCCCGACCATCGGGATTTTAATTTTCCCGAAAACAATTTTAATCGTGAATTGTATAGCAACACCTGATCGCCACACTTGAATTCTTTATTACCTTTTAGGTGGTGATCATGTATTTCTTTCGTACATTCCTTGTATCGACCGAATGTGCGTACGCATGATCTCTCAATTCCTCCAACTCGTGCAAATGGTGAAATCGATTCCCTCCAGCCGCGGACATATCTAAATTCACCGTCCTTAATGCCCAATATGCACGATGCTCCAGCTCCACTAGTAGATGACACGCTTTCCCATAAATCATCCGAAATGGTGTAGAACCGATCAGTGTCTTATATGCCGTGCGGAAAGCCCAGAGTGCGTCATCTAATTTATCGGACCAATCCTTGCGATTTGATCCAATTGTTTTCTTTAGAATCTGCTTGATACCCCGATTACTTACCTCAACTTGCCTACTGGTCTGTGGATGATAAGCCGTTGCTAGCTGATGGGTGACCCCATTGCACTGCAAGGCTTTCTCCACCTGTGCATTGCAGAAGTGGGTCCCTCGATCACTAATTAGGGCTTTGGGGGTACCAAAGCGGGAAAACAACTTTTTAATGAATCTCACTACAACCCTAGCATCATTCGTGGGCAAGGCTTGAGCCTCCACCCATTTGGAAACATAGTCTACGGCTACTAGGATGTACTTGTTCCCGTGAGATGGCGGAAACGGGCCCATGAAATCGATGCCCCACAAATCAAAAATCTCACATGCCTGAATAGCAGTCTGTGGCATCTCATTCCGGGATGAGATATTTCCTACTCTCTGACAGGCGTCACAACTCCTCGCAAACTCATGCGCGTCCTTAAAGATCGTCGGCCAATAAAATCCACCGTCGAATACCTTCTTTGCTGTCAAACTTGCTCCATTGTGGCCACCTGTTGGTCCTGAGTGGCAATGCCTCAAAATCGTCCTTGCCTTATCACCGTGTACACACCTACATACAATCTGATCTGCTCCAATGTGGAAGAGGTAGGGGTCGTCCCAAATGTAATGCTTAACATCTGCAAAGAATTTCTTCTTTTGCTGATGTGTCATGCCTCTCATCAGAACCCTTGTCGCTAAGTAATTAGCCAAAACTACAGACCATGGATAACCCTCGTCATGTGCTTTCATAAACATCAATGTTTCATGAGGAAAGTTATCATCAATCATGTCCTCTCTAATCTTCTCACGCCCGGAGTCCTCTAAACGTGACAAATGGTCTGCTGCTACATTCTCTGCTCCTTTCTTCTCCCTAATCTCAATGTCAAACTCCTGAAGTAGGAAAATCCATCGTATCAATCGTAGCTTGGTGTTTTACTTATTAAACAAATATTTGTGTGCAACATGATCCGTGTAAACAATAGTCTTAGAAAGGATGAGGTACGATCTAAACTTACCGAATGAAAAGACTACTGCTAACAACTCCTTCTCTGTTGTGGTGTAATGCTCCTGCGCATCAGTGACCGTCTTACTCGCGTAATAAATCGGGTGGAAGTGTTTGTCCTTACGCTGACCTAAGACCGCTCCTATCGCATAGTCACTCGCGTCGCACATTAACTCAAAAGGTGAACTCCAATCCGGGGCGACCATAATTGGAGCATTCACCAACTTCTCCTTTAGAAGCTCAAAAGCGCTCTTACACTCTTCAGAAAACAGAAATGGCACATCTTTCTCTAGGAGTTGCGTAATCGGGCTCGCAATCTTAGAGAAATCTCTAATAAAACGTCGATAAAAACCAGCATGGCCTAAGAAACTCCTAATAGATTTCACTGATGTAGGTAGCGGAAGCTTGCTGATAGTCTCAATCTTCGCCTTATCAACCTCAAGCCCCGCGTGTGAAATCTTGTGCCCTAAAACAATGCCCTCCTTCACCATGAAGTGGCATTTCTCCGAGTTTAGCATAAGGTTGGTCTCCTCACATCGAGCCAACATCCTTTCCAATCGCTCCAAACATGAATCGAACAAACTCCCAAATACAGAAATGTCATCCATGAAAACCTCCATGGAGTCCTCGATCATGTCCTGGAATATAGCTACCATACACCGCTGAAAAGTAGCTAGAGCGTTACATAACCCAAACGGCATGCAGCGATACGCAAAGGTGCCATACGAGCATGTAAAGGTTGTCTTTTCCTAATCCTCTAAAGCGATAAGGATCTGGAAATAACCGGAAAAGCCATCAAGGAAACAGTAAAACTGTTGCCCTGACAAACGCTGTATCATCTGATCGATAAAGGGAAACGGAAAATGGTCCTTCCTCGTGGCATCATTCAGTTTGCTATAGTCAATGCAAACTCGCCACCCGGTGACTATCCTCGTCGGAGTCAACTCGTTCTTCTCATTAGTCACCACTGTCATTCCCCCTTTCTTGGGAACAACCTGCACGGGACTCACCCACTTCGAATCAGAAATAGGGTAGATTAATCCTGCATCTAACAATTTAATCACTTCTTTCTTAACTACCTCCTGCATGTTAGGATTTAATTTTCTCTAACTCTCTCTAACAGGCTTATACTCATCCTCCATGGGTATCTTATGCGTGCAAAATAAAGGGTTGATACCCTTAATATCCATAAGTTTCCACGCAATAGCCTGCTTGTGTGCCTTTAGCACATCCACTAGTCTTCTCTTCTCCTCCTCTGTCAATCCAGCAGAAATGATGACAGGTACTGAGATCCCTCATCTAGAAATGCATACTCGAGGGGGATGGAAATTCCTTAAGCTCTAAGGATGGGGGAGTCTCACCGACGCGGCTTTTCTATCGGTTACTCTCTCGTAATCACCTCACACACGTTAGCTTCCTTGAGAGGTTGACTCTCACAATCTACGGGTCATGCTCAATGGCAAAAGCGGTCAACTCGACTTCTTGGTTCTCCCTAACCAGGATCTGTGAGTCTGTATGATCAGATCTAATAAACTCTCAAAAACTCGTAGTCACCTGTGTCCAAATGGTATCTATGAAGTATAAGGTGTCATCCTGATCGTGTGTGTTCTTCATGGATTGTACACATCGAAGGTAACTGTCTCATCAGCAACTTGTAAGGTTAGGTTGCCGTCAAGGACATCGATCAATGCCCTTGCAGTAGCCAGGAAAGGTCGTCCTAAGATCAATGGGACCTTCTCGTCCTCATCCATATCTAAGATCACGAAATCAACAGGAAAAACAAACGTATCCACCTTAACGAGCATGTTCTCTACGATCCCTCGCGGATACTTCACCGACCTATCCGCCAATTGAATGCTCAAGCGTGTCGGTGTTGGCTCACCTAGGTCTAGCTTAGCGAACACAGAATATGGCATCAAGTTGATGCTAGCCCCTAGATCTGCCAACGCATTGCTCACAGACAAACCACCTATGATACAAGGAATAGTAAAACTACCCGGATCAGTCATCTTCTGTGGTAATTTGTTCTACACAGCAGCCGAACACTCCTCACTCAACGTCACAGTCAAGATCTGCTCCAACTTCTTCTTATTCGTGAGCAGATCCTTCAAAAACTTAGCATACTTGGGCATGTGTTGTAATGCCTCTACGAAAGGTAAGTTCACCTTGAGTTGTTTAAACATCTCAAGGAACTTCCCGTACTGCTCCTCAGATCGATGTTGAGCCAATCGTCCTGGGTATGGAAGTCTGTCAAAGTGGACAAATGGCTCCTTCTCTTTCTTCTTTTCAACAACCTTCTCTAAGGACTCCTCTGGTTGTGCTGTACTTGCTGGGCACAACCTCTGTTGCACCTTGCGAGCAGGAGCCTCCATCTCCATCTCCTCATCGACCTCCTCTTCAATCACTACAGGAGGCTCAATCACACAAGACGACTTGTCGTCATAGCTTTCACATGCACATTTGGATTCTTCACTACATTACTAGGTAGGCCTCCAGGTTGCCTTTCTTGAAACATATCTGATAAGTGACCCACAGTCCTTTCTATATTTTGCAATAATGCTCCTTGGTTCTTGATCATGGCCTCGTTCTCCTGGAACCTAACCTGATATGCTTGATCTCTAGCCTGCGCTTCCTTTACCTGGTGTCATCCCTCGCCATGAACTGAGTCAACATCTGTGATTGCTGCATCATCATCTCTTCAAGTGTGGGCTTCTTCTCCCCCTGACCTATACCACTAGTTGGACCGCTACTCGAACTCTGATTCTGAAACAAACTCTAAGTATGCGGTTGAAAACCCAGTGGGTTTCCACTCCTCCAGTTCTGTTGATTCCTGCAACCAGGATTATAGGAATTACCGAAGGCATTTCCTTGCATCCGGTTGGGATTACTGACAATGTCAACCTGCTCCTGTAAACTATCCGCAGAAATGGGACAATCAATAGTATCATGACCACCTCGACAAATCTCACAGGCCTGCTCCTTTTTCTTCTGCAGGTTTGCTACCATCTTAACTAATTCCTTAACCGGGCGGCTAAAGCAGTGCTAGAATCAACTTGGTGCACTCCTCGTTGAGCAACAGCCGGGGCCCATGAATCAAGATACTCATAACTACTCATAGCCAGGTCCTCGAACATCATGTTACACTCCTCAACAGTCTTGGTGGTCATCAAATTACTACCGGCAGTAGTATCCAGCATGTTCCTCGTCGCAGGAGTAACTCCGTTGTAAAACTTCTCAATCAACACCCAATCCTCCAAACCATGATGTCGAAACTTGTGCACTAGCTCTTTAAAATGCTCCCATGTCTTGTAGAAAGTCTCTCCCGACTTCTGCTGAAATGAATGTATCATGCTCCTCAGACGAGCGGTCTTCGAAAGGGGAAAGTACTTACACAAGAACTTGTCTTGCATATTAACCCAAGTAGTGATGAATCCTGTGGGTAGGGACTCAAGCCAGCTGGGGCGCGGTCATTAAGAGAGAATGGGAAGAGGCGCAACTTGCATTCATCCTTAGAAACACCATTCACCTGAAAGGTGTCACAGATCCTCGCGAAGCGAGCCAAGTGAAAATTTGGGTCTTCAGTAGGTAACCCGTGGAACTGAACAATATTAGTGACCATGGAAATGATTTGGGGAGGGATTTGCCAATTGGTGGCAGTGATTGGTGGATGTGCAATACTAGACCTAGCTCCAGCAGTAGTGGGCTTGGCATAGTCGGCAATCACTCTCCTCGCTGGTGGTTGTTCGCCGGCCATTGAAGATTTTGTGGCGTGAGTGGATTCGCTGTCGTAGGAATCTTCTTCGGTCTCAAGCTCCGTGTCAGACTCATTCTGTCGATCAAACGCACGCTCTAGATCGTCAAGTGGCTGAAACTTTGACGGTCCGGCAGAACGGGTGTGGCGCATAAACTAAAAGAAAATTAAAAAGAAATAAAAGGAAATTTACCTAAATGATTAAGGCACGATAAATAAAAATGAAAAAAAAAAAAAAAATACTAACTAAAGGCACAATTAAGCAAATAATAGGAAATTAAACTAAAAAATAAACTCTAAACTAGAAAACAAATGATTAGATCCCCGACTCGGGTCGTTCTCAAAATCGCCAAAACAGTGTCCCTGGCAACGGCGCCAAAAACTTGATGTGTGAAAAATATATATATATAATTATTAATAAAGCGTTTTTCACAAATTAGTTTTAAAATTTTGGAAATTCCCAACTAAACTTCACACAAACGGAAAGTGTACCGGTCGTGATATAGAAAGTTTAGGTAAGTCCGGATATCGAATCCGTGGACACTAATGGCGGCTCTCGATAATAAACCTTTGTCGACTTCTAATCTAATTAATTTTGATATTTTAAGTAATTAATATTAATAAACAAAATAAATAATTTAACTAAAATTAATAAATGGAAACACGACGAAAGAAATAAACAAATTAAGACTTAATTCAAAGTTGGAAACCTCAATACGATCAAATATGTGAAATAACTACCTAGGCAGGAATCCAACCAACATTTGATGACCTAAAGGTAATGATTGTCTGGCTATCTCTAAAAATACGGATCTAAGGTTCTTACTTGGTATGTAGCTACACCCTAAGAAAACCAAAGACACGTGTGAAGCACTAGATAGGTTTATTAAAATGTCTAATGGAAGATCACCCCTAGGTTTTCTACCACATCATCTTTAGATTATATTTTCTAACCCTAAGATAAAGGACAACTTAATTAAAGTCAATTAAATACCCTAAAACACTAACACCACGAGTGAAAGGCAAAACACGCTCTTGCGAAATCTAAACCTAACAAGTAATGGGTAGGAGGTTTAAAACAATATCTATCACCCCTAGGTTCTAGATAAGGTAGCACATTGAAAAATACCATTAAATCACAACCAATGCTCCTAAGATTATCTCTAATCAAAGTATAAAATTAAGAACATAAAGTAATTGATTTTAACATGCAACTTAATCTATATGTCACACAATCAATCAAAATCAAACATACACGAGCATGGCAATAACTTTTAAGTATAAGAAAATACACATGTTCATATTTAATTGAGATAATATTCAAGTTCTATGATTAATAAACGAATATACAAAATCAAAACCAAATATTTAGTCAAAACATATTAATTTTCAACCAAACCTAGGTAGTACTAAAAAATTAGCTACTCATAACGTTTATTATATATTAAAACAATAATAAAGTTGCAACTTTTAGTAACATAAACAAGATAATCAATGAAACAAAGAAAAATAATCGATAACCAGACGAAACTGAATAATCTTTAATGTTTGAATGCTTCAATCCTTGCTCCCCGATCTTACTCATTGCTCCCAATTGCTCTCTAAATGTACTCTCAAGCTTCAAGTTGAATCCAAATCAATGTTCTTTTCTTCAATCTTAATCGTGTGCCTCCTGCCGTTGCTCTTGTTTTTATTTCTGCCGTCGCTCCCCCTTGTTAGATTAGGTACTCTCCTCCTCCTCCGGTTCTCTCATGCCCACATAACTGCTCTTATGGGCTGCATTAAATTTTTTTTTGGGCCATTAACTTGTGCCTTAATTAAGAAATAAATTGTGTGTATGCTTTTGCATCATCCACGTGAGCTTCAAAAAAAATCATATATCACTACATGAAAATGTAAACAATTAAAATAAGAATTATAATCATACTTGTTTTGTTAGGTTATACAATTACTTCATTTTTTTTTTTTTCTTCTTTTTTTCATCATGTTACCAACAAATATCACATTTAATATTGACACCTAATTTAACTCATAGCATTTAAGTTTGAATACCAATTCACGTTTTATCTTAAAACTTGATATTTAACTCCTATTATTTATTTTGTCCAAGATTTTATATCTTAAATTTATATATTCAATGTATGCAATTCAAAATACGTCATTTTTACTCGTCGTATCTTGAAACATTCAAATTGCTAAGATGAATCACTTAGGTGTAAAATGGAATAAAAACTAACCCAAAAATTATTCAAAGTGTAGAAAATATTTATATAATCTATATTTAATTTAAAGCATATCATGAACCAATCGCATGAATGGAGTAACTGACTGAGTCAGTCACATGACTGAACCCTAGTCATACAAATAGATGTAACCGACTGTGCCAGTCGCACGACTGAGCCCTAGTCGCACAAATGAAGCGTGCGAATAGGTCCAGTCGCCCGACTGAAAACAAAATCAGTATAAAGAGGTGAAAGTCGGTCGCACATTCTCACCACCCTTCAATTGCTCCCAAATTGCAACCAAAAGTAAACATACTCTTTTGAGTTAGTTGATTTCACACTAAGGTTGTGTTACTAACGTGTACTCTCATCTTCTACAGGTAATTAGTGATCGAAATCGCATAAATTGCATGTATAATCAAAACCTAACAGACCCAATTTGAATAAAATCAAGAAATCTGTAAAAACTTTCAAATAGACCATGTTAATATGCTAAATGGTTAAAATGAAGGACATAGAGTGATAGTTAGGGTCCCTACGAATCTAAAGAGTCTAACACAACATTTAACATCAAGTTTTAACATAACTCTCTGTTCGATTGAACAAGGCATATGAGCTCAATCGCACGATTGAACTCAGCCGCATGCTTAGTCTCCCGATTGAACTTAGCCGCATGCTCAGTCGCCCGATTGAACTCAGTCGGATGCTCAGTCGCCCGATTGAACTCAATCACATGCTCAATCGACCGACTGAACTTAGTCGTATGGTTCAATCGATTGAACCAGACTGATCTCAGAATAGCTTAAATTTCAACAGTTTCTGTTATGGGCAAATCTCATGTTTATGTCTTTTGTGTTATAGAAACATGGCAGATAGGTGGATCATCAACACCAAGCACAACATTTGTGCTCACTTGGATGCCACCATGAGGAATGCTGCTGAGTTTGTTGGTATCATTACATTTCTGAGGCGATCAAGGATCTACAGAGCCATATCTACTCCATGCACGCCCTTCCGCTCTGTATAGCAGGCCTTCTGGGAGGGTGCATCTGTTGACAGATCTACTGAGCCCTAATACATTTGGAGCACCATTTTTAGGCAAGAGATTGAGGTGACAGCAGCAGACCTTCGACGGGTACTGGACCTGGGTGATGATGCTACTCACCCAACCAGGTTACATCCTCTAACTAAAAGGGGATGTTTTCTAAGGATGAAGTACACTGGGGACATCAATGCAGGTGTGCTAAACAAAAGCAACTTGGTGTGCCCAGTTCAGTACTTAGCGCACGTCATTCTAAAGTGCATTGCTTCATGGAGGAGTGGATTTGATGATCTCTCTAACCAAATCCAGAATGCTTATGTGGCACTGGTACTGAATCACCCCTTCAGCTTCTCCAAGATGATCTTCACTTACATGATCGAGAACCTTGAGGTCAAGGGTAAGGAGAGCTTCTGCATGTATCCAAGGTTCTTGCAGATGGTCATAGATGAGAAGCTCCCCCTACTGCCTAAGGAGAAGGACGATGCTGTGATGTTAGAGGTTATGGATGACACAACCCTGGGCAGGATGAAGGTGTAGAGGGGAAAGCACGTGAAACCCCCTGTGAGGAGATTGTTTGGGCACCTGGCCAATGCTGATTACGTGGCGCCTTCTCACAAGAAGTGGTGTCACGATGACATTGATTCTGATGTCGAACATATTGAGATACCCGACGATGACTCAGATGACGATGACGACCAAGGTGATGGTCAAGGCAGTGAGGCTCCAGGTGGATCCGAGCCGGCTCCAATCCATCCTGACTTTCAGGTAGATGAGGAGGAGGAGTCGGATGAGAGCCATTGGTGCGGACTGTGGGCAACAAGGTGGTTGCCACTGAAAGAGGGCTCGTAGTGGTTGGTGGACGCCAGGGTGAGTCCGGGGATGCCGTTACTGCTGAAACTGATCCATCTTACATCCCGGACCATCCCATCAGCCAAGGGAGAGCATCCTCCTCTAAGGGATCGAGGAAGAAGAGGATGGCACAGCCCCATGTCATGAAGAGCAAAAGGAGGAGGATTACCTTGATCACCACCACAGCTACCACCACCATTACCACACCCCCTACCACTACTACCACACCTCCTACCACTACTATCACACCTCATACCATCATTACCACACTCCCAACCACCACTACCACAGCTACCCCTTCACCACCCACTCACATTCCACCACCATATTCACCACATCCACTACCACTACACCACCCAAAGAGCCAGGACTTCTACACACGTCGCACTGAGCCACGGATCCACTATACCCTCCATCGGGGTAGGGGAATAGCTTGCCTACCTAAGTCGGATGGTGCTAAAGCTGCTAGCTGCTAATGAGGAAAGAACTACACAACTAAACCAGCTTATTGAGCACAATGATGCTCAAGCTCAGCAGATTACACAGCTTCATGAGCAGAATGCTCATTCGGTTAAGTGGATTGAGGATTTGGAGGAAAACAACAAGAAGATCATACTCTGGTGAAAGGATCAAAAGAGGAACCATTAAAGATCAAAGATGGTGAAGGGGTGGTGGTGGTGATGATGATGATGATGATGATGATGATGATGAGCCTGATGAAGAAGATGAAGGTGATGATGAAGGATCAAGGGATAAGAAGAGAGGAGATGATGATGATGAAGAAGGATTGAGGGGAAAGAAGAAAGGAGATAATGATGATGAAGAAGGTGATGCTGCTGTATCAGCCTCGCTCAAGGTCAAGAACGACAGACTAAGAGAGCTTAGGACCAAGGAGCATCATCTTCAGCCCCTACTATTGAAGAATTGACACATCTAGAGAAAAATAAAACATTCCAACAAGATGAATTTGATATTGCTCCCCTTCATCAAATCAAGTCTCAATTCACAATGATTCTTGATTTGCAAGGGATTGTGGGAAGGCCAGTGAGCTACACTCCCGAAGAAGGAGAAATCATACACGACCTGATCGACCAGTAATTGCAGACATGTTCAGACTAAATCCAGATGAACTGATCAAAGATGATCCCAAAGTAAATGTTCTAATTGATGAGGATCTACAGGATGTCGATGAAATAGAGATTGAAGATGTGACAGCTAAACACTATCCATAGTACATTGACCTAGAAGGAAATGTGATCCCTAACTTGGGTGACACTCTCGGCAGTGCTACATTTGGCAAACTGGATGAGATGGAAAAAAGAAATAGAAAAGCTCTACAAGGTCAAGAAACATCTAAAGGTGTCTGGCAAGATTATTGCGTGGGCGTATTTTGAGGATCCTAATGTTTATGCTGTAAAGAGGGAGAAGGGAATAGAGTACTTCAGATATCCACATGATCTGAAGACTCTCCCAGGTTTTGAGCTCAACCAGCTGGCAAGCTTAATTATGCTATATGCTGATCCTAGAAAGATGTCAGGTTGGTTTGAGGCTGCCCCAAAGAAGGACTATCACACCAGATGGGTGAACTTTAGACCTCAACAATCGAAGAGGTACATTCGTAAGTCTGAAGTGGATCCCATTTCTGGAAAGCCTAAAGTGGTGCTAAAATGGAGTCCCCCAGGCACAATGTCCAATATTCCCTTACGGGAATGCCACAGGACTTCACTCCACACTTCAAATGGTGGTATTATGATTGAAGAACAGGCGAAGCGATCATCGTTCTAAATAGAGAAGAAAAATGGAAACTATCCGGGTATTCGACCCGATGTGACTTACAAACTTGTCTTGCAAAGATGTCTACACATTGTACAAGTGGCCACTATTCTATGATGCGCAAGATACTGTACAAGCTCTCCAGTTCCAGAATGTTATACGACTTTGCTTTGCATTTGAAATACATGGAGGAGTTACAAGAGAGGAGAAGTACAAGAGATTTGAGGAGCTTATTAATAATGTCAGACAATATAGTAAACTTGGCCCAAGGGGAGTTTGTTGATACATATAAGTCCCTAGTTTATGAACTTAATGTAAATGTCTGTCATGTCTTACACATATGTAATGACTGGGTTGAATGAAATATAATATGTGATTGATGCTTATAATGTTTAATGTTTCATTGTTATTGTGTGATAAAGTATACTGAACTAACTATATAGGTTTGTGGTTATTATGCATACTTCTTAGTCAATAATGATTGAGAAACGTGTTGAAACTTAATAGTATGAAGTCTTCATGCGAATGGACCATGCTAATGGACCATACACATGAATACTTCATGCTAATGGACCAGTCGCACGACTGAACCAGGAGACTGGATCAGTCGCACGATTGAGACATCAGATTGACTCAGCCACACGACTGAACCTTCAGTCGTGCGTATGGATCAATCGCATGATTCCGTCGCACGACTGAACCATGCTAATGGTTCAGTCGTACGACTGGAAAACCCTAACCTATAAATACCACTTAATTCATGGAAAAAGAGAGAATTGGAAACACTTGAACACACTCGTACCCTAGCCGTCCACAGAGTTTAGAAAGCCTATTCCAAGTTCATAGTTCGTAGTTGATCTTGTTCTAATCGTCTTTAACGTTTCTTTAATTGTTAGATTGATCGGGACTGCGTTCTCGCTGATTGGATCACCAATCAAATAGGATTCCACACTATTTAATTAGGTATACACGCATAATCAGTTAGTACTCTGTACGTACACCGCCCTAACACATTTTCACTCACTAAACTAATAAATGGCCAACAACCAAAAATCCTCTGAGTCAGAAATGAGAGTTATGACTAAGGCTCCAATTATCACCCCTGATAATTTTAGATCTTGGTGCAAAAGAATTAAAGTTTTTATTAAGCATCAAAACAACAAAATGTGGAGATCTATCACCCATAATTATTACAAGCCAAAGGAGGAGTCACATACTGGTTATGTGCTATGATAGAGAAAGTTACAGAAGACTACTCTGATGAAGACTTCAAGAAGATGGATATCGATAATAATGCCATGACGGTACTCCTTACATCCATACCAAACTCCATAATGGTAGGCTTTGAGACCTGTCAAACTGCCAAGAACTCTTTGATGCTTTAGTATTAACGTATTCTAGTTCCACTGAATCCAAAGAGTCCAAGAGAGATACCCTGAAGCAGCAGTTTGAAAACATCAATTATATTACTAGAGAGACCCTGAGCCAACTATACTTTAGTTATATGGACTTAAATCTCCTCACATCAGATTGTGAAAGTGACTCTTGAGAAGAGAGATTGTAAGGAAGTTCATAAGCACACTTCCTCATGAATGGACTTTTTACTGTGTATCTATCAAGACAATCAAAAACCTCAACACTCTCATAATGACTCAACTATATGACATCCATAATGGATACCGTATGGAGATGGAGACTCAAAGAGGCCACTAGATGAGCAGAACTTGTAGCCTTCCTGCTAGCAACACTTACTTATTGTTGAAGGCTCAGGAACTTATAGCCCAAGTTGTACTTGAATTATCCCCAATAACCATCATCCACCTCTGGGCCTTACATCACTATTCTTTAAACACTCAGATCTTAATAGGCTCAACAAAGTCCATTCCAGGATAGTTGTTCCTTTGTTTCAAGAATTGGGCACTCTGGATATTTTCAATTTTGTTTTGATGATCAAGAATACTTTAGTCAAGATGATGTGAAATATATGGACATTGTCTAGCCATGCCTCTTTTAACCTACAGAGCAAAGAAGTTCTTTAAAAGAGCTAGAAGGTAGTTCCACAGATGGTAACTAACATCAAATTTTGGTTAGACAAATCAAAGGCCAAATGCTAGAACTATAACTAACTTGGTCATTTTGTAAGGGAATGCAAGGCTCCAAAGTCCAACCCTGGAGCCACTCAAGCCACCCAACATCCTGCCACTTTGAAAACTGTTGTAAAGCCAAGTGAAAAAAAACAATAGTTGTTGCTCAAGTAGTGGACCGGAGATTTATATGCAAGATATCACTCCTGCTCAAGCTTTGATGGTTGGAACTGAAGATAGTAAGGTATTTAAACATATTTGTACCCCAGCTGTATTGCTAAGGTTAAACTATATTAGGACTACAACATGAAGATCAAATTTGATATTGAGTCCTTAATATATTAAAATCTGATTTTAAGAGAGTAGAATCTAACTACCAACTCAAAATTAAAGAGTTAGAGAAAATTGTTTCTTCTTTAAATCATGAACACTCAAACTAGGTGGCTCAAATAAAAGATTTGATTTGCAAGTTGACCGAGACTCATGCCCAACTAGTAATAGCTGAGGCTAAAGTAAAAAAAGTATGCTATTGAAGAGCATAACTTCAAACCATTATTGCATCATCCTCCCACTCAAAAGTGTTTTATCAAAACAAAAGTGGGTTAGGAACCAATGAAATTGCTCCACCACCCTCCTATATGTTTGTAAGATAAGCAAGATGTGGTACTGATTAGAATTGGAAACACTTGAACACACTCGTACCCTAGCCGTCCAGAGAGTTTAGAAAGCCTATTCCAAGTTCATAGTTCGTAGTTAGTTGATCTTGTTCTAATCGTCTTTAACGTTTCTTTAATTGTTAGATTGATCGGGACTGCGTTCTCGCTGATTGGATCACCAATCAAATAGGATTCCACACTATTTAATTAGGTATACACGCATAATCGTACACCGCCCTAACACATTTTCACTCACTAAACTAATAAATGGCTAACAACCAAAAATCCTCTGAGTCAGAAATGAGAGTTATGACTAAGGCTCCAATTATCACCCCTGATAATTTTAGATCTTGGTGCAAAAAGTTAAAGTTTTTATTAAGCATCAAAACAACAAAATGTGGAGATCTATCACCCATAATTATTACAAGCAAAGGTGGAGTCACATACTGGTTATGGTGCTATGATAGAGAAAGTTACAGAAGACTACTCTGAGGAAGACTTCAAGAAGATGGATATCGATAATAATGCCATGACAGTACTCCTTACATCCATACCAAACTCCATAATGGTAGGCTTTGAGACCTGTCAAACTGCCAAAGAACTCTTTGATGCTTTAGTATTAATGTATTCTAGTTCCACTGAATCCAAAGAGTCCAAGAGAGATACCCTGAGGCAGCAGTTTGAAAACTTCAATTATATTACTAGAGAGGCCCTGAGCCAACTATACTTTAGTTATATGGACTTAATCTCCTCACATCAGATTGTGAGAGTGACTCTTGAGAAGAAAGACATTGTAAGGAAGTTCATAAGCACACTTCCTCATGAATGGACTTTTTACTGTGTATCTATCAAGAGAATCAAAACCTCAACACTCTCATAATGACTCAACTATATGACATCCATAATGGATATCATATGGAGATGGAGACTCAAAGAGGCCACTAGATGAGCAGAACTTGTAGCATTCCTGCTAGCAACACTTTACTTATTGTTGAAGGCTCAGGAACTTGTAGCCCAAGTTGTACCTGAATTATCCCCAACAACCATCATCCACCTCTAGGCCTTACATCACTATTCTTTAAACACTCAGGTCTTAATAGGCTCAACAAAGTCCATTCCAGGATAGTTGTTCCTTTGTTTCAAGAATTGGGCACTCTGGATATTTTCAACTTTGTTTTGATGATCAAGAATGCTTTAGTCAAGATGATGTGAAATATATGGACATTGTCTAGCCATGCCTCTTTTAACCTACAGAGCAAAGAAGTTCTTTAAAAGAGCTAGAAGGTAGTTCCTACAGATGCTAACTAACATCAAATTTTGGTAAGACAATCAAAGGCCAAATGCTAGAACTATAACTAACTTGGTCGTTTTGTAAGGGAATGCAAGGCTCCAAAGTCCAACCCTGGAGCCACTCAAGCCACCAAACATCCTGCCACTTTGAAAACTATTGTAAGCCAAGTGAAAAAAAAACAATAGTTGTTGCTCAAGTAGTGGACCGGAGATTATATGCAAGATATCACTCTACTCAAGCTTTGATGGTGGAACTGAAGATAGTAAGTGCAGGATCATTTAAGGGTTTGAACACAATTACAACACAACAACACAATGAGGAGATTATCTAAACTCTAATCAAACAGTAAACTGGGTTAACCAAAAGTGATACAAATAACACAAGTAAAGCAAGAGACAGAACAGGAGAATATGTTTTCAAGGATGCAGTATATTGCTTTCTAAGTTCTTTTACAAGTGTTACAAAGTATATTAAAGATACAAGAAACTTGAAATACTTATACTACAACCTACAGCCGGCTATACTATGAAAGCCAGCTGGATACAATTGACTAGACACTAACAAAATTAATTGTAGAATCAAAAGGCATATCTGCCTTTTGACCTTGTGACTATGACATGCCATAGCTCACATCCTTATACATTACAAAAAGGATAAAGTACATAAAGTTGAAAGTTTCAGACTCAAGACCTCAATGTACAGTTACCAAAAGCATGGACCTTTTCACCAACTCTTGTAAGTTGGTGACTTATCAGAGATGCAGCGGAAAAGGTGCTTTATGGAACAGTACATGAGATAAAGCATGTGTACTAAAAGTCTTCGGAAGAAATCTGTCTTCATAGGGTGAAGCTTCGGAAGACTTTGTCTCTTGAGGCTTCGGAAGACTTCATGTTTGGCTTCGGAAGATATTGGTCTTGGCTTCGGAAGATTTTACACTTAGAATGTTTTCTAATGTATTGTGTAAAACTTCCGAAGCATTCTTCACTTCAGTACTTAGTGCATGTTGCTGAGACACTTTGGATGTTTTGGGTTGCATCAGACTTAAGGAATCCTTACAAACTCCCCTAGGCTGATGCTACCAAAACACTTAGAATATGTTCAGATGTTGGTAGTCTTCAGTACAATCAAGACCATTCCTTTCTTCATTTGGTGGTCAGGATCATCAAGACTCTCATAGTATCTTCTCATTTCAAAGAGATCATGCAGAGGTAAGTTGATTATGTCTTGCTAGGAGTAGACATTCTCAACACCTTGATCTATGACAACATGCCATCTTTCTGGATTGGTAGAATAAGTCCAGGACAAGATAGGTGTCTCAGTTGCTAGAGGAGCCACTTGCATAGGAGTTGATTGGGCTGCCTCATCATGCACTTCTCAGGTTGATCTGATTCAGCCTGGGGTGTAGAGGTAGATGACTTGGCTTCTTCTTTTTAGTCTTTGGTTTAGAAGCCATTTTCTTCTTCCTCTTTGATGTCTTTAACTGAGAAGACTGGTCTGCAGCACCATGTTGATCATCAGTGTCTTTCTCAGTTGGGTGTTCCTCCCTCCCAGGTTCAGAAGGAGAGGGAGTTTGACCCTGTCTTGGATCAGAAGATGAAGTTTGCTAAGGCTCAGCTGGAGGTTCTGGTTCAGGTGTCTCTGGTTGTTCAAACTTGACCTCCACTTCAGGTGGGACTTGACTTGGAAGAGAGTGCAAGTCAATCAATTCACCACTTTTAATCTTCTGCTTGATCACCCTTATATGCTCATCCATTGTAGATAGAGACATGGGACCAAGTCTCCTTCCGGAGAATCCATATGACTTCAAGAAGCTCATCATTCTTTGTCTGTCAGCAGACTTCTTTGCATTCTTTTGAATGATGGCTCTTGACTTTGCAGCTTCTTCCCTTAGCTTCCTTTTGGTTGTTTTTCTTTTCTTGACTTGCTCAAGCTCAAGTTGCTTTAAGTACTGAACTCAATGAAGTCATAGGACAGGGGAAGAAGTGCATTTGCCTGATAGAAGCCTGTGGCACTCAGGTAGTTTATCATTTTGATTCTATCCTCTTCTTTATCTACCTGAGGTTCTTGTGGAGCCACATCTTCCTGTGCAGGACTTTCTTGAACTGGAGAGAGAGTGGGAGTATGCTTGTAAAGTCTTTTCTGTCTCTTCTCCTCTTTGAATTGGAGAAGTAACCTTGCATCCTCTTTCTCCTTTATCTCTCTTGACACTTCCATGTCAGCCAGTTCATTCAACTCTTCTAAGGGGAGGGAGATGATTTCATCAACATCATAGTTCCTGGTCTGTAAATAGGTAATCCTGACTACCCTTAACTCATCATCTTTAGTATTTGGTCTGGGGGCAGCCCTGATTGCAGCTTGCATGAATTTAGATGACCCAGAAGAACTTTCTCCCCTTAGCCTCCTTTTCCCTCTCTCTCTCTTCCTCCTCAATTTCCTCAGGAGTCATTATCCTTTCCCTTTGTCACCAACAGACCATTGTGACTCAGGGTGGATTGAGGCTTGGCCTTCATTGCTTGGTGTAGCTTCCATGCTCTGGCCAGAGAGAGGCTGAGGAACACCTTCACCAGCAGGTGTCTCAGATGGAGTTTGGACCTCTGCAGCAGTTGTTGATGGTGAGACAAGGGTCTCAGGTTCTGCCACTGGGCCTTAAGCCAAGGTTTCCCCTATGAAACTAATCTTAGGGTCCACCTCAACATCCAGTTGACCGATGACATTGCCTGATTGCCTAAGTCTCCTTCTTAGAGAGAACTCTGCAAGGATCCTGTCTTGGATTCTTTGAGCCAGCCTGTCAGTTGTCTAGATTTGCTTGGATTGACAAGTGGCATGTTGACTAAATCCAGTCCTTCATAGAAGCTCAGGCTTTGGAACTAAAAGACTTCTTGTTGGCCTTGAACTCTGTGAAGTATGAGGGCTCTTCTGTCCTCATCATACCTCCATCTGATGATGTAGTTGCCAGTTCCTGTGGTGGAGATGAGACAGCCCTTGGTATACCTTCCTCAAAGAGACTCCTCATGATAGAGTCTATAGAGTCCACATTAATGTGAGTTTGAGGAAGTTGCTGAGAATGCACAACAGCAAGTGAGGATGGTGAGTCCTCTATGTCCATTCTCTTTGAAGAACTCCCAGGTTCTGTGGTTGTGATAACTTTCTCCCCCTTTTTGGTAGCATCACCCACTTGCATAGGTGAGCTGGAGGATAAATCAATCACTTCCACAGGTTCTTGTGTTCCTGGTTGAGCTCTCCTTAAAGGTCTCTCAGCTAGTTTTTCCTTCAGATATGAAATCTGAAGTTGCTGATCATTGACCCTGTTTTGTGAGGTAGTCACCTGAGATTCCAAGTGACTAACCTTAGAGACTAAATAGGTGCATGTTTTTGACAATTTCTGCACCTTTAGTCTCAAGTTCCCCTCATCTTCATCAGAAGAATCACTGGGGGATGAGATGATTGGACCAAAGTCCTCCCGCTCACCACCAGCTTGAGTTTCTTGGCTGCTGGTTTTCCTCTGCTCACTGGCAGCCTCATTGAGATGCCAGAGGGCAGAGTTGCCATGGTTGAGGTCTGAATGATGTAATCACTTTCAAAAGTGAGAGCCTCTTCCATATGGACATCTGGAACTAGTTCAGAAGTGTCCACCTCTGTAATAGGTGACTGATGTGGGATAGACTGAGGAGAGTCAGAGGTACTCGTCTCTCTTTGAGTAGGGGATGAGAAGAGAGACTCATTGTACACACCGAATCCTAAGTCTCATCAGTATAGAAGGATGGGTTGGAATTGGTTGGTTGAGATCCAAAGGCTGGGGATGGTAGCTGTCCCCTGAAGGTTGTTCACTTGAGTGTTGAGACTCAGAGTGAAGGCTTAACGCTGTTGGGCTAGTGAGCTCATCAGTGTGAGCATGAGGAACCTCATCACTGATTCTTGAAACAAATGGAGTGGTCTGCTCCTTAGGAGAAGTGGGAGCTCAGTATCCACTTCTTCCTGTATTGGTGAGTATATGGGGGCCTCCATAGACTGAATAGTCTGAGTAGGGGTTCGTTTGGATTTTATTGGTAGGTGATGGATATTTGAGGTTGTGTAAGGGTTGGAGAGCAGTAGGTGTAGGTTCAACACTAGCTTGGACTGCTAGGTTGTCACCTTGAGCAATGAGCTCTAACATTTTTGGGACTAGGGCTGTTTTGTACCCCTGAGAAGCCTACAGTTGGCTTCTTCATAATTTTAAAGATGCCGGGCTTCATCTGTCCCAATTTAAGAATGTTACTTGTTTCCCTCAACTGTGAGCCAGTTCACAGTTGAGAATGTGTGGAACATATCTCGGAAACATGTAGTATTCTAAGGAGTCTAAGTTTGCAAGTAAATTAGTATAAACAAATTGTGAATACCTGAACTTGACCCCCTGAATCATTCCATGAACTATAAAGGAGAGATCCTCAGGAATCTGGTCCCATCCACCATGCTTGTTTGATAAGCTGTGGATAACCACATGGAGCAGGTATTTCCCCTGGGATGAGACCTTCCCTTTCCTGAAGGTCTTTACAGAGAAATCTCCTTCATAGCCCATCTGCTCGAAGGAATGATTAACCGCTTCCTTTGGGAAGAACACTTCACCTTCTTCATCATCCAGCTGAAGATGTCGGTTGATGATGGCCGGAGTGATGAAGATTGTTCTCCCCTGCACTATGGCAGACAGTGCCTTCTCCCCATCTATAATGCCCTCTTGGCAGGTCTTCCAGAATTCAAGCAAGTGATCCTCATATAGAGGAGGATCAATGGTTAGGGAGGTGAAGTAGTGAGACAAAGACAAGAAATGGCAAACTCTAAGAAATAAGGATCTTTGTCAGAGCATAACAGAGCAACCTGATTGTGTTGTCTGTGTAGCTGCATGGCAAAGTTAGGATTATTTCTGTGAGCAAGGCAGCCATTGTGAGGTAGCTCAGAGATGAAGATAAAAAATGGGAAAGAAATTTCAGAGAGAAAGCTTTGGGTTTTAGGTTTGGAAGAAAAGCAGATGATACAAGAGGGGGAAACCGTTGGTTTATATGAGAGAGAAGATTTCAGATAAAGTTTAATGAAAGATGATAAACTTTGAAATCCGTATGTCGGTCCCACTCCTGAAAAAGTAGTTTACCTTTTTGCTCAAAAAGTAGTTTTCTTGGAATTCTAAAAGCTTCCGAAGGTAATTTGTCTTCGGAAGTTTGATTGAAAAAGCTTCCGAAGCTAAAAGGCTTCGGAAGAATTTTCCTGAGAGTCTTGTAGATTTATGCTTCGGAAGAGAAATAAACTCTTGGATGCTTTGTATAAGAATGAACAAAGCTCCGAAGGTTAATTTTGCTTCGGAAGGAAAAAGTCCTTAAAAATGAATAAGAGTCTAAGTTAAGAATTTTAAGCTTCGGAAGATAAATTTTGACTTCTTCCGAAGGTAAAATCTCTTAGACAGTCATTTATTTTGAAGACATATTTTTCTTCCGAAGGTAAAACGTTATCTTCCGAAGTATCAGAAAATTTTCAAGAATCTAAGGAAAGTCTTCAAAAAGAGTTTTATACTCAAAGAAACATGAGCTTATGAAAGTGATGAACTAGACAACTTAGGACACACATATTTTTTGTAAGAAGAAATAATTAGAATTAGTTTAAGAAAAAGTCTACTCAAAGTTAATCATCCCAATAGCTGATATCAGATACTTAAATCTCTGTTCATCAAAAGCTTTTGTGAACAGATCAGCATATTATTCATCTGTGTAAACTTTGACTAGTTTAATTAATCCCTTTTCATAGTTATCTCTTATTAAATGATACCTGATATTGATGTGTTTGGTCCTTGAGTGCTGCACAGGGTTCTCAGTGATAGAGATAGAACTATTGTTGTCTATGTGGATAGGAGTCTCTTTGAAGTTAATCCATAGTCTAGCATCTGATTTTGAATCCAAAGCACTTGAGCACAGCAGCTTGCAGTAGCAATGTATTCAGCCTCAGCAGTAGATGCAGACACACAGGATTGTTTCTTGCATTGCCATGAGACAACCCTTCCACCAAGGAATTACATCCCCCAGATGTAGACTTTGCAGTCATGTTGCAACCACCATAATCACTGTCTGTATAGGCATACAGATTGAAATTAGGATTCTTTGGATACCATAGACCAAGTGTTGAAACACCTTTGAGGTATCTTAAAATCTTTTTCATAGTGATTAAGTGAGACATCTTAGGGTTTGCTTGATATCTTGCACAAATAAATGTAGCAAACATGATATCAGGCCTGCTAGCTGTAAGATACATAAGAGACCCAATCATAGCCCTGTATAAGTGCTCATCTACACACTCCCCCTCAAGATCTGGACCAAGGGAGTGGTTTCTGGTATGGGTGTCTTAGCAATCTTACAATCAGTCATGTTGAACCTTTTAAGTATATCTTGAACATACTTTGACTGACTTATGAAGATGCCATCTTCAACCTGCTTCACTGAATTCCCAGAAAAGAATTGAGTTCTCCCATTGAAATCATTTCAAATCTGTCTTTCATTAGCTTTTCAAAGTCTTTGCAGAGCTTTGAATTGGTTGAACCAAAGATGATGTCATCCACATATACTTGAACTAGCAGAATGTCTTTTCCTTGTCCTTTGATGAAGAGAGTTCCATCTATAGTACCTCTCCTGTATCCATGTTTACAGAGATACTCAGACAGGGTCTCATACCACTTCCTGGGTGCCTGATACAGCCCATAAAGAGCTTTGTCAAGCTTGCAGACATAATCAGGATGATCAGGATCTACAAAACCAGGTGGTTGTTTGACATAAACTCCTCATCAATCACTCCATATAAGAAAGCACACTTTACATCAAGTTGATAGACTTTGAAATTCTTGGTTGCAAAAATGCCAGGAATATCCTAACAGCTTCTAGTCTTGCTACAGGAGCAAAGACATCAGTGTAGTCAATCCCTTCTTCTTGTGTGTATCCTTGAACAACTAGTCTTGCCTTGTTCTTGATGATGATTCCTCTATCATCCTTCTTATTCCTAAAAACCCATTTGGTTCCAATGGTAGTCTTCCTATGAGGAAGAGGACAAAGGTTCCAAACTTTCTGCCTTTTGAATTGAAGCAGCCTTGTTGCATAGCTTCAACCCAACTTCCATCCTTTAGAGCCTCCTCAACTTTCTTTGGCTCTAACTGGGATAGAAAACAAGAGTGAAGACAAACATTTGCTTCATGGGTTTGCCCTCTTGTCTTTACCCCAGAGATAACATCTCCAATGATGTTTGTGGTAGGATGAGACTTGTGGATCCTTAGCTGAGGGATCACAGCAAGTTGCTGAGATAGATCAAAATTGAGAAATTTAGATCTGGTCTTGAAGATTGATCCTCCACATTATCACACTTATCAAGATTAACTTGATCCAATGAGTGTGTGACATCATTGATGTTGTCATCTATGGTATGGTTATTAGCATCAAGAAATTCTGATCACTATCACTATCACCATTGTTGTCTTCTGCAATTGAGGTGTCTTTATCTGGTTGAGAAGCCTCTGAGTTGGAATTGAAGGCATGCCAGATGTTATCAGCTGGATTTGTCATTGTTGTGCTGATAGAAACCTCATTTGCTGAAGTAGTTTCAACTGGAGCTGAAGTGTGTGAGTTGAAGGTTCCTAGCTCAAATCTTGGATCAGGATCACCTATATTAAATTTTCTGCAGATCCTAAAACATGCTCACAAGATTTATTAAAACAATTGGTAACTAAATCAAGATCAAATAGCCAATCCGGACCAGAACTAGCCACACTGGGTGTGTGCTCATTGAAAGTCACATTGGCTGACTCCTCAATAATTCTAGTTCGAGATTGTATACTCTATAAGCTTTAGCTTGGGAAGAGTATCCAATGAAGTGTCCATCATCTGATTTCTCAGCAAACTTGGCAACTTGATCTTTGGTATTCAAGATGGTGCAGGGACATCCAAATGACCTGAGAAAACCAATGAAAGGTTTCCTCTTGTGCCAAGTTTCATAAGGAGTCTTACCATGTGTCTTAACTACTAAAACTCTGTTTTGCACATAGCAAGCAGTATTAACTGCCTCTGCCCAGAAGGTGATAGGCAGTTTTGAGTCAGACAACATAGTTCTTGCAGCTTCAATAAGTGTCCTGTTTCTCCTCTCAGCAGCAATCCGTTTTGCTGAGGAGTCCTGGGAGCACTGTATTGTCTTGTAATACCCTTTTCATCACAAAATGTATCAAGGATTTGGTTCTTGAATTCAGTTCCTTGATCACATCTTATGGTTTTGACCTTGTGATCACATTGATTCTCAATCTTTAGATGAAATTCTTTAGAATCTCAGGAGTCTCATCTTTAGTTCTAAGGAAGAAGACCAAGTGAATCTTGTAAAATCATCTGTGATCACTAGACAGTATAAGGTCCTTCCTAAACTCATTACACTGGTGGGGCCAAGAGATCCATATGTAACAAGTGTAGGGTGTAGTGATGGATTTCATTTCCTTAGGCTTATGGGATGCCTTATGTTGCTTCCCTTTCAGGCATGCAACACAATAATCATCATTTGTAAACTCTTTCTTTGGCATTCCAGTTACCAGATCATGCTTAATCAATTTATTCATGTTTTTAAAGTTTACATGGCATATTCTTTTATGCCATAGAAAGACTCATCACTATTGGCTTTAGATAGAAAGCATGAAACTTCTCCAGAGGGAGATGTTTCTTGCAAATCCATCTTATACATGTTCCCTTTCCTAGGGGCTCTGAGCAGGATGTGCTCATGAGAATGACCATACCAGGCTTGAGAACAATGCACTCATGCTCAGTAAAGAGCATGTTATGTCTTTGATCACAAAATTGGGATACACTCAGAAGATTGTACCAAAGCTCCTTAACAAAGTTTACCTTTTCAATGCTGAGCTTACCATTTGTGACCTTGCCCCTTCCAGAAATGTAACCACCTTCATCTCCTCCAAAAGCAACTGGTCCTCCATCAATTCTCTCAAAATTATGGAGTAGAGACCTATTGCCCGTCATGTGCCTGGAACAACCACTGTCAATTATCCAGACGTTTCCGTTTGTCTTGAGCTGTTCCTGCACAAAGTAAATGATTAGTTACATTTGGAAACCCAAGCCGTACTTGTCTTGGGCTCAGTAGTGTAATAGAAGGTAATGCAACAGTAATAGATCCTATGGTTGTACTGTGAGGATCTTCAGCTATTGTTGATGGAGAAATTTCAGTCATTTGGTCTTTCTTAGACTTCCACACCACCTTTGGACTCTTGGACTTGACCTTCAAAACCTTTGAAGCTTTTGGAACTTCACAGGTTTTGATGACTGAACCTTCGAAAGATTCTGCAGTCACTGCAGCAGACTTCAGTGCTTCGGAAGAACTCCTTTCTTCCAAGACCAATTTTACTTCCGAAGGTAATTTTCCATTTACCTTCTTCTTTGATTGGAGCTTCTGAAGGAAACAGACTTTCCTTCCGAAGCATGAGACTTCTTGAGATTCTTTGAAGTCTTTGTATTGGTCATGTGGATGGTACTTCTAGGATTGTATGGGCAATCCTTAGCAATGTGAGAAGTATTTTCACACATGACACATAACATTTTCTTCTTCAAAAGAGTCTCCTTTTGAGAGCAAGACTGGCTTTGGTCACATCCCTTCTCCACCTTCATCTTGGTAGAGGCTGAGACAGTTCTTTTGGGCTGTGAACTGTTCTTGGAGTTTGATGGTCCAGGCTGTGCAGCAGTGGTACACAACAGCTCAGTCTTCTTCTTTGCTCTGAGATGATTTGAACATGAACCAGGACTCTTAGATGAGGAGTCTTGGTTGATGTCTTCAGTCCTTACTACTTTGAAACCTGCAGAGATAAAAACTTGTTTCTGCTTAGCATCAAAAGTAGCTTTGATTTCTTGAGCCTTCTTTGCTTTCCTTTTGCTCTTCCTAATCAAGTTCTTTCTTTTGGACTTGGTCATCGCAGGTGATTTCTTCTCCTCAGAAGGATAATGGCCCTTGGAAGAATCCTCTTCTTCACTCTTCTCAGAGGAATTCTTCACTATCACTTCTTCATCATCCTCACTTATAGGATCTATAAGAGGAAGCTCATCTTCACAAGTTCCACACCTAGGATATCTTACGGACAAGATTGTGTGTGGAGGAGCTATCTCATTTGATCCTAGTCCCTGTCTATTTTGATAGCACATTTTGTTATGCAGGGATGAGGATATCATGTTTTTGAAGGTCTCTTCTTCGAGAACACTTTTCTCTGCCTTGGCTTTGCTGATCACAAGCTCAGCCTGGCACTCAGTCAATTTAGTTATGAGATCTTGGATCTGAGTTCTAAAATCTGTATGTTCATGTTTTAGTACTAAAATGGTTTTGTCCAAATCTTCTATTTTTAACTTGTAATCATTTTCAGACTTTCTAAAATCAGATTTTAATATGTTTAATGATTCAAGATCGGATCTCATCTCTAAGTTGTAGGACCTATATCTATTTACTTTAGCAATGCATTCAAGAGTACAGAGATGTTCTAATACCTTGGCTTCATCATGGTCAGCCATCAGTGCTTGGTTTGGAGAAGCATCTTCCACCTGAAATCCAGTCAAAGCCTCCTTCTTCAACAGCAACAGCAGCATGTTGCTTAGGCTTCTCAAACTGAGGAGCTTTGTCAGTGTAGTTTGGTCTGGGTGGTGTTTGGCCCCCATTTGCTTTAGGTGCCTTACTCCCTAGCAAAGTGACCCATAAGGTTACAGTTGTAACACTTAACTTTGCTTTTATCCAGCCCAAACTTTCCACTGGTAGCATTGCTTGGAAATCTTCTTTCTGTTCTCTTGTAGAACTTCTTGGCTCTGTGAGTGAGGAGAGCCATCTGCTGAACTATCTCCATGTATTCTAGGTCATCTGGATGAATACAGTCCAGGTCTTCAAGAGTGAAGAGATAATTCCCACAACTTTCATCAGTAGACACAAAGGCTTGAGAGAAACTTGTCTCTTGGAATGGACTTCCTTGAGTAAAGTTTTCCCTTGGTGTCTCTGTGAAGGTTATGAAAGGACCCTTTTGTGAGTTGTCAGGGTAGCATATGAGATGATGTTGGGGTTCTATGTTGTCCCTTTCAACCACATGAAGGGCTGAACCCATTTGATTGTTGGAGTTGCCAGATGAACCTTGTATGTTCATCTCCATCTGGTATCCACTGAGAATCCTATATAACTCTGTTAGAGTAAGAGTTTTAAGATTCTCAGTCCTCTTGATCACCACATAGTAGTGTGTCCATTGCCTAGGAAGTGAGGACATGAACTTCCATACAATGTCTCTGTTCTCAATAGGAACTCCTCCATCCACTAGGGTATCCACAATCTCAACATACCTGAAGTATTGTTGGTCATGGTTTCACCTGCTTTAAAGGTGAAATTTTCATACTGCTGCTTCAGAAGATCTTTCTTGTTTCCTTGGCTTCAGAGGAGCCTTCATACATCAGCTTCAGTGCATCCCAACCTGTTTAGCTGTTTTGTACTTCTTAAAACCTCTGTAACAGAGTTTGGGAGAGCAGTCTGAAGAGCAGTCATGGCCTCCTGTCAATCTCTACTCTTTTTCTATCTTCATCTGAGTAGTTGGCTATATCTTTAGGAATCATACCAGCACCAGTAGCAGAGGGGGTGCTGGGTATGAAAGGTCCATTTTCAACAGATTCCCACATTCTTGAGTCAAGAGACCTGATGAAGCCTTCCATCCTCATGCACCAGGTGTCAAAATCATCAAGAGTGATCAGTGGGGATTTGTTCATGGTTCCAGTCTCCATATCAGTTTTTGAGATGGAAGCCATTGAAGAGTTTAGTTTTTTGTGTGTGTGAGGGATCTTAAGATGGTTAGATCTTATATCAAGAGCCTGAATGCTCTGATACCAATTGCAGGATCATTTGGGTTTGAACACAATTACAACACAACAACACAATGAGGAGATTATCTAAACTCTAATCAAACAGTAAACTGGGTTAACCAAAAGTGATACAAAGAACACAAGTAAAGCAAGAGACAGAACAGAGAATATGGTTTTCAAGGATGTAGTATATTGCTTTCTCAAGTTCTTTTACAAGTGTTACAAAGTATATTAAATATACAAGAAACTTGAAATACTTATACTACAACCTACAACCGGCTATACTATGAAAGCAAGCTAGATACAATTGACTAGACACTAACAAAATCAATTGTAGAATCAAAAGGCATATCTGCCTTTTGACCTTGTGACTATGAGATGCCATAGCTCACATCCTTATATATTACAAAAGGATAAAGTACATAAAGTGGAAAGTTTCAGACTCAAGACCTCAATGTACAGTTACCAAAAGCATGGACCTTTTCACCAACTCTTGTAAGTTGGTGACTTATCAGAGATGCAGCGCAAAAGGTGCTTTATGGAACAGTACATCAGATAAAGCATGTGTACTAAAAGTCTTCGGAAGAAATCCGTCTTCATAGGGAAGCATCGGAAGACTATGTCTCTTGAAGCTACAAAGACTTCATGTTTGGCTTCAGAAGATATTGGTCTTGGCTTCGGAAGATTTTACACTTAGAATGTTTTCTAACGTATTGTGTAAAACTTCCGAAGCATTCTTCACTTCAGTACTTAGTGCATCTTGCTCAGACACTTTGGATGTTTTGGGTTGCATCAGACTTAAGGAATCCTTACAGTAGGTATTTAAACATATTACCCCAGCCTGTATTGCTAAGGTTAAACTATATTAGGACTACAACATGAAGATCAAATTTAATATTGAGTCCATAAATATATTAAAATCTGATTTTAAGAGAGTAGAATCTAACTACCAACTCAAAATTAAAGAGTTAGAGAAAATGTTTCTTCTTTCTTTAAATCATGAACACTCAAACTAGGTGGCTCAAATAAAAGATTTGATTTACAAGTTGACCGAGACTCATGCCCAACTAGTAAGCTGAGCCTAAAGTAAAAAAAAAGTATGCTATTGAAGAGCATAACTTCAAAACCATTATTGCATCATCCTCCCACTCAAAAGTGTCTTATCAAAACAAAAGTGGATTAGGAACCAATGAAATTGCTCCACCACCCTCCTATATGTTTGTAAGATAACCAAGATGTGGTACTGATTAGAATTGGAAACACTTGAACACACTCGTACCCTAGCCGTCCAGAGAGTTTAGAAAGCCTATTCCAAGTTCATAGTTCGTAGTTGATCTTGTTCTAATCGTCTTTAACGTTTCTTTAATTGTTAGATTGATCGGGACTGCGTTCTCGCTGATTGGATCACCAATCAAATAGGATTCCACACTATTTAATTAGGTATACACGCATAATCATACACCGCCCTAACACATTCTCACTCACTAAACTAATAAATGGCCAACAACCAAAAATCCTCGAGTCAGAAATGAGAGTTATGACTAAGGCTCCAATTATCACCCCTATTAATTTTAGATCTTGGTGCAAAAATTAAAGTTTTTATTAAGCATCAAAACAACAAAATGTGGAGATCTATCACCCATAATTATTACAAGCCAAAGGTGGAGTCACATACTGGTTATGGTGCTGATAGAGAAAGTTACGGAAGACTACTCTGATGAAGACTTCAAGAAGATGGATATCGATATAATGCCATGACACTACTCCTTACATCCATACCAAACTCCATAATGGTAGGCTTTGAGACCTGTCAAACTGCCAAAGAACTCTTTGATGCTTTAGTATTAATGTATTCTAGTTCCACTGAATCCAAAGAGTCCAAGAGAGATACCCTGAGGCAACAGTTTGAAAACTTCAATTATATTACTAGAGAGGCCCTCAGCCAACTATACTTTAGTTATATGGACTTAATCTCCTCACATCAGATTGTGAGAGTGACTCTTGAGAAGAGAGACATTGTAAGGAAGTTCATAAGCACACTTCCACATGAATGGACTCTTTACTGTGTATCTATCAAGAGAATCGAAAACCTGAACACTATAATAATGACTCAACTATATGACATCCATAATGGATACCGTATGGAGATGGAGACTCAAAGAGGCCACTAGATGAGCAGAACTTGTAGCCTTCCTGCTAGCAACACTTTACTTATTGTTGAAGGCTCAGGAACTTATAGCCCAATTTTACCTGAATTATTCCCAACAACCATCCTCCACCTCTAGGCCTTACATCACGATTCTTTAAACACTCTGGTCTTATAGGCTCAACAAAGTCCATTCCAGGATAGTTGTTCCTTTTTTCAAGAATTGGGCACTCTGGATATTTTCAATTTTGTTTTGATGATCAAGAATGCTTCAGTCAAGATGATGTGAATTATATGGACATTGTCTAGCCAATGCCTCTTTTAACCTACAGAGCAAAGAAGTTTTTTAAAAGAGCTAGAAGGTAGTTCCCACAGATGCTAACTAACATCAAATTTTGGTTAGACAAATCAAAGGCCAAATGCTAGAACTATAACTAACTTGGTCATTTTGTAAGGGAATGCAAGGCTCCAAAGTCCAACCCTGGAGCCACTCAAGCCACCCAACATCCTGCCACATTGAAAATTGTTGTAAAGCCAAGTGAACAAAAAACAATAGTTGTTGCTCAAGCAGTGGACCGGAGATTTATATGGAAGATATCACTCCTACTCAAGCTTTGATGGTTGGAACTGAAGATAGTAAGGTATTTAAAGATATTGTACCCCAGCCTGTATTGCTAAGGTTAAACTATATTAGGACTACAACATGAAGATCAAATTTGATATTGTTCCTTAAATATATTAAAATCTGATTTTAGAGAGTAGAATCTAACTACCAACTCAAAATTAAAGAGTTAGAGAAAATTGTTTCTTCTTTAAATCATGAACACTCAAACCAGGTGGCTCAAATAAAAGATTTGATTTGCAAGTTGACCGAGACTCATGCCCAACTAGTAATAGCTGAGGCTAAAGTAAAAAAAAGTATGCTATTGAAGAGCATAACTTCAAAACCATTATTGCATCATCCTCCCACTCAAAAGTGTTTTATCAAAACAAAAGTGGGTTAGGAACCAATGAATTGCTCCACCACCCTCCTATATGTTTGTAAGATAACCAAGATGTGGTACTGATTAGAATTGGAAACACTTGAACACACTCATACCCTAGCCGTCCAGAGAGTTTAGAAAGCCTATTCCAAGTTCATAGTTCGTAGTTGATCTTGTTCTAATCGGTTTTAATGTTTTTTTATTGTTAGATTGATCGGGACTGCGTTCTCGCTGATTGGATCACCATCAAATAGGATTCCACACTATTTAATTAGGTATACACGCATAATGGTACACCGCCCTAAGACATTTTCACTAAACTAATAAATGGCCAACAACCAAAAATCCTCTGAGTCAGAAATGAGAGTTATGACTAAGGCTCCAATTATCACCCCTGATAATTTTAGATCTTGGTGCAAAAATATAAAGTTCTTATTAAGCATCAAAACAACAAAATGTGGAGATCTATCACCCATAATTATTACAAGCCAAAGGTGGAGTCACATACTGGTTATGGTGCTATGATAGAGAAAGTTACGGAAGACTACTCTGATGAAGACTTCAAGAAGATGGATATCGATAATAATGCCATGACAGTACTCCCTACATCCATACCAAACTCCATAATGGTAGGCTTTGAGACCTGTCAAACTGCCAAATAACTCTTTGATGCTTTAGTATTAATGTATTCTAGTTCCATTGAATCCAAAGAGTCCAAGAGAGATTCCCTGAGGCAACAGTTTGAAAACATCAATTATTACTAGAGAGGCCCTGAGACAACTATATTTAGTTAATGGACTTAATCTCCTCACATCAGATTGTGAGAGTGACTCTTGAGAAGAGAGGCATTGTAAGGAAGTTCATAAGCACACTTCCACATGAATGGACTTTTTACTGTGTATCTATCAAGAGAATCGAAAACCTCAACACTCTAATAATGACTCAACTATATGACATCCATAATGGATACCGTATGGAGATGGAGACTCAAAGAGGCCACTAGATGAGCAGAACTTGTAGCCTCCTGCTAGCAACACTTTACTTATTGTTGAAGGCTCAGGAACTTATAGCCCATGTTTTACCTGAATTATTCCCAACAACCATCATCCACCTCTAGGCCTTACACCACTATTCTTTAAACACTCTGGTCTTAATAGGCTCAACAAAGTCCATTCCAGGATAGTTGTTCCTTTGTTTCAAGAATTGGGCACTCTGGATATTTTCAATTTTGTTTTGATGATCAAGAATGCTTCTGTCAAGATGATGTGAATTATATGGACATTGTCTAGCCAATGCCTCTTTTAACCTACAGAGCAAAGAAGTTTTTTAAAAGAGCTAGAAGGTAGTTCCCACAGATGCTAACTAACATCAAATTTTGGTTAGACAAATCAAAGGCCAAATGCTAGAACTATAACTAACTTGGTCATTTGTAAGGGAATGCAAGCTCCAAAGTCCACCCTGGAGCCACTCAAGCCACCCAACATCCTGCCACATTGAAAACTGTTGTAAAGCCAAGTGAACAAAAACACATAGTTGTTGCTCAAGCAGTGGACCGGAGATTTATATGGAAGATATCACTCCTGCACAAGCTTTGATGGTTGGAACTGAAGATAGTAAGGTATTTAAACATATTTGTACCCCAGCCTGTATTGCTAAGGTTAAACTATATTAGGACTACAACATGAAGATCAAATTTGATATTGAGTCCTTAAATATATTAAAATCTGATTTTAAGAGAGTAGAATCTAACTACCAACTCAAAATTAAAGAGTTAGAGAAAATTGTTTCTTCTTTAAATCATGAACACTCAAACCAGGTGGCTCAAATAAAAGATTTGATTTGCAAGTTGACCGAGACTCATGCCCAACTAGTAATAGCTGAGGCTAAAGTAAAAAAAAAGTATGCTATTGAAGAGCATAACTTCAAAACCATTATTGCATCATCCTCCCACTCAAAAGTGTTTTATCAAAACAAAAGTGGGTTAGGAACCAATGAAATTGCTCCACCACCCTCCTATATGTTTGTAAGATAACCAAGATGTGGTACTGATTAGAATTGGAAACACTTGAACACACTCATACCCTAGCCGTCCAGAGAGTTTAGAAAGCCTATTCCAAGTTCATAGTTCGTAGTTGATCTTGTTCTAATCGGTTTTAACGTTTTTTTAAATGTTAGATTGATCGGGACTACGTTCTCGCTGATTGGATCAGCAATCAAATAGGATTCACACTATTTAATTAGGTATACACGCATAATGGTACACCGCCCTAAGACATTTTCACTAAACTAATAAATGGCCAACAACCAAAAATCCTCTGAGTCAGAAATGAGAGTTATGACTAAGGCTCCAATTATCACCCCTGATATTTTAGATCTTGGTGCAAAAATATAATGTTCTTATTAAGCATCAAAACAACAAAATGTGGAGATCTATCACCCATATTATTACAAGCCAAAGGTGGAGTCACATACTGGTTATGGTGCTATGATAGAGAAAGTTACGGAAGACTACTCTGATGAAGACTTCAAGAAGATGGATATCGATAATAATGCCATGACAGTACTCCCTACATCCATACCAAACTCCATAATGGTAGGCTTTGAGACCTGTCAAACTGCCAAATAACTCTTTGATGCTTTAGTATTAATGTATTCTAGTTCCATTGAATCCAAAGAGTCCAAGAGAGATTCCCTGAGGCAGCAGTTTGAAAACATCAATTATATTACTAGAGAGGCCCTGAGCCAACTATACTTTAGTTATATGGACTTAATCTCCTCACATCAGATTGTGAGAGTGACTCTTGAGAAGAGAGGCATTGTAAGGAAGTTCATAAGCACACTTCCACATGAATGGACTTTTTACTGTGTATCTATCAAGAGAATCGAAAACCTCAACACTCTAATAATGACTCAACTATATGACATCCATAATGGATACCGTATGGAGATGGAGACTCAAAGAGGCCACTAAATGAGCAGAACTTGTAGCCTTCCTGCTAGCAACACTTTACTTATTGTTGAAGGCTCAGGACTTATAGCCCATGTTTTACCTGAATTATTCCCAACAACCATCATCCACCTCTAGGCCTTACACCACTATTCTTTAAACACTCTGGTCTTAATAGGCTCAACAAAGTCCATTCCAGGATAGTTGTCCTTTGTTTCAAGAATTGGGCACTCTGGATATTTTCAATTTTGTTTTGATGATCAAGAATGCTTCAGTCAAGATGATGTGAATTATATGGACATTGTCTAGCCAATGCCTCTTTTAACCTACAGAGCAAAGAAGTTTTTTAAAAGAGCTAGAAGGTAGTTCCCACAGATGCTAACTAACATCAAATTTTGGTTAGACAAATCAAAGGCCAATGCTAGAACTATAACTAACTTGTCATTTTGTAAGGGAATGCAAGGCTCCAAAGTCCAACCCTGGAGCCACTCAAGCCACCCAACATCCTGCCACATTGAAAACTGTTGTAAAGCCAAGTGAACAAAAAACAATAGTTGTTGCTCAAGCAGTGGACCGGAGATTTATATGGAAGATATCACTCCTGCACAAGCTTTGATGGTTGGAACTGAAGATAGTAAGGTATTTAAACATATTTGTACCCCAGCCTGTATTACTAAGGTTAAACTATATTAGGACTACAACATGAAGATCAAATTTGATATTGAGTCCTCAAATATATTAAAATCTGATTTTAAGAGAGTAGAATCTAACTACCAACTCAAAATTAAAGAGTTAGAGAAAATTGTTTCTTCTTTTAATCATGAACACTCAAACTAGGTGGCTCAAATAAAAGATTTGATTGGCAAGTTGACCGAGACTCATGCCCAACTAGAATAGCTGAGGCTAAAGTAAAAAAAAAGTATGCTATTGAAGAGCATAACTTCAAAACCATTATTGCATCATCCTCCCACTCAAAAGTGTTTTATCAAAACAAAAGTGGGTTAGGAACCAATGAAATTGCTCCACCACCCTCCTATATGTTTGTAAGATAACCAAGATGTGGTACTGATTAGAATTGGAAACACTTGAACACGCTCGTACCCTAGCCGTCCAGAGAGTTTAGAAAGCCTATTCCAACTTCATAGTTCGTAGTTGATCTTGTTCTAATCGTCTTTAACGTTTCTTTAATTGTTAGATTGATCGGGACTGCGTTCTCGCTGATTGGATCACCGATCAATAGGATTCCACACTATTTAATTAGGTATACACACATAATCGTACACCTACCTAACACATTTTCACTCACTAAACTAATAAATGGCCAACAACCAAAAATCCTCTGAGACAGAAATGAGAGTAATGACTAAGGCTCCAATTATCACCGCTGATTTTTTGATCTTGGTGCAAAAATTAAAGTTTTTATTAAGCATCAAAACAACAAAATGTGGAGATCTATCACCAATGATTATTACAAGCCAATGGTGGAGTCACATACTGGTTATGTTGCTATGATAGAGAAAGTTACGGAAGACTACTCTGATGAAGACTTCAAGAAGATGGATATCGATAATAATGCCATGACAGTACTCCTTACATCCATACCAAACTCCATAATGGTAGGCTTTGAGACCTGTCAAACTGCCAAAGAACTCTTTGATGCTTTAGTATTAATGTATTCTAGTTCCACTGAATCCAAAGAGTCCAAGAGAGATACCCTGAGGCAGCAGTTTGAAAACATCAATTATATTACTAGAGAGGCCCTGAGCCAACTATACTTTAGTTATATGGACTTAATCTCCTCACATCAGATTGTCAGAGTGACTCTTGAGAAGAGAGGCATTGTAAGGAAGTTCATAAGCACACTTCCTCATGAATGGACTTTTTACTGTGTATCTATCAAGAGAATCAAAAACCTCAACACTCTGATAATGACTCAACTATATGACATCCATAATGGATACCGTATGGAGATGGAGACTCAAAGAGGCCACTAGATGAGCAGAACTTGTAGCCTTCCTGCTAGCAACACTTTACTTATTGTTGAAGGCACAGGCACTTATAGCCCAAGTTGTACCTGAATTATCTCCAACAACCATCGTCCACCTCTGGGGCTTACATCACTATTCTTTAAACACTCAGGTCTTAATTGGTTCAACAAAGTCCATTCCAGGATAGTTGTTCCTTTATTTCAAGAATTGGGCACTCTGGAGATTTTCAATTTTGTTTTGATGATCAACAATGCTTTAGTCAAGATGATGTGAAATATATGGACATTGTCTAGCCAATGCCTCTTTTAACCTACAGAGCAAAGAAGTTCTTTAAAAGAGCTGGAAGGTAGTTCCCACAGATGCTAACTAACATCAATATTGGTTAGACAAATCAAAGGCCAAATGCTAGAACTATAACTAACTTGGTCATTTTGTAAGGGAATGCAAGGCTCCAAAGTCCAACCCTGGAGCCACTCAAGCCACCCAACATCCTGCCACATTGAAAACTGTTGTAGAGCCAAGTGAACAAAAAACAATAGCTGTTGCTCAAGCAGTGGACCGAGATTTATATGCAAGATATCACTCCTGCTCAAGCTTTGATGGTTGGAACTGAAGATAGTAAGGTATTTAAATATATTTGTACCCCAGCCTGTATTGATAAGGTTAAACTATATTAGGACTACAACATGAAGATCAAATTTGATATTGAGTCCTAAATATATTAAAATCTGATTTTAAGAGAGTAGAATCTAACTACCAACTCAAAATTAAAGAGTTAGAGAAAATTGTTTCTTCTTTAAATCATGAACACTCAAACTAGGTGGCTCAAATAAAAGATTTGATTTGCAAGTTGACCGAGACTCATGCCCAACTAGTAATAGCTGAGGCTAAAGTAAAAAAAAAGTATGCTATTGAACAACATAACTTCAAAACCATTATTGCATCATCCTCCCACTCAAAAGTGTTTTATCAAAACAAAAGTGGGTTAGGAACCAATGAAATTGCTCCACCACCCTCCTATATGTTTGTAAGATAACAAAGATGTGGTACTGATTAGAATTGGAAGCACTTGAACACACTCGTACCCTAGCCGTCCAGAGAGTTTAGAAAGCTTATTCCAACTTCATAGTTCGTAGTTGATCTTGTTCTAATCGTCTTTAACATTTCTTTAATTGTTAGATTGATCGGGACTGTGTTCTCGCTGATTGGATCACCGATCAAATAGGATTCCACACTATTTAATTAGGTATACACGCATAATCGTACACCTACCTAACACATTTTCACTCACTAAACTAATAAATGGCCAACAACCAAAAATCCACTGAGTCAGAAATGAGAGTTATGACTAAGGCTCCAATTATCACCCCTGATAATTTTAGATCTTGGTGCAAAAAATTAAAGTTTTTATTAAGCATCAAAACAACAAAATGTGGAGATCTATCACCCATAATTATTACAAGCCAAAGGTGGAGTCACATACTGGTTATGTTGCTATGATAGAGAAAGTTATGGAAGACTACTCTGATGAAGACTTCAAGAAGATGGACATCGATATAATGCCATGACATTACTCCTTACATCCATACCAAACTCCATAATGGTAGGCTTTGAGACCTGTCAAACTGCCAAAGAACTCTTTGATGCTTTAGTATTAATGTATTCTAGTTCCACTGAATCCAAAGAGTCCAAGAGAGATACCCTGAGGCAGCAGTTTGAAAACATCAATTATATTACTAGAGGCCCTGAGCCAACTATACTTTAGCTATGGACTTAATCTCCTCACATCAGATTGTGAGAGTGACTCTTGAGAAGAGAGGCATTGTAAGGAAGTTCATAAGCACACTTCCTCATGAATGAAGTTTTTACTGTGTATCTATCAAGAATCAAAAACCTTAACACTCTGATAATGACTCAACTATATGACATCCATAATGGATACCGTATGGAGATGGAGACTCAAAGAGGCCACTAGATGAGCAGAACTTGTAGCCTTCCTGCTAGAAACACTTTACTTATTGTTGAAGGCTCAGGAACTTATAGCCCAAGTTGTACCTAAATTATCCCCAACAACCATCGTCCACCTCTGGGGCTTACATCACTATTCTTTAAACACTCAGGTCTTAATTGGCTCAACAAGTCCATTCCAGGATAGTTGTTCCTTTGTTTCAAGAATTGGGCACTCTGGAGATTTTCAATTTTGTTTTGATGATCAAGAATGCTTTAGTCAAGATGATGTGAAATATATGGACATTGTCTAGCTAATGCCTCTTTTAACCTACAGAGCAAAGAAGTTCTTTAAAAGAGCTAGAAGGTAGTTCCCACAGATGCTAACTAACATCAAATATTGGTTAGACAAATCAAGGCCAAATGCTAGAACTATAACTAACTTGGTCATTTTGTAAGGAATGCAAGGCTCCAAAGTCCAACCCTGGAGCCACTCAAGCCACCCAACATCCTGCCACATTGAAAACTGTTGTAAAGCCAAGTGAACAAAAAACAATAGTTGTTGCTCAAGCAGTGGACCGGAGATTTATATGCAAGATATCACTCCTGCTCAAGCTTTGATGGTTGGAACTAAAGATAGTAAGGTATTTAAACATGTTTGTACCCCAGCCTGTATTGCTAAGGTTAAACTATATTAGGACTACAACATGAAGATCAAATTTGATATTAAGTCCTTAAATATATAAAATATGATTTTAAGAGAGTAGAATCTAACTACCAACTCAAAATTAAAGAGTTAGAGAAAATTGTTTCTTCTTTAAACCATGAACACTAAAACTAGGTGGCTCAAATAAATTTGATTTGCAAGTTAACCAAGACTCATGCCCAACTAGTAATAGCTGAGGCTAAAGTAAAAAAAAGTATGCTATTGAACAACATAACTTCAAAATCATATTGCATCATCCTCCCTCAAAAGTGTTTTATCAAAACAAAAGTGGGTTAGGAACCAATGAAATTGCTCCACCACCCTCCTATATGTTTGTAAGATAACAAGATGTGGTACTGATTAGAATTGGAAACACTTGAACACACTCGTACCCTAGCCGTCCAGAGAGTTTAGAAAGCCTATTCCAACTTCATAGTTGTGGTTGATCTTGTTCTAATCGTCTTTAACGTTTCTTTAATTGTTAGATTGATCGGGACTGCGTTCTCGCTGATTGGATCCCCGATCAAATAGGATTCCACACTATTTAATTAGGTATACACGCATAATCGTACACCGCCCTAACACATTTTCACTTACTAAACTAATAAATGGCCAACAACCAAAATCCTCTGAGTCAGAAATGAAAGTTATGACTAAGGCTCCAATTATCCCCCTGATAATTTTAGATCTTGGTGCAAAAAATTAAAGTTTTTATTAAGCATCAAAACAACAAAATGTGGAGATCTATCACCTATAATTATTACAAGCCAAAGGTGGAGTCACATAATGGTTATGGTGCTATGATAGAGAAAGTTACGAAAGACTACTCTGATGAAGACTTCAAGAAGATGGATATCGATAATAATGCCATGACAGTTCTCCTTACATCCATACCAAACTCCATAATGGTAGGCTTTGAGACCTGTCAAACTGCCAAAGAACTCTTTGATGCTTTAGTATTAATGTATTCTAGTTCCACTGAATCCAAAGAGTCCAAGAGAGATACCCTGAGGCAGCAGTTTGAAAACATCAATTATATTACTAGAGAGGCCCTGAGCCAACTATCCTTTAGTTATATGGACTTAATCTCCTCACATCAGATTGTGAGAGTGACTCTTGAGAAGAGAGGCATTGTAAGGAAGTTCATAAGCACACTTCCTCATGAATGGACTTTTTATTGTGTATCTATCAAGACAATCAAAAACCTCAACACTCTCATAATGACTCAACTATATGACATCCATAATGGATACCGTATGGAGATGGAGACTCAAAGTGGCCACTAGATGAGCAGAACTTGTAGCCTTCCTGCTAGCAACACTTTACTTATTGTTGAAGGCTCAGGAACTTATAGCCCAAGTTGTACCTAAATTATCCCCAACAACCATCGTCCACCTCTGGGGCTTACATCACTATTCTTTAAACACTCAGGTCTTAATTGGCTCAACAAAGTCCATTCCAGGATAGTTGTTCCTTTGTTTCAAGAATTGGGCACTCTGGAGATTTTCAATTTTGTTTTGATGATCAAGAATGCTTTAGTCAAGATGATGTGAAATATATGGACATTGTCTAGCTAATGCCTCTTTTAACCTACAGAGCAAAGAAGTTCTTTAAAAGAGCTAGAAGGTAGTTCCCACAGATGCTAACTAACATCAAATATTGGTTAGACAAATCAAAGGCCAAATGCTAGAACTATAACTAACTTGGTCATTTTGTAAGGGAATGCAAGGCTCCAAAGTCCAACCCTGGAGCCACTCAAGCCACCCAACATCCTGCCACATTGAAAACTGTTGTAAAGCCAAGTGAACAAAAAACAATAGTTGTTGCTCAAGCAGTGGACCGGAGATTTATATGCAAGATATCACTCCTGCTCAAGCTTTGATGGTTGGAACTAAAGATAGTAAGGTATTTAAACATGTTTGTACCCCAGCCTGTATTGCTAAGGTTAAACTATATTAGGACTACAACATGAAGATCAAATTTGATATTAAGTCCTTAAATATATTAAAATATGATTTTAAGAGAGTAGAATCTAACTACCAACTCAAAATTAAAGAGTTAGAGAAAATTGTTTCTTCTTTAAACCATGAACACTAAAACTAGGTGGCTCAAATAAAAGATTTGATTTGCAAGTTAACCAAGACTCATGCCCAACTAGTAATAGCTGAGGCTAAAGTAAAAAAAAGTATACTATTGAACAACATAACTTCAAAATCATTATTCCATCATCCTCCCACTCAAAAGTGTTTTATCAAAACAAAAGTGGGTTAGGAACCAATAAAATTGCTCCACCACCCTCCTATATGTTTGTAAGATAACCAAGATGTGGTACTGATTAGAATTGGAAACACTTGAACACACTCGTACCCTAGCTGTCCAGAGAGTTTAGAAAGCCTATTCCAACTTCATAGTTTGTGGTTGATCTTGTTCTAATCGTCTTTAACATTTCTTTAATTGTTAGATTGATCGGGACTGCGTTCTCGCTGATTGGATCACCGATAAAATAGGATTCCACACTATTTAATTAGGTATACACGCATAATCGTACACCGCCCTAACACATTTTCACTCACTACACTAATAAATGGCCAACAACCAAAAATCCTCTGAGTCAGAAATGAAAGTTATGACTAAGGCTCCAATTATCACCCCTGATAATTTTAGATCTTGGTGCAAAAATTAAAGTTTTTATTAAGCATCAAAACAACAAAATGTGGAGATCTATCACCTATAATTATTACAAGCCAAAGGTGGAGTCACATAATGGTTATGGTGCTATGATAGAGAAAGTTACGAAAGACTACTCTGATGAAGACTTCAAGAAGATGGATATCGATAATAATGCCATGACAGTTCTCCTTACATCCATACCAAACTCCATAATGGTAGGCTTTGAGACCTGTCAAACTGCCAAAGAACTCTTTGATGCTTTAGTATTAATGTATTCTAGTTCCACTGAATCCAAAGAGTCCAAGTGAGATACCCTGAGGCAGCAGTTTGAAAACATCAATTATATTACTAGAGAGGCCCTGAGCCAACTATACTTTAGTTATATGGACTTAATCTCCTCACATCAGATTGTGAGAGTGACTCTTGAGAAGAGAGGCATTGTAAGGAAGTTCATAAGCACACTTCCTCATGAATGGACTTTTTATTGTGTATCTATCAAGACAATCAAAAACCTCAACACTCTCATAATGACTCAACTATATGACATCCATAATGGATACCGTATGGAGATGGAGACTCAAAGTGGCCACTAGATGAGCAGAACTTGTAGCCTTCCTGCTAGCAACACTTTACTTATTGTTCAAGGCTCAGGAACTTATAGCCCAAGTTGTACCTGAATTATCCCCAACAACCATCGTCCACCTCTGGGGCTTACATCACTATTCTTTAAACACTCAGGTCTTAATTGGCTCAACAAAGTCCATTCCAGGATAGTTGTTCCTTTGTTCAAGAATTGGGCACTCTGGAGATTTTCATTTTGTTTTGATGATCAAGAATGCTTTAGTCAAGATGATGTGAAATATATGGACATTGTCTAGCTAATGCCTCTTTTAACCTACAGAGCAAAGAAGTTCTTTAAAAGAGCTAGAAGGTAGTTCCCACAGATGCTAACTAACATCAAATATTGGTTAGACAAATCAAAGGCCAAATGCTAGAACTATAACTAACTTGGTCATTTTGTAAGGGAATGCAAGGCTCCAAAGTCCAACCCTGGAGCCACTCAAGCCACCCAACATCCTGCCACATTGAAAACTGTTGTAAAGCCAAGTGAAAAACAAAAACAATAGTTGTTGCTCAAGCAGTGGACCGGAGATTTATATGCAAGATATCACTCCTGCTCAAGCTTTGATGGTTGGAACTAAAGATAGTAAGGTATTTAAACATGTTTGTACCCCAGCCTGTATTGCTAAGGTTAAACTATATTAGGACTACAACATGAAGATCAAGATATAAATTTGATATTAAGTCCTTAAATATATTAAAATATGATTTTAAGAGAGTAGAATCTAACTACCAACTCAAAATTAAAGAGTTAGAGAAAATTGTTTCTTCTTTAAACCATGAACACTAAAACTAGGTGGCTCAAATAAAAGATTTGATTTGCAAGTTAACCAAGACTCATGCCCAACTAGTAATAGCTGAGGCTAAAGTAAAAAAAAGTATGGTATTGAACAACATAACTTCAAAATCATTATTGCATCATCCTCCCACTCAAAAGTGTTTTATCAAAACAAAAGTGGGTTAGGAACCAATGAAATTGCTCCACCACCCTCCTATATGTTTGTAAGATAACCAAGATGTGGTACTGATTAGAATTGGAAACACTTGAACACACTCGTACCCTAGCCGTCCAGAGAGTTTAGAAAGCCTATTCCAACTTCATAGTTTGTGGTTGATCTTGTTCTAATCGTCTTTAACGTTTCTTTAATTGTTAGATTGATCGGGACTGCGTTCTCGCTGATTGGATCACCGATCAAATAGGATTCCACACTATTTAATTAGGTATACACGCATAATCGTACACCGCCCTAACACATTTTCACTCACTAAACTAATAAATGGCCAACAACCAAAATCCTCTGAGTCAGAAATGAAAGTTATGACTAAGGCTCCAATTATCACCCCTGATAATTTTAGATCTTGGTGCAAAAATTAAAGTTTTTATTAAGCATCAAAACAACAAAATGTGGAGATCTATCACCTATAATTATTACAAGCCAAAGGTGGAGTCACATAATGGTTATGGTGCTATGATAGAGAAAGTTACGAAAGACTACTCTGATGAAGACTTCAAGAAGATGGATATCGATAATAATGCCATGACAGTTCTCCTTACATCCATACCAAACTCCATAATGGTAGGCTTTGAGACCTGTCAAACTGCCAAAGAACTCTTTGATGCTTTAGTATTAATGTATTCTAGTTCCACTGAATCCAAAGAGTCCAAGAGAGATACCCTGAGGCAGCAGTTTGAAAACATCAATTATATTACTAGAGAGGCCCTGAGCCAACTATACTTTAGTTATATGGACTTAATCTCCTCACATCAGATTGTGAGAGTGACTCTTGAGAAGAGAGGCATTGTAAGGAAGTTCATAAGCACACTTCCTCATGAATGGACTTTTTATTGTGTATCTATCAAGACAATCAAAAACCTCAACACTCTCATAATGACTCAACTATATGACATCCATAATGGATACCGTATGGAGATGGAGACTCAAAGTGGACACTAGATGAGCAGAACTTGTAGCCTTCCTGCTAGCAACACTTTACTTATTGTTGAAGGCTCAGGAACTTATAGCCCAAGTTGTACCTGAATTATCCCCAACAACCATCATCCACCTCTGGGGCTTACATCATTATTCTTTAAACACTCAGGTCTTAATTGGCTCAACAAAGTCCATTCCAGGATAATTGTTCCTTTGTTTCAAGAATTGGGCACTCTGGAGATTTTCAATTTTGTTTTGAAGATCAAGAATGCTCTAGTCAAGATAATGTGAAATATATGGACATTGTCTAGCCAATGCCTCTTTTAACCTACAGAGCAAAGAAGTTCTTTAAAAGAGCTAGAAGGTAGTTCCCACAGATGCTAACTAACATCAAATATTGGTTAGACAAATCAAAGGCCAAATGCTAGAACTATAACTAACTTGGTCATTTTGTAAGGGAATGCAAGGCTCCAAAGTCCAACCCTGGAGCCACTCAAGCCACCCAACATCCTGCCACATTGAAAACTGTTATAAAGCCAAGTGAATAAAAACCAATAGTTGTTGCTCAAGCAGTGGACCGGAGATTTATATGCAAGATATCACTCCTGCTCAAGCTTTGATGGTTGGAACTAAAGATAGTAAGGTATTTAAACATGTTTGTACCCCAGCCTGTATTGCTAAGGTTAACTATATTAGGACTACAACATGAAGATCAAATTTGATATTAAGTCCTTAAATATATTAAAATATGATTTTAAGAGAGTAGTATCTAACTACCAACTCAAAATTAAAGAGTTAGAGAAAAATGTTTCTTCTTTAAACCATGAACAATAAAACTAGGTGGCTCAAATAAAAGATTTGATTTGCAAGTTAACCAAGACTCATGCCCAACTAGTAATAGCTGAGGCTAAAGTAAAAAAATATGCTATTGAACAACATAACTTCAAAATCATTATTGCATCATCCTCCCACTCAAAAGTGTTTTATCAAAACAAAAATGGGTTAGGAACCAATGAAATTGCTCCACCACCCTCCTATATGTTTGTAAGATAACCAAGATGTGGTACTGATTAGAATTGGAAACACTTGAACACACTCGTACCCTAGCCGTCCAAAGAGTTTAGAAAGCCTATTCCAACTTCATAGTTTGTGGTTGATCTTGTTCTAATCGTCTTTAACGTTTCTTTAATTGTTAGATTGATCGGGACTGCGTTCTCGCTGATTGGATCACCGATCAAATAGGATTCCACACTATTTAATTAGGTATACACGCAATCGTACACCGCCCACTACACATCATTTTCACTCACTAAACTAATAAATGGCCAACAACCAAAAATCCTCTGAGTCAGAAATGAAAGTTATGACTAAGGCTCCAATTATCACCCCTGATAATTTTAGATCTTGGTGCAAAAATTAAAGTTTTTATTAAGCATCAAAACAACAAAATGTGGAGATCTATCACCTATAATTATTACAAGCCAAAGGTGGAGTCACATAATGGTTATGGTGCTATGATAGAGAAAGTTACGAAAGACTACTCTGATGAAGACTTCAAGAAGATGGATATCGAAATAATGCCATGACAGTTCTCCTTACATCCATACCAAACTCCATAATGGTAGGCTTTGAGACCTGTCAAACTGCCAAAGAACTCTTTGATGCTTTAGTATTAGTGTATTCTAGTTCCACTGAATCCAAAGAGTCCAAGAGAGATACCCTGAGGCAGCAGTTTGAAAACATCATTATATTACTAGAGAGGCCCTGAGCCAACTATACTTTAGTTATATGGACTTAATCTCCTCACATCAGATTGTGAGAGTGACTCTTGAGAAGAGAGGCATTGTAAGGAAGTTCATAAGCACACTTCCTCATGAATGGACTTTTTATGTGTATCTATCAAGACAATCAAAAACCTCAACACTCTCATAATGACTCAACTATATGACATCCATAATGGATACCGTATGGAGATGGAGACTCAAAGTGGCCACTAGATGAGCAGAACTTGTAGCCTTCCTGCTAGCAACACTTTACTTATTGTTGAAGGCTCAGGACTTATAGCCCAAGTTGTACCTGAATTATCCCCAACAACCATCATCCACCTCTGGGGCTTACATCACTATTCTTTAAACACTCAGGTCTTAATTGGCTCAACAAAGTCCATTCAAGGATAATTGTTCCTTTGTTTCAAGAATTAGGCACTCTGGAGATTTTAAATTTTGTTTTGATGATCAAGAATGCTTTAGTCAAGATGATGTGAAATATATGGACATTGTCTAGCCAATGCCTCTTTTAACCTACAGAGCAAAGAAGTTTTTTAAAAGAGCTAGAAGGTAGTTCCCACAGATGCTAACTAACATCAAATATTGGTTAGACAAATCAAAGGCCAAATGCTAGAACTATAACTAACTTGGTCATTTTGTAAGGGAATGCAAGGCTCCAAAGTCCAACCCTGGAGCCACTCAAGCCACCCAACATCCTGCCACATTGAAAACTGTTGTAAAGCCAAGTGAACAAAAAACAATAGCTGTTGTTCAAGCAGTGGACCGGAGATTTATATGCAATATCACTCCTGCTCAAGCTTTGATGGTTGGAACTGAAGATAGTAAGGTATTTAAATATATTTGTACCCCAGCCTGTATTGATAAGGTTAAACTATATTAGGACTACAACATGAAGATCAAATTTGATATTGAGTCCTTAAATATATTAAAATATGATTTTAAGAGAGTAGAATCTAACTACCAACTCAAAATTAAAGAGTTAGAGAAAATTGTTTCTTCTTTAAATCATGAACACTCAAACTAGGTGGCTCAAATAAAAGATTTGATTTGCAAGTTGACCGAGACTCATGCCCAACTAGTAATAGCTGAGGCTAAAGTAAAAAAAAGTATGCTATTGAACAACATAACTTCAAAACCATTATTGCATCATCCTCCCACTCAAAAGTGTTTTATCAAAACAAATGTGGCTTAGGAACCAATGAGATTGCTCCACCACCCTCCTATATGTTTGTAAGATAACCAAGATGTGGTATTGATTAGAATTGGAAACACTTGAACACACTCGTACCCTAGACGTCCAGAGAGTTTAGAAAGCCTATTCCAACTTCATAGTTTGTGGTTGATCTTGTTCTAATCGTCTTTAACGTTTCTTTAATTGTTAGATTGATCGGGACTGCGTTCTCGCTGATTGGATCACCGATCAAATAGGATTCCACACTATTTAATTAGGTATACACGCATAATCGTACACCGCCCTAACACATTTTCACTCACTAAACTAATAAATGGCCAACAACCAAAAATCCTCTGAGTCAGAAATGAAAGTTATGACTAAGGCTCCAATTATCACCCCTGATAATTTTAGATCTTGGTGCAAAAAATTAAAGTTTTTATTAAGCATCAAAACAACAAAATGTGGAGATCTATCACCTATAATTATTACAAGCCAAAGGTGGAGTCACATAATGGTTATGGTGCTATGATAGAGAAAGTTACGAAAGACTACTCTGATGAAGACTTCAAGAAGATGGATATCGATAATAATGCCATGACAGTTCTCCTTACATCCATACCAAACTCCATAATGGTAGGCTTTGAGACCGGTCAAACTGCCAAAGAACTCTTTGATGCTTTAGTATTAATGTATTCTAGTTCCACTGAATCCAAAGAGTCCAAGAGAGATACCCTGAGGCAGCAGTTTGAAAACATCAATTATATTACTAGAGAGGCCCTGAGCCAACTATACTTTAGTTATATGGACTTAATCTCCTCACATCAGATTGTGAGAGTGACTCTTGAGAAGAGAGGCATTGTAAGGAAGTTCATAAGCACACTTCCTCATGAATGGACTTTTTATTGTGTATCTATCAAGACAATCAAAAACCTCAACACTCTCATAATGACTCAACTATATGACATCCATAATGGATACCGTACGGAGATGGAGACTCAAAGTGGACACTAGATGAGCAGAACTTGTAGCCTTCCTGCTAGCAACACTTTACTTATTGTTGAAGGCTCAGGAACTTATAGCCCAAGTTGTACCTGAATTATCCCCACAACCATCATCCACCTCTGGGGCTTACATCATTATTCTTTAAACACTCAGGTCTAATTGGCTCAACAACCAAAAGTCCATTCCAGGATAATTGTTCCTTTGTTTCAAGAATTGGGCACTCTGGAGATTTTCAATTTTGTTTTGAAGATCAAGAATGCTCTAGTCAAGATAATGTGAAATATATGGACATTGTCTAGCCAATGCCTCTTTTAACCTACAGAGCAAAGAAGTTCTTTAAAAGAGCTAGAAGGTAGTTCCCACAGATGCTAACTAACATCAAATATTGGTTAGACAAATCAAAGGCCAAATGCTAGAACTATAACTAACTTGGTCATTTTGTAAGGGAATGCAAGGCTCCAAGTCCAACCCTGGAGCCACTCAAGCCACCCAACATCCTGCCACATTGAAAACTGTTATAAAGCCAAGTGAATAAAAAACAATAGTTGTTGCTCAAGCAGTGGACCGGAGATTTATATGCAAGATATCACTCCTGCTCAAGCTTTGATGGTTGGAACTAAAGATAGTAAGGTATTTAAACATGTTTGTACCCCAGCCTGTATTGCTAAGGTTAAACTATATTAGGACTACAACATGAAGATCAAATTTGATATTAAGTCCTAAATATATTAAAATATGATTTTAAGAGAGTAGTATCTAACTACCAACTCAAAATTAAAGAGTTAGAGAAAATGTTTCTTCTTTAAACCATGAACACTAAAACTAGGTGGCTCAAATAAAAGATTTGATTTGCAAGTTAACCAAGACTCATGCCCAACTAGTAATAGCTGAGGCTAAAGTAAAAAAAGTATGTTATTGAACAACATAACTTCAAAATCATTATTGCATCATCCTCCCACTCAAAAGTGTTTTATCATCAAACAAAAATGGGTTAGGAACCAATGAAATTGCTCCACCACCCTCCTATATGTTTGTAAGATAACCAAGATGTGGTACTGATTAGAATTGGAAACACTTGAACACACTCGTACCCTAGCCGTCCAAAGAGTTTAGAAAGCCTATTCCAACTTCATAGTTTGTGGTTGATCTTGTTCTAATCGTCTTTAACGTTTCTTTAATTGTTAGATTGATCGGGACTGCGTTCTCGCTGATTGGATCACCGATCAAATAGGATTCCACACTATTTAATTAGGTATACACGCATAATCGTACACCGCCCTAACACATTTTCACTCACTAAACTAATAAATGGCCAACAACCAAAAATCCTCTGAGTCAGAAATGAAAGTTATGACTAAGGCTCCAATTATCACCCCTGATAATTTTAGATCTTGGTGCAAAAAATTAAAGTTTTTATTAAGCATCAAAACAACAAAATGTGGAGATCTATCACCTATAATATTACAAGCCAAAGGTGGAGTCACATAATGGTTATGGTGCTATGATAGAGAAAGTTACGAAAGACTACTCTGATGAAGACTTCAAGAAGATGGATATCGATAATAATGCCATGACAGTTCTCCTTACATCCATACCAAACTCCATAATGGTAGGCTTTGAGACCTGTCAAACTGCCAAAGAACTCTTTGATGCTTTAGTATTAGTGTATTCTAGTTCCACTGAATCCAAAGAGTCCAAGAGAGATACCCTGAGGCAGCAGTTTGAAAACATCAATTATATTACTAGAGAGGCCCTGAGCCAACTATACTTTAGTTATATGGACTTAATCTCCTCACATCAGATTGTGAGAGTGACTCTTGAGAAGAGAGGCATTGTAAGGAAGTTCATAAGCACACTTCCTCATGAATGGACTTTTATTGTGTATCTATCAAGACAATCAAAAACTCAACACTCTCATAATGACTCAACTATATGACATCCATAATGGATACCGTATGGAGATGGAGACTCAAAGTGGCCACTAGATGAGCAGAACTTGTAGCCTTCCTGCTAGCAACACTTTACTTATTGTTGAAGGCTCAGGAACTTATAGCCCAAGTTGTACCTGAATTATCCCCAACAACCATCATCCACCTCTGGGGCTTACATCACTATTCTTTAAACACTCAGGTCTTAATTGGCTCAACAAAGTCCATTCAAGGATAATTGTTCCTTTGTTTCAAGAATTAGGCACTCTGGAGATTTTAAATTTTGTTTTGATGATCAAGAATGCTTTAGTCAAGATGATGTGAAATATATGGACATTGTCTAGCCAATGCCTCTTTTAACCTACAGAGCAAAGAAGTTTTTTAAAAGAGCTAGAAGGTAGTTCCCACAGATGCTAACTAACATCAAATATTGGTTAGACAAATCAAAGGCCAAATGCTAGAACTATAACTAACTTGGTCATTTTGTAAGGGAATGCAAGGCTCCAAAGTCCAACCCTGGAGCCACTCAAGCCACCCAACATCCTGCCACATTGAAAACTGTTGTAAAGCCAAGTGAACAAAAAACAATAGCTGTTGCTCAAGCAGTGGACCGGAGATTTATATGCAAGATATCACTCCTGCTCAAGCTTTGATGGTTGGAACTGAAGATAGTAAGGTATTTAAATATATTTGTACCCCAGCCTGTATTGATAAGGTTAAACTATATTAGGACTACAACATGAAGATCAAATTTGATATTGAGTCCTTAAATATATTAAAATATGATTTTAAGAGAGTAGAATCTAACTACCAACTCAAAATTAAAGAGTTAGAGAAAATTGTTTCTTCTTTAAATCATGAACACTCAAACTAGGTGGCTCAAATAAAAGATTTGATTTGCAAGTTGACCGAGACTCATGCCCAACTAGTTATAGCTGAGGCTAAAGTAAAAAAAAAGTATGCTATTGAACAACATAACTTCAAAACCATTATTGCATCATCCTCCCACTCAAAAGTGTTTTATCAAAACAAATGTGGCTTAGGAACCAATGAGATTGCTCCACCACCCTCCTATATGTTTGTAAGATAACCAAGATGTGGTATTGATTAGAATTGAAAACTTGAACACACTCGTACCCTAGACGTCCAGAGAGTTTAGAAAGCCTATTCCAAGTTCATAGTTCGTAGTTGATCTTGTTCTAATCGTCTTTAACGTTTCTTTAATTGTTAGATTGATCGGGACTGTGTTCTCTCTCATTGGATCACCAATCAAATAGGATTCCACACTATTTAATTAGGTATACACGCATAATCAGTTAGTACTCTGTACGTACACCTCCCTAACACATTTTCACTCACTAAACTAATTAATGGACAACAACCAAAAATCCTCTGAGTCAGAAATGAGAGTTATGACTAAGGCTCCAATTATCACCCCTGATAATTTTAGATCTTGGTGCAAAAGAATTAAAGTTTTTATTAAGCATCAAAACAACAAAATGTGGAGATCTATCGCCCATAATTATTACAAGCCAAAGTGGAGTCACATACTGGTTATGGTGCTATGATAGAGAAAGTTACGGAAGACTACTCTGATGAAGACTTCAAGAAGATGGATATCGATAATAATGCCATGACAGTACTCCTTACATCCATACCAAACTCCATAATGGTAGGCTTTGAGACCTGTCAAACTGCCAAAGAACTCTTTGATGCTTTAGTATTATGTATTCTAGTTCCACTGAATCCAAAGAGTCCAAGAGAGATACCCTGAGGCAGCAGTTTGAAAACTTCAATATATTACTAGAGAGGCCCTGAGCCAACTATACTTTAGTTATATGGACTTAATCTCCTCACATTAGATGTGAGAGTGACTCTTGAGAAGAGAGACATTGTAAGGAAGTTCATAAGCACACTTCCTCATGAATGGACTTGTTACTGTGTATCTATCAAGACAATCAAAAACCTCAACACTCTCATAATGACTCAACTATATGACATCCATAATGGATACCGTATGGAGATGGAGACTCAAAGAGGCCACTAGATGAGCAGAACTTGTAGCCTTCCTGCTAGCAACACTTTACTTTTATTGAAGGCTCAGGAACTTATAGCCCAAGTTGTACCAGAATTATCCCCAACAACCATCATCCACCTCTGGGCCTTACATCACTATTCTTTAAACACTCAGGTCTTAATAGGCTCAACAAAGTCCATTCCAGGATAGTTGTTCCTTTGTTTCAAGAATTGGGCACTCTGGATATTTTCAATTTTGTTTTTATGATCAAGAATGCTTTAGTCAAGGTGATGTGAAATATATGGACATTGTCTAGCCAATGCCTCTTCTAACCTACAGAGCAAAGAAGTTCTTTAAAAGAGCTAGAAGGTAGTTCCCACAGATGCTAACTAACATCAAATTTTGGTTAGACAAATATAAGGCCAAATGCTAGAACTATAACTAACTTGGTCATTTTGTAAGGGAATGCAAGGCTCCAAAGTCCAACCCTGAAGCCACTCAAGCCACCCGACATCCTGCCACATTGAAAACTGTGTAAGCCAAGTAAACAAAAAATAATAGTTGTTGCTCAAGCAGTGGACCGGAGATTTATATGCAAGATATCACTCCTGCTCAAGCTTTGATGGTTGGAACTGAAGATAGTAAGGTATTTAAACATATTTGTACCCCAGCCTGTATTGCTAAGGTTAAACTATATTAGGACTACAACATGAAGATCAAATTTGATATTGAGTCCTTAAATATATTAAAATCTGATTTTAAGAGAGTAGAATCTAACTACCAACTCAAACTTAAAGAGTTAGAGAAAATTGTTTCTTCTTTAAATCTTGAACACTGAAACTAGGTGGCTCAAATAAAAGATTTGATTTGCAAGTTGACCGAGACTCATGCCCAACTAGTAATAGCTGAGGCTAAAGTAAAAAAAAAGTATGCTATTGAAGAGCATAAATTCAAAACCATTATTGCATCATCCTCCCACTCAAAAGTGTTTTATCAAAAGAATAGTGGGTTAGGAACCAATGAAATTGCTCCACCACCCTCCTATATGTTTGTATGATAACCAAGATGTGGTACTGATTAGAATTGGAAACACTTGAACACACTCGTACCCTAGCCGTCCAGAGAGTTTAGAAAGCCTATTCCAAGTTCATAGTTCGTAGTTGATCTTGTTCTAATCGTCTTTAACGTTTCTTTAATTGTTAGATTGATCAAGCTTGCGTTCTCGCTGATTGGATCACCAATCAAATAGGATTCCACACTATTTAAGTAGGTATACACGCATAATCGTACACCTCCCTAACACATTTTCACTCACTAAACTAATAAATGCCAACAACTAAAAATCCTCTGAGTCAGAATGAGAGTTATGACTAAGGCTCCAATTATCACCCCTGATAATTTTAGATCTTGGTGCAAAAAATTAAAGTTTTTATTAAGTATCAAAACAACAAAATGTGGAGATCTATCACCCATAATTATTACAAGCCAAAGGTGGAGTCACATACTGGTTATGGTGCTATGATAGAGAAAGTTACGGAAGACTACTCTGATGAAGACTTCAAGAAGATGGATATCGATAATAATGCCATGACACTACTCCTTACATCCATACCAAACTCCATAATGGTAGGCTTTGAGACCTGTCAAACTGCCAAAGAACTCTTTGATGCCTTAGTATTAATGTATTCTAGTTCCACTGAATCCAAAGAGTCCAAGAGAGATACCCTGAAGTAGCAGTTTGAAAACTTCAATTATATTACTAGAGAGGCCCTGAGCCAACTATACTTTAGTTATATGGACTTAATCTCCTCACATCAGATTGTGAGAGTGACTCTTGAGAAGAGAGGCATTGTAAGGAAGTTCATAAGCACACTTCCTCATGAATGGACTTTTTACTGTGTATCTATCAAGAGAATCAAAAACCTTAACACTCTGATAATGACTCAACTATATGACATCCATAATGAATACCGTATGGAGATGGAGACTCAAAGAGGCCACTAGATGAGCAGAACTTGTAGCCTTCCTGCTAGAAACACTTTACTTATTGTTGAAGGCTCAGGAACTTATAACCCAAGTTGTACCTAAATTATCCCCAACAACCATCGTCCACCTCTGGGGCTTACATCACTATTCTTTAAACACTCAGGTCTTAATAGGCTCAACAAAGTCCATTCCAGGATAGTTGTTCCTTTGTTTCAAGAATTGGGCACTCTGGAGATTCTCAATTTTGTTTTGATGATCAAGAATGCTTTAGTCATGATGATGTGAAATATATGGACATTGTCTAGCCAATGCCTCTTTTAACCTACAAAGCAAAGAAGTTCTTTAAAAGAGCTAGAAGGTAGTTCCCACAGATGCTAACTAACATCAAATTTTGGTTAGACAAATCAAAGGCCAAATGCAAGAACTATAACTAACTTGGTCATTTTGTAAGGGAATGCAAGGCTCCAAAGTCCAACCCTGGAGCCACTCAAGCCACCCAACATCCTGACACTTTGAAATCTGTTGTAAGGTATTTAAACAATTTGTACCCCAGCCTGTATTGCTAAGGTTAAACTATATTAGGACTACAACATGAAGATCAAATTTCATATTGAGTCCTTAAATATATAAAATCTGATTTTAAGAGAGTAGAATCTAACTACCAACTCAAAATTAAAGAGTTAGAGAAAATTGTTTCTTCTTTAAATCATGAACACTCAAACTAGGTGGCTCAAATAAAAGATTTGATTTGCAAGTTGACCGAGACTCATGCCCAACTAGTAATAGCTGAGGCTAAAGTAAAAAAAGTATGCTATTGAAGAGCATAACTTCAAAACCATTATTGCATCATCCTCCCACTCAAAAGTGTTTTATCAAAACAAAAGTGGGTTAGGAACCAATGAAATTGCTCCACCACCCTCCTATATGTTTGTAAGATAACCAAGATGTGGTACTGATTAGCTAGAGGTTCCAACTGCAAACCCACTACCCAAATAGCAGAAGAATGATGTAATAATGGAGGCCAAAACAAAGAATGATAAGGAAGAAAACCTCATCCACACCACTGATGATCAACCTTTGACCAGCAAAACCAAAAGAAACAAAATAAAGGCAACGAGAAAAATTACCAAGAAGGTGGCTAACTCAAAGTTGAAAATAGACCCAAAGCAAAAGAGTGTATTCATCTCAACTGGATTCCAAGTGGTTTGAAGTTCTGATTTAGGAATGAGTGTAGTACCAGCACTTATCCAGCTGAAAGTTTAGAAATCAGAGGGGAAGGTTGATAAAGAGGAGAAGAAGTGCAAGAAACAATAGTCCCCATACACTATGAAGAATAACATTGAGTGCACAATATGTGGTCTGCATAACCACATGGTTAAAGATTGTTATTACAATCCAGCAAGCACACGCTATTCAAACAATGTTAAGAAAAAACGAGTCAAGGAAGATTTCACATTTGGACTTTATCATACGGTTCAAGTGTTAAAGAAAGTAAAGCTTGTTTCCGAAGCCAAGTTGTGTTTGGAAGAAACTCATTATTCTCAAAGGAAAAATAGCTTCGGAAGACAAGCCCAATCACAAACAGAGAAACAAAAAGAAACCTTCCGAGAAAAAGACTGCTTTGGAAGAAAATGTGGTGATAGCTTCTTTCGAGAAAAGAGAAGCTTGGGAAGCAAGCAATGTTGCTCGAGCCCCTATAAGCTCATCTACTTTGATCAACCAAAGGATGGAATGGAAGATCAGAGAAGATGTAGCAGCTCATACCTCTTTTTTATAAACCATAATTAAACCATCATGCATACATTTTGGTTCAAATTTTTATCTATATTAGAAGAACCCAAGACCGACAAGGCTTGGGTTTCCAACAGCAACTAATCATTTCACCTTATGTGTAGGACATCCACATGACAAAAATGAAAATGTGTGGATTGTAGATAGTGGATGCTCCAGGCATATGATGGGGAAAATCTCTTCGTTAACAATTTGAACATTTTGATGGAGGTCCTGTTCAATTTGGAGGTGAAGCTAGATGATACATATCTGGCAAAGGTAGTGTATCTAATGGTAAGTTAAAGGTTAACAAAGTAAACTTTGTCAAACATTTTGAACACAATCTTTTAAGTGTTTCTTTATTCTATCATCAAAAGCACCAAATGCTTTTCAAAAAACCTGAGTTACTATCTTCAAACTTGGGATGACAATTCCTCAGGACTTGATGCTTCTCGGATTTCCAGGAGAGGGGATATGTACAAGGTGGATATGAATAATGCTTCCCAAATGGTGAAGTGTCATGCTTTTTTTCTAAAGCTAATAGTGATAAGTCAACTCTGTGACATAAAGAATGTATCATGTTAATTTTAAAACCATGAACACTTTGGGTAAAAATAACTTGGTACATAGTGTGCCTAAAAAGAATTTTGTCTACAAAGATAACTATGTTGTTTGTCTGAAAGGGAAGAAACACAAGGCATCTCATAAATCCAAAGAATTTAACTCTATCATTACTCCATTGCACTTATTGCATATGGATCTATTTGATCCCACAAGTATAATGAGCATTGGAAGGAAATCATACTGCCTTGTGATTGTTGATGATTTTACAAGATTTACATGTGTATTATTTTTAAGAACTAAAGATGAAACAACTGAAATATTAAAATCTTTTATTCTTAAAATAGAAAATCAAATTGATCACAAGGTAAAAATCATAAGAAGTGATCAGGGGACGGAGTTTAAGAATCAAGTTCTTGACTTATTCTATAACTCAAAAGTGATTGCCAGACAATGTAGTACTCCTAGAACTCCTCAACAAAATGATGTTTCTAAGAGGAAAAATAGGACACTTATTGAGTCTGCTAGAACTATGTTGGTTGATTTAAAGCCGCCTCTAACTTTCTAGGCAGAAGCAGTCAACACTGTATGCTATGTGTAGAATAGGGTTTTTATAGTTATGCCCCATGAAAAAACCCCTTATGAGCTATGGAATAAGAGGCCACCATTCATTGGCTTTCTTGGGTCCTTTGACAGTAGGTGTACCATACTTAACACAAAGGACAATTTGGCAAAATTTGCTGAAAAGTCCGATGATGCTATCTTTGTTGGATATTCCTCCAACTCTTTTGCTTAAAGAATTTATAACATCAAAAATCAACAATTTCAGGAATCATCCAACATTGTTGTATATGAGCACACTCCTTGGGTTAAGGGAATGGACCTGACCACATTTTTGACATAGAATTGCTTCTAAACTATTCTAAACCTTTCTGTGAGAATGTTTTAGCTGGAACATGAACTCAAAGTGATTCAGATGATGATCAACTATTTGAGTTACCCAGACCTATTCCAAGTTCCTCGAGAATTCATAAAGATTAAGCTCCCACTAATGATAGACCTGAAAGCATAAACATCTCAGGAACTAGTGAAGCTTTAATAAGTTGTTAACAAAATGAGCCTCAAAACTCATCAAGTGAAAACTCCAACATACAACACCAAGGTGATAAAGGCAACATTTTAGAGGAACATAAATTGTTTAATGTTATTTCACAGCCCAACACTATTGATGTTGTCTCATATTCATTCAATCGATCCTTATTGAATAAGCATGAACTTGAAATAATGTTTTAAATTATGAGTAAAAAAATTTCAACTGGGATTTGTATATGCAATTAGATGTTATTCCAAGGTTTAGAATCCATAACACTCATCCAACTGAAACATCATCGGTGTTGTCTTAGTGGGAGTGAGAACAAGAAGAAGAACCCATAATAGGAATGCATGCTTGTATTCATGTCTTTTCTCCTAAATGTACCCAAAGAACATGGAAGAAGCTGTCAGGGAAAATAGTTGGGTTGAACAAATGCAAGATGAATTGCTTTAATTCAAGAGACAAAAGGTATGGAACCTATGTCCACTTCCACCTGGTAAAGTACCCATTGGCATAAGGTGGGTGTTTAGAAATAAAATGGATGATAGAGGTTTGATTATTAAGATCAAGGCAAAACTTGTAGTTTAAGGATACACACAGAAGGTAGATTACACTGATGTCTTTGCACCAATTTCAAGACTTGAGGCAGTGATAATCTTCTTTGCTTATGCAGCATCGAAGAACTTTATCGTATATCAACTTATGTCAAATGTGCATTTTTGTATGGGGATATAGATAGAGAAGTCAATGTGTGCCAGCCTTTAGGATTTGAAGACCCATAACATCCCAACTCGTGTGCAAACAGGACAAAGCTCTACATGGGGCTCCCCCAAGCACTTAGGCTGTGGTATGAGACATTTTCTCAATTAATCCTAAAGCATGGATACACCAGAGGCACAATATACAAAATTTTGTTCATAAAGAAGTTTGTGAAAGACATTTTATTTATACACGTCTATATTATATTTGTCTCTTCAAATGTATTTGCAAAGACTATGAAAGCATTATGAAGAAGAAGCTTGAGATGAGTTCCTTGGGAAAGATGGACTTCTTCCTTGGAATTCAAGTGAAGAAAATGAAAGATGGGTTATTTATAAATCAATTTATGATTGTCAATGACATCTTAGAAAGATTTTGAGATGAAAGATTATAAACCAGGTAAGACATCTATACCCAAAAATCATAATCTTTGTGCTGACTTTAAGGGGGAGGATACTGACCAGCATCATTACAAGGCAATTATAGGATGTTTGATGTATCTCACACCAAGTAGAGCTGATATCATGTTTGCAACTTGTATTTGTGTAAGATATCAGGCTGTTCCAAAGGTGTCTCACCTAGTTGATGTCAAGAGAAACCTTAGATACCTTAAAGGAGTTCCCAAGCTAGTTCTCTGGTATCTTAGGAATCAAGAGTTGCATCTTTATGGCTACATTGACAATGATTATGGTGGTTGCAATATCAACAAGAAATCCACATGAGAAGGAATGTTTATACATGTATGTCCCTAGATCATGATATGAATGTAATAGATGTTGTTTGTCTGATTCTGATATAAGTTTGGAATGATTAATGAAATGATATGATTGTTTGTTATTTATAATGTTTAATATTTCATTAATGAGTCGATGTTAAATTGATTAATTAGGTTTGTGGTTGTTTGAATGGTTACACATAATGTATAATAATTAATATAATTCAACTAACAAATGAAGTTCTCATACGAATGGCCCATGCGAATGGACCATACGCATGAATAACTTCATACGAATGACTCAGTCGCACGACTGAAAGGAGACTGGATCAGTCGTATGATTGTAACATAAGATTGGCTCAGTCGTACGACTGAACACTCAGTCGTGTGGATGAATCAACCGCATGGTTCAATCGCACGACTGAACCATACTAATGGTTCAGTCGCACGAATGAACAGCACTAACCTATAAATACAACCCAATTTGTGGAATAACGAGAGCTTTGATTCTATTTCGACTCCAGACGTACCCTAGCCGTCCAGAAACCTCCAAGTTGATACTCCAAGTTCATAGAACGTAGTAGATCGATTCCCAATCGATTCTTAACGTTTGATTCAATACTTTATAGATTCTACGTGCGTTCTCACTGATTGGATAGCCAATCAAATAGGATTCCGCACTATTGGTTTGGTTTACACGTTACTAATTTGGTATTTTGTTAAAAGACAAGGTCCCAACAAGTGGTATCAGAGCCTTGGCTCTTGATTACGTGTGATTCAATCAATATTGAAAAAAAGTTTGTGTTTGTACACTAAAAAACGCAATCTTTTGTGTCAAAAGTTGTCTTGGACGTACCCTGCTCATCAAGTTTCGGTTTCTACGGCCTTAGGCGATTAGGGTTTGCAAAATTTCAAATTTTTACGTCTAAAACACGTTTAACCTAGAAATTTTCGCAAAACAGCAGCTTCAGTCGCACAAGTGAGCCATTCGCACGACTGGACTCATTCGCATACTCCAGACGCACCATTGGACTGAGTCCCCTCCCCATTGGTACGACTGAACCATCCGTTCGCAGTGTTCATACGCATCAGCTTCATTCGCTCGACTGAACCAATCGCTTAGTTCAGCCGCATTATTGAACCAATCGCATAGTTCATTCACACGGATAGCCCATTCGCATCACCCAGTCGCACCAGTTTGACAGTTTGGTTAGTACACTTAAAGGTGGGGACTCAAGGATCCAGAACCTACTGTTGCTTGAGAGTGAGGTGGGGAATCATAATAAACCACCAAAACTCATAACGTTAGATGAGTTTCCCCATTGGAAACAACGTTTTGAGATCTACCTCAATGGAGTGGATCCAAATTTGTGGGAAGCTATCGAGATTGGGTATAGTATGCCAGTGGGAGCAGATGGGGTAAAACTTACTTCGGGAGGGATGACCGATGCTCAGAATGTCAAGTATAATGCAGAGAAGAGAGTTTATGCATTGAATACACAGTCTATTCCTAAAGATATTTTCCACCAGTACTTGGAGAATAAGCAGCCCAAGAAATTGTGGGATGAGCTGGAAAAGAGATACGACGGGAATGCTTCGTTGAAGGCAATTAAAGCTAACGAACTGAAGAATGAAATTGACAACTTCTCATCGATAGGAAACGAGAGTTTGGATGATGTTATTGATAGATTCTACCATCTGATGAGTGAACTGCATACATATGGCGTTGCTACTACCATGGAAGAAAAGGTGTCAAATTTCGCAGACGGATTGCCGGAAAAGTGGGCTTCATTTGTGTCAAATCTGATATAGAATGAGATGCTGGCAAAGTTGGATATCAATGACTTCATTCTAAAGCTGCGAGAAGAAGCACTTAGGATGACGTACAGAGCTTAGAAGTCTTCGTACACTCAGAATCCAGCTTTGTACAATGCCACACCTCAAGCTAAGACGTCTGGAGCACCTCTTCAGACTGCATTGTGTCTAGCTCATCGGGTCCTTCACAAGCTTCTCCTTTAGGATCAGAAACTTCCGGTCTTCGTGTACCCATTACATTGGAACTGAAGCGAATGCTACTAGACTGAAGACCGAGAACCTCAGAAATATTACTGTGGAAGTAGCTCGAGAGCACATGGATCTTTTGGCAGCAGTGGTTAATTCTTATGATGGACTTGTGGTGGGAAGATTGGAAACTGCCATCTGGCAGATGAGGACTACGAGCAGGTGGATGAAATGGAGCTGGACAGAATGGATATATGTGGGCCTTAGCTAGTGTTGTCCGAAGGGCGAAGAAGTTTGAAAAAAGACCGGACAGAACTTGGTTGCTACTAAGGATACCACATTTGGCTTTGACAAGAGTAAAGTGACCTGCTTTAACTATGGAGAAAAGGGGCACTTCAAGAGAGAATGTGTGAAACCAAAGAAACTGGGAACGGGAACCCATTCTCATCCTTCACTCGTCAAAAGAAGCAAGCTAGCAGTTCTACTTCATCAAGCAAGGATCCAAAGGCCTTGACTGCACATGATGATGAAGGACAGGACTGGAGCTTTCGGTTTGTCTGTCCAGGGGAATCAAATATTGCCATGTAGAAGACTTAGATGATGATTCCGCGAGTGAGGGAGATACTGCAGTTGAGATAGCGATGTCGAATATTGAAGAGACAACTGCAACTGAGGTCAGCTACAAGCCTGAAGAAGAGATTTCAACAGCAAAGAAAGGATCACCAGAACCAGAGACATCTGATGCTGCGTTGATGGCTAACCCTACTGAACCTTCTCAGGTAAGTACCACCGACCAACTGTTTAAAATCATGCTTGTTTTGATTGTGATGCTTTTAGAGATAGCATAGATGAGAAATTTGCTAGGTTATTAGATCATAATGATAACTTAGTAAAGGATTTGCAACTATGCACTGAGGCTAATAGAGTTTTAAAACAAAATAAGCATAGTTACAAAGAAAATAGACCTTTTGACTAAACAGCTTAGGGAAACTGAAGTAGTTGCATTTAACCAAGCTAATGACATTAGGTACTATCTTAACTCCCTAGAAGACACTAACAAGCGAAAGGCAGTTTTAGAAGTAGAAGTAAACTCATTAAAGCAAAAACTGCACAGTTGGACAAGTTCATCACACATTGTCCAACACTTAGTGAGAGAACGAAACAACGGGGAGGGTTGGGTTATAAAGTGGTTCCTCCACCACCTGAGACCTTGATGAATACTAAGAGTAGACCTATAAATAACAACCCCATCAAGGATCATGTGGTGTCTACTCCTCTTGTTAGTGATCCAGATTCCTCATGTTCATCAATTGAATCTGGAACAAAACAAAAGGTGGCCACTTCAAAGGCAAAGGGTAAAATGCCTTGTGTTAATCTCGAAAAAGAATTTGAAAAGATTTATATAAAGTCCGGACAAACAAAGTCAAATCTGAATCTAGAAGGACTACTAATGTTAATCTTTCCCAAGCTTCATGTCAAAAACCAGTTAACCAAAAAGAAAAAGATGTTAAAAATGTTAAAACAATTAATTTTGTTAAACAAGAGAAAACATCAAAAGAAACAGAGTCAAACCCAACTAAGTAATGTTACCAGGGTGTCACACACATCTCCACAAAAAAGTTTAATCATAAAGTTGATAGCAGGTCGTGCTACAACTGTGGAGAGTGTGGACACATTGCTTCCTTTTGTCATTACTATCAGACACCTAGGAAGAAGATTGAACTTCAGAATTCAAAACCTAGGTCTTATAAGAAGGTTCCTTAACTCCACCTAGACGAACTAGTGAACCTAACGTTCAACCCATTAGCCAGTCGACTGTTTATCACAAACAGGCATTGCACAAATCTGGCTTATGGAAAGAGAAGTCATCCTCTGTTCTGATAATGATGACAAGAAGGAACCTGAGCTTCCCTCACCCTCTAAGGGACAATGGGTTGAATTCATGATGTGTGATGCCTCTGGGAAACCCAAGCCAGTAAGGCTTGGTTCCTAACCTAAACTAATGTTTTTGCTTTATATGTGTAGGGTGTTCACTACAGTGCTGAAACCAACACGTGAGTGTAGACAGCGGAGCATCCAGGCACATGACAGGAAACAAGCTCTTTTATCAAACGTCAAGCAAATAAAAGGAGGGCATGTTTCGTTTGCTGGAATCAAGGGGGTTATATCACAGCTCAAGGAGAAGTTGGAAATCAGAAAGTTAGTTTGATAGGGTGAACTACGTTCAGCAACTTCAAAACAACTTACTTTCTGTTTCCAAATCTATGATAAAGGTTTTAAAGTCATATTCGACAACAAGAAGTGTTACGTCCTTAAGAAAGACTACGTTATTCCAGAGGACCAAGTTCTGATAACAGCTACAAGATATAAAGACCTTTATGTTTTGGATCTCTCACAGCTTCTACAACGGATCATGAATTCAATGCTTTCTATCCAAAGCCACTGAGAAGGACTCCATATCCTGGCATAGGAGAATGGGACACATCAATCAACGAAGATGAATCACTGATCCAGAAGGATATTGTGAGAGGAGTTAATGTCAAGAATTTCCAACTTCCTGATTTCTGTATAGCTTGCAGAAAGGCAAACAGACAAAGAAGTCTCATAAGGAAAAGAAGTTCATTCAATAGAATTTCCTCTTGAACTTCTTCACATGGATCTGTTTGGTCCAGTCAGTACAAAGAGCATTGTAGGGGACTTGTACTGTTTTGTTGTTACTGATGACTACACAAGATTCTCTTGGGTAATGTTTCTGAAGTGCAAGTCAGAAACATTTGAGTCATTCAAGGAGTTAGTAACCACACTGGAATCTCTCTACAAGCTGAAAGTGAGACAAGTACGCTCAGACAACGGGAGAATTCAAGAATCAGTGGATGGAGGCTTACTACAAGGAAAAGGAATTGTGCATCAATTCACTTCTGCATACACCCTCAATGATGGTGTTGCTCAGAGAAAGAACAGAAGCTTGATAGAGACAGCACAGACAATGCTGGCAGACTCGAAATTGCCTATCCAATTTTGGAATGAGGTAGTGGCTAATGCGTGTTATACACTGAATCGAGTTCTGATAGTCAAGCGCCACAGAAAGACATGTTACGAGCTACTACAACGATGTAAACCAAATCTGGAGTATCTCGAACCATTTGGCGCACCGTGTACACTTCTGAAAAAGACTCAAGACGGTAAATTCAGCGAGAAGGCTGATGAAGGAATCTTCCTAGGATACAACATACCGAACAAGAGAGTTTACAATAACTCAACGGGTCTAGTAGAAGTGTGGTGTAATGTTGATGTTAAGAGATATACCACGCCACCTACTAGCAAAGGACCCGCCTACTTTTTCGACTATGATGGATTCTTTAAGTCCTTCAACATCCCTATCTCTCCTTCTGATGATGAGTTGGCTACTCAGATGATGGATGATATCTTAAATACACCATCTCTTGATTCAACATCATCGAGTTTACAGGGCGAATCATCTACTCAGTCAGGGGGAGTAGTCAACGACAGTGACTCCTCCTCTGAAGATGAGGCTGAAGAAGATGACCAGAACAGTCAGGAGAAACATGTTCTAGTTCCTGAAAGTCTAGAAGCATCTAACGGTGATGCACCTTCGACTTCGGAACCTCAAACTCCTTTTACCTCAGATGCAGAACCAAATGTTCATAATCTTGGCTCTAAGGTTGCTGCTCCTACTACTCCAGGATCACGTCTAAACGTATCATCCCTTAGACAATGTTATTGGGGATGTCAGATCAGGAGTACAAACCCGAAATCAGCTGTAATCAGCTGATTATGCCTCTGTTATGGAAAAGGGTTACATTCATGATGGTGCTTATCGGTGTTTTTCTCGCAGTTTGAGCCAAAATACTAGTGATGCATTAAATGATGAGGCATGGGTGAGTGCCATGCAAGAAGAACTTCTTCAATTCAAGAAGTTAGGAGTATGGACTCTGGTAGATAGACCTAAAGGTGCTAAGGTCATTGGCACCAAATGGGTCTTAAAATGCAAGAAGGATGATCAAGGGGTCATTATCAGAAACAAGGCTCGATTGGTTGTTCAGGGATTTTGCCAAGTCGAGGGGATTGACTACAATGAAGTGTTTGCACCCGTGGCAAGGATGGAAGCCATCCGTATCTTCCTTAACTATGCATCGTATATGAATATTAAAGTCTATCAATTAGATGTGAAGAGTGCATTCCTTCATGGGAAAATCGAGAGACAGTGTATGTCATCAACCCGAGGGATTTGAAGATCCTTAAAATCGGGACAGAGTTTACAAACTCGACAAGGCCTTATACGGGCTTCATCAAGCTCCTAGGGCCTGGTATGAGAAACTCTCAACTCATCTTGTGAAACACGGCTTTCGCAGGGGAGTCATTGACTGCACATTGTTCATAAAAGAAAAAGATGGAGACCTACTACTAGTACAAATCTATGTCGATGACATAATCTTCGGTTCAATGAACGAAGAATTATGAAATGAGTTTGAAGCAGTTATGAAGAAAGAGTTTGAGATGAGTGCTATGGGGGAGATGAAATTCTTTCTCGGGTTACAGGTGGATCAGACACCAAATGGGATCTTCTACATCAGACTAGGTATGTGGGAGACATTCTCAGTCGGTTTGACATGGAGAATGCCTCTGCTGCTGGGACTCCACTTGCTACAATCATGATATAGCACGTGACGAAAATGGAGATCTAGTAGATGCCACAATGTACCGAGGAATGATTGGATCCCTCTGTATCTCACTGCCTGAAGACCTGATATCATGTATGCTACATGTTTATGTTCTAGATATCAGGCTAAGCCTAAGGTTACCCATCTGATCGGGGTCAAAAGCATATTTCGTTATCTGAAGGGTACACCCACACTTGGGTTGTGGTATCCTCATGATGATGACTTTGAGCTCACTGCGTATAGTGACTCAGATTACGGGCTGCAAGATGAACTACAAGTCTACATAGCAGGGTGTCAATTCTTTGGGAGGAGATTAGTTACCTGGCAGTGTAAGAAGCAGACCTCGGTTGCATTGTCAACCTGTGAAGCCGAATACGTTGCTGCTGCAAGTTGCTATTCACAAATCATCTGGATTCAACAGCAAATGCAGGATTACGGTTTAAAGTTTTCTTTTACTCCTATCTTTGTTGATAACTCTGCTGCAATTGCAGTAACTAAAAATCCGTACAACATCCAAAGACCAAACACATCGGTATTAAATACCATTTCATAAGAGACTGTTTTGAAAAGAACTTAATCGATGTGGTAAAAATTAATATGACTTTCAACACGCTGACCTCTATACAAAAGCCTTTGATAAACCCGTTTTTATATCTGTTAGACGTCAACGGCGTTAAAAAGAAAGTGATGTTATTCGGTGATGATGATCATGTGTAGTCCGATGCATTGTAGTTATATTTTTATTTTTCCTTATTTATTTTATTCTGTTTAAATTAAATTCATGTTATTTAGCTGTGTGTTAAAATCCTAAAATAATTAAATCCAGTATGATTTTAGAATTTTAAGGGGAGAGTAGGTCAGCTAGTAATATTATAAAAAATAAAAAAAACAAGGAGAAGGAGTGGATAGCTGATATAAGGTAGATCGTATCTGTGATACCGATTCAAACTTTTGGAAAATGATAGTACACAGGAACAAATCAAAAGGGACTTTAAAAATTTAATTTAGAAAAGAGCAAAATTCAAAGTATAAGTCTGTGTAGTCTAAGCAATATAAAAGGGAAAGATGATAGAAAAACTGGTGACTACTAAGGTAACACAAAGAAAGTAGACCTAGAGGTTGCTAGACCACAAATGATGTGTCGGTAGATTCAACACAATAGATGATTAGACCTGATTGTGATCTCAAGATCAAACTAAGTTGTTCAACTGACTGTGGACTGCCATCTTATCACTTTAACACAATCAACAATATTCCAATAAGGGGTAGAGCATGTAAACGCCACAAATGTGTGCGGATGACCATAAATAGAGCAAAGCACGAGAAAAAATGAAAGACAAATGCTATCAAGCTAATGACATATGTTGTGGGTGCATTCTGTGCAAAAGAAATTTAGCTGCTCTAACAAGAAGATAGGTGTGTGCCTCTCTGCTGTGCGATGGCTTGACCTGAGGATAAGCATAGCCTGTATTCTAGAATTCATTGTTGTTTGCCGCCTCTCTGCTGTGCGATGGTACTGACCTAAGGATTGGCTTCTCATTGAAAGCTCTAAGAATAGTTTCTTCTTGTAATAATACCCGTAGACCGCTCAAAAGCTCCTAAGGAATGTTGATTACCATATAAGTGTGGGATCCAAAATGTTAGTTGAAATAATTAAACCTAAAACTATCACTAGTTTGTGTCTAATGTCTGTGTATGGATTTAAGAGGACAAATATACTGACAATCATTGTGGCTGCAATTCTTGAAGTTCATTTCAATGTGGGAATCTAATAGTACCAGTGTGATTTCCTAAATTTGCTAACGACTCTGGATGAAAACCAAGAATTGAGCATCTAAAGGTTTTGATAACAAGTCCCAAATGATTTGACTTGCCTATATGATTCCAAAATTGAATTGTTCCAGGTGTGGTCAAACTAAATTGAAGCTACCTATTCTGGAACCAAATCCAGGAGATGTCTATCTTAGGATTTATCTCTCACAGAAAGTCAAAAACAAGTTCTATTTTTGTATTTAGTTTAAGGTCTAGTTAGTTAGTCATTTTAGTTTGTTTGTTCGTCGGACTATATCATGAAAATCAGTATGGGATTAACTCACCTAAAAGGGTCATGTCTGAGATGGCCACATGTGTTTTCAAAGTTTAATAGTGTCACGTCTGAGGTGACTAAATGTTTAAAAGGATCACGTCTGAGGTGATCAAAAGGTTTTCAAGTTAAAAGGATCATGTGAGATGATCAAATGCTCATAATGTTAAATTTCAACATGTAAAAGGGTTTAAGTGCTAAATGTTAATAAGTGTAACCCATTCGCACGACTGGATCATAAGTACGGACCAACCATGCGAATGGATCCCATTCGGACGACTGGACATGAGATTGAGCCATTCACTCGAATGCTTATCAGAATGATCCATTTGACCGAATGAAAGGGTGCCAAGAGTCAGTCGACCACTGAGACTCAGTCGGTTAACTGAAGGTGTGAATGAAGGGCACGAATGAGTCAGTCACCGACTGAGACTCAGTCGGACACTGAATGCGACTGACTGGGCCAATCGCACGACTGAGCCTCAGTCGCCCGAATGAACTGAGTGAATGAGGCCAGTCGGCCGATTGAACTCAGCTTCAGTATTTAAATGGCCATAGTCGATCGCATTCCACTCATCACCCTCAATCGCTCCTAAATCGCACATTGTACCGTTACTCTGCCGAAATTGCTTTAGACCTTGTTTCCACATCGTTATTGATATTCTGACTTGCGTTGACATTTATACAGGTATATATAGTGAAATCACACCGGAATCAGAAGAAAGCAAGCCCTAATTGTGTGATATTTGACTGAAACAAGAATCAGACCGTAAATGACCTAATAACCAACTCAAACTAAGCAACATGTTAAAACTAAGTCTAATAGGTCATTAGTTAAGAGATTCCGAGTCTAAAGAGCCATTAAACCACGTTTAATTTCATGAATTGATCAAGACTCGAACCTAGTCGATTGAACAGTGGGTCATGCGATTGGTCGTCTAGGTGAACTTCAATCGCACGATTGAGCTGTCGAATGGGTCAATCGGCCGAATGTATCATGCGAATGAACTCAGTCGGCCGACTGAACCAATCGCAGACTCAGCCAACAGATTGAACTAAGTCGCATGTCTTATTCATCCGTGATGAGCTCAGTCGCATGAAAGGACAACCGACTAACTTCAGTCGCATGATTCATTCGTACGAATGAATCATACTGAATTTAAACTATACACTTTGAACTGAAGTTGATGTATGACTTACTAATGGTTCTGTGTCTTGTGTTTCAGATAAATGGCTGATAGATGGTCCATCAATCCAAAGCACAATATATGTGCTCATTTGGACCATACGACTCGGAATGGGGCCGAGTTTACAGAGATTATTGCGTTCCTTCGACGCTCTCGGATACATAAAGCCATATCCACACCGTGTACTCCTTACAGGTAATTACATCAGGCTTTCTGGGAGAATGCCTCCGTAGATCGTTCACGTGAGCCTTACAGCATACGGAGCTCCATTCATGGTCATGATATTGAGATTACAGCAGCTGACATCCAGGGAGTACTTGATTTTGGGACGCGATACTGATCACCCCACCAGACTACATCCATTTACAGTAAGAGGTTGCTTCCTCAGGATTAAGTACGCTGGGGACATCAACTCAGGTGTGCTCAACAAGAGCAACCTGTGTCCCCAGTATAAATACTTGGCGCATGTGATCCTGAAGTGTATTGCTTCTCGAAGGGGTGGGTTTGATGACCTGTCAGACCAGATTCAGAATGCCTATGTGGCACTGGTGCTGAACCACCCCTTCAGCTTCTCGAGCATGATCTTCTCGTATCTGGTGGAGAATCTGGAGGCCAAGGGGAAGGAGGGTTTTTGTATGTACCCCAGATTTTTGCAGCTGATCTTCAACGAGAAGCTGCCATTACTTCCCAAGGAGAGACATGATGCGGTTGCCCTAGAGATTATGGATGACAAGACTTTGGGTCGCATGATAGTGTATCGGGGCAAGCAGGTAAAGCCCCAGGTAAAGAGGTTGATCGGCCATCTGGCCAATGAAAGATATGTGGTGCCAGGTAGACGCAAGTGGCGTCATGATGACAGCGATTCAGATGATGAGAGGCTATCGCTCCCAGAGCATGATTCAGACGATGACGACAGTGGGGATTCTGGGGATGATATGCCTGTTCCAACGAGGGGCACAGCTTCAGATGTTATACCCCCAGTATCTGCCCCAACAGGCGACATAGCTGAGCCTGCAGGTTTCCACCAGGACTTCATACCTGGTGAGGAGGAAGAAGAGTCGGATGAGGAGCCCTTGACGAGGACTGTGGGAAGCAAGGTTGTTCCCATAGAGTATGGACTCCGGCGGTTGGTGAACGCCCCAGGGATTCGGGAGAGACGACTACAGATCCCAGCTATCCTCCTGAGTCTGCTAGTCGTGTTCTAGGGGGAGCATCCACCTTGACTGGATCGAGGAAGAAACGGATGGCTCAACCCCACGGCCAGAAGAAGAAGAGGAGAAGACTCACCTTCGTCTCCACCACAGCCACTACATCTACCATCACCACTACCACTTCTACAGCCACCCATCCACCACCACAGCCACCACAGCTACCACTACCACTACCACACCTCCCACCACTATACATATGCCAACCACCACCATATCTTTCACTCCTACATCACCTCCACTATCTCATAGACCCAACCCTACCTTCACGACAGCCACCACCACCACCACCACTAGTCACCAAGCAGGACCCTCATCTCATCCCGCATATATATGGATCTCATCTACCTCAATTTGGGGTAGAGGACCAGCTTTCAGCGCTAAACCGTATGGTGATGCGTCTGGTAGCTGCTGATGAAGAGAAGACTGCATAGATCCGACAGCTTGCAGATCTCACTGCTGTGCAGTCACACCAGATCTTGGAGCAGGCTCGGCTAATCGAGGAGCAGGCCCAGCAAATGGCTGTTCAGAGCCACGAGATCGCCCAACTCCAAGAGCATAGAGTCACTTCTGCTAAGAAGATTGAGGAGTTGGAGAATGCTAAGAAGACCATCATGCTCAAACTTAAGGGATCTAAAGATGAGCCTCTAAAGATTAAAGAGGGAGATGGTGATGATGGTGATGATGATGATGAAGATGATAATGATGAGACTGAGGATGATGAGGGGATTGAGGACGAGAGGACAGAGGAGAGGAATGAGGATGATGATGAAGAAGAGGGGATGCAGCTGCATCTACCTCTGCTCAAGGTCAAGAAAGGAGGTCTAAGAAGAATCAAGACCAAGAAGCTTCATCCTCTGCTCCACCAAGTGATGACCCAGTGATCCAAGACAAAAGTAAAGATTAGATGTCTATGTATTTGATTACTTTTGTATTTGAATCATGTATTTAAACTTATGTATTTAATGGTTATATTAAGATTAATGTATTTCTGTTTTGATTATTAACTAATGGTTGATGTGCTACATGTTTAAATCCAAACTATTAGTTAATAACCATTAAAAAACTATCAGAGGGATGAGTTCGATGTTGCTCCCCTTCAGCAGATCAAGACTCAGCTAACTATGATTCTTGATCTGCAAGGGATCGTCAGAAGGTTGGTGAGTTATACCCCTAAAGAAGGGGAAATAATTCATGATCTATCAAATGAGCAACTAGCTGAGATCTTCAAGCTAAATCCTAATGAGATTGTAAAGGATGCTCCAACGTGCGACTCGACAAGTGACGAAGAGCTCAACGACGTTGATGAAATAGAGATAGAAAATGTCACTGCAGAGCACTACCCTCAGTATGCTGACAATGAGGGAAATGTGATCCCCAATCTGGGTGAATCCCTTGTCAGTGACACGTTTGAGGTGTTAGAAAAAATGGAGCAAGAGTCAGAGAAGAAAGTGGGATCTGCCCAAGCCTCAAATGATGATGTGATATCCGAAAGGCTGAATGGGCTGCCTGTTTTGAAGAAGTTAGAGCCCAACATGCTGCATCTAAACAGGACGCCTACACCAAATTTTACAGAGTCAAGAAACATCATAAGGTGTCAGGCAGGATTATAGCATGGGCGTATTTTGAGGACCTTAACGTTTATGCCATTAAGAGGGAGAAGGGCATAGAGTACTTTAGATTTCCACATGATCTAAAGACTCTATCAAGTTTTGAGCTCAACCAGCTGGCAAACTGAAGTTGTTGTATGCTGACCCGAGAAAGATGTTAGGCTGGTTTGAGGCTGCCCTAAGGAAGGAGTACCACACCAGGTGGGTTAACTTCAGACCCCAACAGCCTACAAGGTACATCAGAAGGTCTGAAGTTAATGCCATTACTCGAAAGCCAAGATAGTGTTGAAGTGGAGTCCTTCGCGCACGATGTCAAGAATCCCACTCAGGGAAATGCCACAGGACTTCACTCCACACTTTAAGTGGTGGTACTATAGTCCTAAACAAAGAGGGCCAAATGGATACTATCACGGTATTTGACCCAATGTGTCTTACCAACTTGTCAGCTAATGATGTTTACACTCTATACAAGTGGCCACTGTTCTATGATACGCAGGATATAGTACAAGCCCTTCAGTTCCAAAATGTCATAAGACTCTGTTTTGCATTTGAGATTCATGCAGGAGTCACAAAAGAGGATAAGTACAAGAAGTATGGGGAGGTAATGAAGAAAACAAGACATTAGAGAGATCTAGGTCCAAGGGGGAGTTTGTTGATACATGTATGTCCCTAGATCATGATATGAATGTAATAGATTTTATTTGTCTGATTCTGATATAATGTTTGGAATGATTAATGAAATGATATTGATTGTTTGTTATTTATAATGTTTAATATTTCATTAATGAGTCGATGTTAAACTGGTTAATTAGGTTTGTGGTTGTTTGAATGGTTACACATAATGTTATATTAATTAATACATTCAAACTTAACAAAATGAAGTTCTCATACGAATGGCCCATGCGAATGGACCATGCGAATGGACCATACGCATGAATAACTTCATACAAATGACTCAGTCGCACGATTGAACCAGGAGACTGGAGCAGTCGTATGATTGTAACATAAGATTGGTTCAGTCGCACGACTGAACACTCAATCGTGCGGATGAATAAACCTATGGTTCAATCGCACGACTGAACCATACTAATGGTTCAGTCACATGAATGAACAGTACTAACCTATAAATACAACCCAATTTGTGGAAAAACAAGAGCTTTGATTCTATTTCGACTCCAGACGTACCCTAGCCGTCCAGAAACCTCCAAGTTAATACTCCAAGTTCATAGAACGTAGTAGATCGATTCCCAATCGATTCTTAACGTTTGATTCAATACTTTATTGATTCTACGTGCGTTCTCACTGATTGGATCGCCAATCAAATAGGATTCCGTACTATTTGGTTTGGTTTACACGTTAATCATTTGATATTTTGTTAAAATACAAGGTCCCAACAAGGAAGTTAATTTCATAGTGGAAGGATCATCTTCTAGCAATGTAAGAAGAAATCATGTGTCTCAACATTAACTACTAAAGTTGAATTCATTGTCACTGCAAGTTGTTGTGCTTAATTGCTTTGGATTCAAAATCAGATGTTAGACTACGGCTTCAACTTTATGGAGACCCCTACCCACATTGAGAACAAGGGTGGAATTTCTGTTATAGAATATCTAGTCAAGTACTCCAAAACAAGCACATTAACATCAGATATGATTTCATTCTCGATATTCATAAGAAAAACTTGATCAAACTAGTAAAGTTAACTCAAATGAACATATGCTAGCTTGTTCACCAAAGATTTTGATGAACAAAGATTTAAGTATTTAATCATAGTTATCGGGATGATAAATGTTGATTAGTTTATCTCTTTTGAAAACCTTTTAATATTTGTCTTGTTTAACTTGTCTGTATTCAATCTAAGCCCTATTACAAATGGTCTTTCTTTAAAATTTTCTAAATATGAGTTCTTCCAAAGAGAAATTCATCCTTGGAAGATATCTTTTTCTATCTTCCGATGGCAAATTCCTCTGAATAAGTCTTCTGTTCTGAAGAGTTTTAAGTCTCTGAATAACATTTGCTCTTAAATTAAGTATACTTTTGACACTTTAAAACTTCTTCCCTCGGAAGACCTTTTTACTCTAGGAAGCAAATTTCTCTTAGGATATAAATTGCTTTCGGAACTAAATTTGGTCTCCAAAGATATTACTCTCAGAAAACTTTTATTCTCGAAAAAAAGCCTTTGGTGTAATGGAAATCTTTGGGCCCCACTCTGTAAAATATAAGATTTTATTAATGATGTCTGAATATTTTAAATGTTTTAACCTTATCGGCCCTGTCAAATCATAACCAAAACTATCCATTCACCTTATCCATCTGCCATTTTACCCGAGTTTTAAGTTTCCGACTTCCTTTATTTATCTTTTTACGATATTAAAACACCTAAAATTACATAACCTTCGTTTTCACTCACTCTCAAATTCCTTCAATCCCACTGAACTTTTCAAACAATGCCTCTAAATCCTTAACATAACTAACTCACACTCTTTGATTCATCAAAGGATGCTGACTTTGTCCCTTCATCCAGTTTCTAACACAATTCGTCTACTTCACTGCCTTTATTGTAAACCCCACTGTATACTCCAACCATATGGCCGATTCTTGGTAAATGGCCAAACTGACACATGGAATAGAGTAAGGGTCATCATATTGAGGATGTGTGGACAAGAATTGATCATTTTTGAAAAAACCATCTCGTAGCATCTAGAGATTCAAGATAAGGGCGCTCCTACTAAATTTCCCAAATCTGATTTGGAAGACACCTACACCCAAATAGGATACGGAGGTGATGTGAGCAGGTCAACGGCCTACAAATTCAATTTATCTTACAATTGGAAGTTCCTGCTGCATATTGTTCTTCATTGTCCCTTTAACAAATTAGGAGGTGGGATTAAATCCCTTCTGATCTAGGATGCCTTGTTCATGGATTGGTCAAAGGCCTCAGATTAACTACTCCAAGTTTGTGTTGAATAACCTTAGAGGAAATCTCAACACGAAACCATTCTATATGTATCTCGGGTTCATTGAACTATCATCAACTGTGAGTTTGATCAAGACAAAATTCACTATAAAGGAAACTCTTCTTGTCCCTCATATGAGATCGGGCATCTTTAAAGTTTGAAAGAGGGTGTCCACCAACTTCACTTGGAGATTCATTGTACTTCTTCCAGGTAGGATCGAGCTAATGGCTTTTGGTGACATCCTTATAAGCCTAATAGGTGATGAACCCCTACTAGAAACCACCATTTTAATGCCAACTATCACTTCCCACCCCATTAAATTCACTTACTAGAGATGCCCCAAATGAATCCTTGTTCAATCTACTCTAATTGGACAAGCCCCCAAAAGATGGCCTCATACTAAGCCTGAGGTCCAACCATCCTCCACCATTGACCTCAATATCAATGTTGAGTATCCTCAGTCTTAACCTGATGAGCCTAAAACCTAAAACATTACTCCTCAGGGTGAGTTCCAATCCTCCCCTGAGCAAGCACAATGGGACAACCAAATTGTTGGCTCAATGCAATTAGATATTGATCAAGGTTCCGGGAATTTAGCTTAACCTCCATATCCTTCACTGACCTATTAAACCAATCTGATGAAGATATCATGTTCCATCAAGGCCATGATGTTGATCTACCACACCAATCTCTTGATTAACTAAGCCCTAGGGAACCTTTGATTTCTATGCCACATCAGCAAAGCCAAACTGAGGTGAGTCCTAAAAATATGGAGAGGACTTATATAGACTCAACTGCCACTACTAATAAGGTCTTATTGGGCTCTTACGATAGTGGTAACATCTCTAAGACTTAGTTTACAGAAATCTTGCCCATGATGCCTCTGAAAGAGACATTAGTTTGTAGGGGAAACTAGGGTGCCAAGAAATCATATCTGGTGATGATGATGAACATACTAGGTATGTTATCTCCCTATGATTCTTCAAAAGAAGGTGAGAGAAGTCTACAACTCACCATCAGAGACCTACTTTCTAAAGTCTCGAACCTTGAATCTAAGGTTAGGACTTTAGAGGATAATTTTGCTACTCAGTAACTTGAGATTAAAAATCTCAAGGCCAAACTAGTTGAGAAATAGATTGGGAAGTCTATTAGGCATATACATGTTCAAGTCTCTTTAAGTTCTTCCTCCAACTCATCTACATCTCAAGATGATACTACCAAAATTAGGGAGAATTTACAGAGTCAATCATATGTGGAACCTCACTTGTCCATCTCTACATATCTTGATTTTAGCCCACACAACAGCAATCTGCAACCACGTTCCCTTAACTTTCTCCAATCACATTTCAAGTGGACCTAAGGATGCTTATTGATCTTAATAAGTTATTAACCATGTTTTTATTAAGCTTCTCAGTTGAGCAACCCTCACTAGATGTTGCTATAGCCTACTTTAGAGTTGAAGAGCTTTAAAGGTTGAGTGAACCACCTACCACTAAGGACGGAGTTGGTCAACCTAAGGCCCATATTAAACCTGAGATTGATTTCGAAAGGGATATGAGGACTGATGGCAAAGCAACTAACTTAGCCGGGACAAGTAATTCCACTCCATTCTCTTTCGAAGCAGATATCCAAGTTGCGAAAAGGATAAGTGGATTATCATCTTTGTCTGATGATCTAATTATAACATAGGCCATACTTGATCAATCCTTTTAGATAAACAATGAATACTTTCTCAAAACCCCTCTCTCTCAATCACATTTCAGGAAGAAGGAAGGAGGTGTTTGAATTTCTCAGTGTACAGAGGATGGAACCCAAACCTGCACCTAAACCAAAACCTAAACACACACATTTTTCCTTTCCCATCAAAATAGAACCCACTATTGAGCCATACACCCCTCAACCTACATCATTAACCATACTCTCATCCTTACCTATTGCCTCATAACAACAACCACTAAAACTAAAACATTACTCAAAAGTAAACCATCCACTACACAACCATTACCTAAGCCATCCTCTGAACCATCAAAACCTCTGACCATAGAAGAATTTAAGGAGATTAAGAAGAAGCTCATAAACGGCATAACTCTGAGCAAGATCTCTTGTGATAAGGAGTCTATGAAACTATCCTATATTGATGACTCTTCCTAGTACCTCACAAGAGAGGCATTCCTTGATTTTCCTAGGGGAACTTTGGACCAAACTCTTCAACTCCTGGCTATAAACTTAGACTCCCTTAAGGAAGAAGAGAAAAAAACTAAGGAGAAGACTGGTGAGTTTATTAGACACCAGGAAGGGGGATAAACTGCCAAACCAATCCCTCATTCCTAGCAAGAAGATTGTCCAGTGGAGGTTTGATGAACCTTCTCATAACTTTGTTATAAAAAGAGAGAATAGTGAAGTCAGTTGACTTTATATACCATCTTTGCTACACGCCAGCAGATTTGACATTGCGAAGTTAGCAGAGAAACCATTCTCAAATCCCTCCAACTCACAAGTAGCTGCTCACATTAGAAATCATTTGAGCAGTCTTCATCTTGCTGAGCTTACTAAGAAGGCTAAGAATGAAGAAGAGTCGAAGATGAGAGCAAAAGAAGAAGAAAAGGGGTCAACTACTATAGAAAAGTCTTTCTTGCAGATGATGAAGGTCCAACTTCTAAAGCTATAGTTAGATGGAAGTATGAATACAACTCCCATCAACTAACTCTCTACAAATGGCCATAACAAAGGGTACATGTTATCCAGAGTAACTGACTGGATCTGTTGACTACAAATTACTTGTATAAAGTTTTGCACACCACCTTAAGAAAGAACAATGAAACAGATAAATATCTTCTTTCCTTGGTGCTGAAACTTTTGACAAGTAGAAAGCAGTGAAGTTTTAGTAGCATCAAACTATGGGGAGTTTCTTGGGTATGATAAGGCTATTGCAACCAAAACAACACTTAGAAGAATTTTGGTGCAATTGACAAAAGGCTTCCAAAAACAAAGCTGCACTTCTGAAACCATGTTGAAGAACTTCCTAAGTTGAAGCAAGAAAAACTTCTAAAGAGGAACTCACTCTTTCGAGATTAAATAATTCCCCTTTTGAAGTTTAACACTTAGAATGAAAGTTCAAGACAAAACCTTCCAAAGTATAAAGGTCTTGAAGACTTGTAGAGATCTCGAAAGAAGTTGATTCTTTTGAAGTGTAAAAGGCTTGAGAAGAACTTATTCTTCCAAGACCATTTAACCTTTGGATGAACCAACTATGAACCAGTGAACATAAGTATGATTTGTCTGACAATCGTTGCCACCTCTAAGATACTGCATGCCGCTTTCCCACGCCCATATAGTTGACCATACTTTATTCCACTTTTCACCTTTTATCAGTTAGTACAGTTAATACGTTTAGTTGGTGACAAATGGTAAATCATGAACCTGTCAAGACTACCTAATCTAGAATATAATTTTATCTTAGATACTTTACTTTTAACAATATAGTATTTGTTTAGTAGTACGTTCCAGCTAGTAATCTAAGTATAATCGGCTGTAGATTGTAGTATATATAGTTTTCATTGTAACTCAATTAGTATGCTTGTAATAGTCTTGTAAACTTTAAGTTGATAAGTGTGAAGTCGGTTTCTTGGATCGATAAACATCCGAGCATGTTCTTGACGGAAGGATAAACAAACAGCACAAACCAAAAGTCAACCAATAATACGAACTATAATTGAATGGTTTCATTGATAAAACCTAACAATTACAAGCTCGTTACAACATGAGAATCAAGACTCTTGGCAAGGGGAAGATTGAGAATGATCTCCCCTCTCATCCGGCAGCCCTAGGCTCCCAGGCACACTCTTTCTAAAACCCTTAGAAATCCTTATCTCTCTACACATTGAAACTGGTATATATAGGCCTCGGCCCATATTAGATGCGACTGGGCCCATTCGTGAGATTGGACCATGCGTATGGTTCAATCGTACGACTGGACCATGCGTATGGTTCAATTGTACGACTGGACCATACTTATGGTTCAGTCTTACGGATGTCCCAATCGCATCTCTCAGTCGCACGACTGGCCCATTAGCAAGGATCAGTCGTACGACTGAGTCTCATTCGCATATGCTCCTGCGAATGACCCAGTTTCATGTGTTTACAACATATCAGGTATATAACATTAAGCCTAGACTATTCCACAAACGACGGACACACTATATATGACTATATATACTCCAACAATAAGTAATATATACAAGTATTTTTAAAATCATTTGTTGTGTTCATTAACTTATTATATTATCATCAACTCATTTAAAGATTCAGCTTCATTATGCGAGTGTGTCTAAGTGAGTTTAAAAGATAAACCTTGTGTAGAGACACAAACACCGACCTTGCACATATGTATTAGTATTAGTTCTTATAATATATAAATATATATATATATATATATATAATATATATATATATATATATTATTATATAAAATATGTTGTACATATATGCATTAATATTCATATGCATTGATGCATGCATTAATTTGTGTATGTGCATTGATGCACATAACATGAATATGTATATCAATTTATATATATATATTAACCCAACTAGTAGTCCATAACAGGTCATGTCGGCACTACAAGTTGGGGTTATAATGGTAAAGTTAGTAGTCCACAATGAATGTTACAAAAATATATAAACAATATAGCATGACTATACTCAAATTAAGGATATTAAAATGATCTATTAATTATGTAATTTGTATAAAAAATCACATCATACAAAACTATTAAAAATATTTTAAAAGAAAGTGAAGTTTTTTTAAAAAGGGAGGAAAATTTTGAAAATGAGGGAAATTTTGTTACATCAGTAGCGTAAGAGCATTCACAAACTCGTTCCTTTTTTTATGCGAGTGGATGTGCATACGGGATGGTTGCGAGTCGTTATAAGTGAAAGAAGTAGATAATATATATGGATTGTACCATGATTTACCCTATAATTTTTTAATATTTTTTAAATTAATTGTGAATGAATGAAAGATAAAATGTAACGATAATGTATGAAAAAATATTATTTAGTTGAAAAGAAAATAAATAAAGTAGTCATATTTCGTTGAATTATAAGGATAATGATGGGAGATGGATTGTAAATGATCTAACGTAATGTAAAAGTTAGGTAAGTGTAGAGGTGGCAAAATGGGTGGGTTGGATTGGGTTGGTTGTTAGGTTAGGATGGCTTTGGGTCTAGATGGGTTTGGGTTAGGATAGTTATTTATAAAAAAAGGTCATGATGGGTTTGGGTTATGATGGGTTCAGGTCAGGATGGGTTTGGGTTAAAATGGACAAATGCTTATATGAGCTTAAAAAGATACATATACGACTTCATCTATAAGGGTGGTACCTTCAATAAAGCGACGATGATGGTGCGATAATGAAGCGTAAACCCGACTCTATGTGTGGTGGTGGTGAGCGATGAAACTCAACGGAGATGGAGACTGATGCGGTGCCCGACTGTAGCTGCGGTGATGGTGCGGTGGTGGTGCCCGATGAAACTTGACAGAGGTGGGAAGGTGTAGATGCGGTGGACCGGTGGTGATGCTATGGATCGATGGTGGTGCGGTGGACCGGTGGTGGTGGTTCGATTGTGGTGGTTCGATTGTGGTGGTTCGGTGGTGTTGCGGTAGTGGTGCGCGATGAAACTCGACGAAGATGACCAATTTGAGTGAAAGAAATTTTGACTTATTGTGACTTGAAGTTCTACTTTTAAAAACCCATCTTGACCTATGTTAATTTTTTTCCAAAAATTTTTTTAACCTATCTTGATCCCATTGTGTTTTTTATTCAATCCATTCTAACCCATCTCTATTTTTAAAAACCCATTATGACCCAAAATCACATTTTTGGACTTTTTTTGCCACCTCTAGTTTAGTGTCTAATTTTGGTGTAAGTATTTATTACATTAGGGTTAACTGATAAACATAATAAATATAGGTTAACAACTGTAACTTTTACAATACTGAGGCATACTTTTTATTTGCGTATATGCATATACTCTATATGCAATGGAATATATCGTCCAAATCGGCCAAAAATTGTGACAGAAGAGGGGAGTAAGAAACACAATTAATTCATATACTCTTTTAATTTAATTGAATAAATAATGGCGATTAAAGGATGCAGGAGATCTTATTAGCTTTTGTATTTCTTTAATTATTTTTCGCAACAAAGTCTTCAATAAGACGCACAAGTTTAATAAATAATAAAAAAACTAATTTTACAATCAGATACATCTAGAGTAGAAAAAGAGACATAAAATACATAGTAACATAGAATAAAATTGATTAAAATATATAAATAATAATAGAAATTGGTCGATAGTAGAAAACATTAATAACCATCTTATTTATTCGAACAAAATAAAGTATCTGAGAGCATTTTTAAAAGGGTCTATTATAGATACACACATAGTGATATCCGAACACCCTCGATACGACTCGTAAGAGCCTTCACAGGCCGTATTGGTCTGTAAATAACAAATAAGTCAATTTATGATTTTGTACGGCCCGTATTATCCATTACAATCCGTAATTACAGGGTCGTAATGAGCCTTATGACCGTAAGTAAAATTCTGATAATTTTTTATTTCTTGATACTTTTAACATTTTTCATTCATTTATGATTTATTAATTAATAATATATTTTGGTTTTATTTTTGGCTTTTGTAAAACACTTATGCAGGATCGGTTTTTGTATTTAACACAAGTATTTCTCTCAAGCTTACTAATGAACACTCAAGAAGCAGAGTTCTTCTAAGAGTTGTTTATAATATACTAAGTAACACAAATAAAACATGAGAGAATGATTTTTAAGATACTTGTATATATTACTTATCCACTCAAAATATTACAAGACTGTGATAAGTTTACAACAAGAGTTACAATGAGAAACTATATATACTACTACCTACGGTCAGATATACTTTGATACCAGCTGGAATCCTATAACCAAGGCAAATACTACAAAGTTATAGTTAAGGTATCTTAGATAATGTCTTATCTAAGATATGGTAATCATGACATGTCCATGACTTACCTTTTGTCACCAACTAAAGTTGACAACTATACTAACAAATAAAGGTGAATAGTGGAATACAGTATGGTCAACTACATGGCCTTTTGGGAAAACACCATGAAGTATCATAGGACTGCAGCAGAGTGTCAGTGACATCATACTTATGTCCACTAGTTCGTAGTAGGTACTTCCAAAGGTTAACTGGCTTCGGAAGAACTTGTTCTTCCAAAGGCACATATACTTCGGAAGTGGCTACTTCTTCCGAGGTCTCTTTTGGATTTCATTCTTCCAAAGTTGTAGTCTTCATTTCTTCTGAGTGTTGAAATCTCAGAAGAGCAGAGACTTGGTCTTCGGAAGCTGAAGCTTATCTTCGGAAGTTCCTTTGAGCTTTGCTTCGGAAGTTCAACATATACCTTCAGAACTGCTGAATTTGTCTTCGAAGAACTTCATTAGTTGTACTCAAAATACTCTAAGTGTTTGGTTTTAGTTGCACCACCCTTGTTCTTGATCCAAAAAACTCCCCCTAGGTTGATGCTACCAAAACGTCACTTGTTCTTGCTTCTTAAAACTTTCAACACCAGTGAAAGCAAATACTTATCCGTTTCTTTGTTCTTCCTGGAAGTATTGCTGAGAAGTTTGTATAGATCATTCACGGTCAAGAGATCCAGTGTGTCATTCTGAATGATATGTACCCTCTACTGAGTTCCTTTAAAGAGATTTAGTGATGGGAGTTATATTCATACTCCCATCTAACTATTGGTTCTAATTTAGGGCCTTCCACTATTTGTACAAAGGCTTTGCCTTTGATGGTTGACTTTTCCTTGTCTTCATTCTCTCTCAGCTTCAACTCCTATTCAATCTTGGCTTTTGTAGTTAGCTCAGTAAGATGAAGGCTGCTCAGATGATTTCTGATGTGAGCAGCTATGTCGGGGTTGGAGGGATTGGAGGATGGCTTCTCTGTTAACTCAACGATATCAAATCTGCTAGAGTGTAGCAAGGAAGAGGCATTTAGCCTATTGCTCTCTCCATTCTCACTCTCCACAGCAAAGTTGTGAGAGGCTTCATCGAAAGTCCACTGGATAATCTTCTTTCGCGGCACAAAGGGCTGACTAGGAACCTTGTCCCCTTTCTTTGTATCCAGTAGAGTCACCAACTTTTTTCTGAGCTTCTTCTCTTCATCATTTAAGGAATTAGTGTTGAGTAGTCTAGCAGCTTAGTCTAGTGTTCCACTTAGGAGATCAAGGAATTGCTCTCTTATGAGGAACTTGAGGAGTTGTCTATGTAAGTCAAATTGACAAACTCCTCCTCACAAGAGATATTACTCAAAGATGTGCAGTTGATGAGCTTCCTCTTGATCTCCTTAAACTCTTCTAAGGAAAGAGATTTGGGTGGATGAAAGGATGACTCGGGTGGTTGTTTGGTTGGTGACGATTGGGTTCTTGGTAAGTTTTAGGTTTGAGAATGGATAGTTTTGGTGTTTGTTTGGATTGAGTGGGTGACGAAGTGGGTAAGATTGATGATATGGGCTCAGGGGTGTAAATCTGAGAGGGTTGTTTAGTTTTAATAGGGAAAGGGAAGGGATAGGTAGGTTTTGGTAGTGAAGAAGGTGTGAGAGTCATCCCCTATACTCTTCTATACATCTCTTTTGTTCTTTCTGAGTGTATGTCAGCTTTGATGTCACTGACAATACGGTGCGAGGTCTTTATGGACATAGGTCCAACCTGTCTGCCCAAGAAGCCATGGGCCCTGAGATAGTCTTTCATCTAGGCTTTGTCCCCAGACTTCTTCAAGGCTATAAGCTCAACATCATCTTCCTTCTTTTTTATCTCCTTCATCCTCTCCATGAAAGCCTTCATTCTTTCTTTCTCCATTTGATATTTTTCTTCATTTACGAGCCACATGATCATATCATTGTTATATGGAGCAAGTTCCTCAAGAGAGAATTGTCACACCCCAACCTTGACGGCGAAAGATGTGAGGGTTAAGATTGTTCACAACCACATAACACTATATTTAAATGTAACTATTAAAATTATAAGTTCAAAAGGCATGACAAACATAAGTTTCAAACAAGTAATAAGTTTCAAACAAAACAAAATGTTACATAAACATTTTATTTATTAAACTAGGTCCAAGCCCTAGTTTTATTGCAAGCTTCAAAAGTCCACTTTAAACTTGAGGATTTCCTGAAACATGATAAAAATAAAAGGTCAACTATAAATAGTTGGTGAGTTTCGAAGGTTTTCATACATAATATGATAAAGTTACAAGTAGCAATTCATGTCATAGGCCATAAGTTAGTAAAATTATAGAACACATATCGTTACAACCAAACCTCTACTTGATTACAAGTATATAAGACTGGCTAAGTGTATTTGGTTCCCATGATGAACAAGCATACGTCATCAGGAGCCGGCAATACCTCGGCTTTAGCACCAAATAGCCTTGTCAGGCCGAAAGATCTAACACGTCGCAAGGCTAGCAATAGTTAATAAGTGTATGATGTATAAGTATCATGTTTCACCCCAAAATAGTGTGAAAAATGTAAAAGGGGGCAAGGAAACTCACATGTCAAATAAGTATATAATGAGGATCAATAAGAATAATATATGTTGTTCCAAGATAAAACGTCACAAGGCACCTAAATATATAAATATTACAAGATTTATGTTAATATAAGATTAACGAGTTAACATGAACTAGGGTATTAGAATTTTCGGGATTTTTATAAAGTTGATAAGTTCTTATAAAAATACCATTTACGAAATTTATAAAATTTATTTTTAAGAAAATTGATCCTTTATTTATAAAATTATATTTAAATTCTATAATTATCATGATAAATCCTTAAACATAAGGTCTAATATTAATTTAATACCTTTAAGTATTATATAAGAATCTAATTGTTTTATAAAAATGTTTAATTATAACATTTGTAAATAATTTTATATTAAAATATTAAAATGTTTTACAAGAATAAATTTTTAAGAAATATTTAGATGACTTCAAAAATATTTGGGGTTTATAAAAGTCATTTTTATAATTATTATAAATTTTCTATAATTAATTTAAGGCCAAAAAGGCTTTAAAAAATTATATGAGAGTGCCCGGGTTCGAACCCGGGACCTCATGTATGTGGGGCAATGTCTTAACTAGTGAACCAGGCTTCCAGCCACGATTGTAACCTTGTTTTAAATCTTAAAACCATTGCGAATAAAAACCCCAATTCCCATATAAACCCTAGAATCATTTGATTCCAAATCGAAGTGTAATTCAATTTTGTAAATACTTGAAATAATGGGGCTTTTGTTCCCCATGTAAAACCTAGCATAAGCATGTGTTTAACGTACTTGATTCGTTCGGTATTCGATGTTCACGTTATGAACCTAAGTTGCGACCAAGGAGAAACTGATTCAAGGTGCAATTGTCGATAAAAATCGAATTCCTTTTACAGTAAGCTTCAAGTGACTCTAACGATGAGAAGCCCTCTGTTAATTGCAAGTTAAAAAGCTCGAGATGAGGTCTATGGGTGTTGCAGGTTGCAACTTCAAAGAGATAATCGAAGGGGATGTTGGTGTTGATTCCAGGTGAAATTGGTGATTGAATTCGATTGGAGTTAGATAAACATACGCTTAGGTTTAGTTAATTGGGTTATAATTGCAGTTTAATGCTTGAACGTTGGATGATTAATTCTCGTCTGTTACTTGATCGGTTACACTAGGAAACAGACACTTCATTGCTTTAATCGATGGTTTAACGGTTCGAATCATCATCTAAACAAATTTGGCAGCGGTTTTGGGTTACAAAAACGAATGGTTTTGGTGTTCTAGACTCGCCGGACTTCAGTCGGAGGGTGGCCAGAGTCCCGGCCGGAAATACGGGGTAAGGGCGGGTGGTTTGGTTGTTTTTATACATTTACACAAATGGTCCCCCAAATTCGAATTTCTTTTATTTTATACTGAAACTTCAACTTAAAGTTTATAAATTGACATTAAGACCCCTAAACTTTAATTACTTGAAGTTTTAAAACATTATTAAGTTTAGTAACAATTACAATTTATTTTATTATTATTAACAATATTATTTTGTTATTATTATTACTATTACTAGTTATTATTTATTTCTAATATTACTATTATTATTATTTTAATTATATTTTATTTAATATTTAACATTATTAAACTTCAGATTAAAGAATTAAAGACATAATAAGCATAAGAAATCCATAAATTTCATAAATGGTCCTTACAAGAACTTAACATAGTTGACTTTTGATTTAACGAAAATACGAGATGTTACAAGAATCCCGTCTTGGCTGCCAGATAGAAGATCCTATGAGAAACAAGGTAAGAAACTTGTTTAGATCTTTTAGCATCCTAGGATCCACTTGTAGGGTAACTGGAGGAGGCTCAGGGAAGACATTTGAGTGTTGGGAGGGATATCTTGAAGAGAGCTTTGAGATAATTGAGCTCTTGGACACCATGGGTGTTTGTCTTTGAACATTCTCCCCCTTTTTGGTAGCATCATGTTGAGAGCTAGATGAGCTAGAGCAAGAAGTCAGGGAGACCTGAACTGGTACATGCCTAATAGACCTCAATCTGTTTCTCAGCTAGTTTAGCCCTCAGATTGTCAATCTCAAGTTGCTGAGTGGCGGACCCACTTTCTATAGTCTTAACCCTAAATTCAAGGTTTGAGACTTTAGTGAGTAGGTCTTGAATGGTGAGTTTCAGTCTTCCATCATCTTCATAAGGAGAATCATGGGGATATGAGGTAACATACCTTGTATGTTCATCCTTATCTCCAGAAGTGGTTTATTGGCGGCCTGGTTTCCCATGCATAATGATGTCTCTTTCAGAGTCATCAGAATGCTTGGTTGCCATAGATTTAGTCTCAGCAATGTTACCACTAACCTGAGGGCTCATTGAGGCACCTGTAGTACTGAAAGCTGAATCTATATGAGTCCCCTTCACTCTAGTGGGACTCACCTTAGTTTGGATATGCTGATGGGGGCTACAGATCAGGGGTCTCCTTGGGCTTAGTTGATCCTTTAATAGGTGTTGTGGATCAACTTCATTTATGTGACAAGACATGAACTCATCATCAGATCCTATCATTAGGTCAGTGAAATATGTGGCATTTGTTCCTAATGACCTGGGATCAATGTCTAATGGCATTGAGCCTTTGGTGGGGCTGTCCATTTTTGGTTGCTCAGGGGAGTATAGAGACTCACCTTGAGGGCTTTTGGGTTGGGATTCGAGCTCATTGGATTGATAGTGAGGAGACTCAATACCCATATTAAGGTCAATTATGAAGGAAGGTGGGACCTCAGGCTAAGTGGGAGCCCATGTTTCCACTCCAGCCTTTTTAGGTAGAACAGGGGGACTTGTTCAATCATAGGAGATTGAATAAGGGTTCGTTTTAGACGTCTCTGACAGGTGATCTTCATGGGTGGAGAAGGGAGATTTGGCAATGTGAGGGTAGTTGTTGGTGTGGGTTCATCACCTGTGGGGTTAACAAGGATTTCACCAGGAGCCATTCGCTCAATCATACCTGGAAGAAGTGCAATATGTCTTCAGATGAAATTGGTGGACACTTTCTTCAAAACTTTGGAGATGGTCGGCCTCATGTGAGGGACAGTCAAAGCAGCTACACAGACAAGCTGACTTGGTCCAACTCACAGTTGACTATATGCTGGATGAACCTAAGATACATAAAGAATCCATGAACTAGGCAACCCAATTAATATGGTCAAACGCCACACATAAAACATATATTTACATTAACTTTAATAAAACATTGCAGCAGAAACATTTAAATAACCATTTTATTTCATTATAATTGCTTGTGCAAAATAATACATCGTTGACTGATTATAAAATAACTCAATTCATTACATCACAAAAATATTATACAAAATGGATGCCATAAAAAATGAGCCAAGTAGTCGCCCCGTACCATCCTCAACATTCGTTACCTACCAACATTATGCACGAAGCTGTTTACTAGGCCTGAGGTCTATCAAAGACCTCGAATATTATGCACGAAGCTGACTCTAGTATCTAGGGCAAGTACACTCATCATTATCATTTCTCTTTCATTCCAGACCAATTGCATATGCTATACCCCGGACATTATGCACGAAGCTAGTTACTGGGCCTGAGGTCTATCAAAGACTTCGAACATTATGCACGAAGCTGACTCTAGTACCTAGCGCAAGCAGCAAGGACCCCAGTATGCATCCTTCCGGGGTAGCTAACCCACACATAGTTGAGCTAACACTCTTTATTGGGTGTGAACCTCCATACTTTGCTTGTATGACTTTCTTACTTTAATTCATTCATTAATGCATGCATTCTTTCATTACGTTGCTCTTTTCATTATCTTCCACTTTACATTACATAATACTTCTCATTTCATTCATAATCATTCAATGTAAAGCCATGGAAAATAAACATACATAATGACGAACATAAACATAACCATACAAAACATCACCATACAAGGCACATCATACATGACATAACAATCATCATATATGGCATAACATGCCCCATACATCATCAAAAGTCAACTTACTTCACCCCCGGGAACATCCCAAGTCAAAGCCTATATTTCACTTTTTCACCAAAAATCTGAAAAATAATCTAAGTCTTAGGCGCATTGGCACTATGCAGACACATGGCCTTTTAGGCGCATGGGGAACACTTAGACGCATGGGCACTATTGAGGCGCATGGGCAACAGTTAACCAATATGGGCTAGTTCTAGGCGCATGGGCACTATGCAGGCACATGGGATCCTGGGTGCATGGACACTTAGTCAATTTCAGCCTAATTCTAGGTGCATGGCTACAATTCGGGCGCATAAACTTTGGGCGCATAGGGACACTTAGGCAGTTTATACCGTTAGGCGCACATGCCATTATTTAGGCGCATGAGCAGTCTAAGTCATTGTTAAACAACTAAATTCACTCCCTAATATCATCATCTAACATGTTCTAAGCTTAAATCATACATTCTAAGCGATAGAAACACATTCATAACATCATCATAACCATAATAAAACCCAAATCAAACCCCACCCGCAAACACATAAACATATACATACGGGTGAAAACCCATTTTATATAAAAATGTTCATACATGTATTCCAGCCCCCAATCAGTTTAAAACAAGTAAATAGGGGGTTCAAGAACTCACTTAGCGGCCTTTGGGTATGACTTCCTTTGACAGGATCAGCGATCACAAGTTTGATGTATTAGGATTCAAAGCAGCGGAATATGAACAAGAATTAGACAAATTGTAGCAAGCAATCGATACTTGTATTCATTAAGAGCGCATACGGTTATAGGGAGAGAATATATATTTCTGATTTCAAGGAATGTTTATAGATGTAGAATATTTCTAATCAAATCATTCATTCATTCCATTCATTCATCCACTATTACAATAGGTTGTCACTCCTTATATAGAGTGCAACAATCACTGTTGTTATCACGGAAAGTGACAACTGGCAGATCTAATACAAAAATAACTAACTCTTAACAAAATATGAAATGTTCACAACTACTGAGAACATATCAGAGTGTTAAGTACAAAATATAAGACTACTGAAACTACAACGACTGAAGAACAAGCTCTTCAGTCGTTTACAAAACTACTGAAACATAAAACTACTGAAACTAGAAATATAAAACTACTGATATCACAACTACTGAAGAAGTACTCTTCAGTAGTTGTGACAGACTACTGAGGCTTCAGTACTTGATCTTCAGACTTTGACCTTCAGGTGTTTCATCAGCTGATGACTTCAGTAGATATCATCAGCTGATGTCTTCAGTCTTTGTCTTCAGACTTTGTACATCAGTTGTTGATCTTCAGTACTTGTAAACTCTTCAGCTGTTGTACTTCAGTACTTTGGTCTTTCAGCTTCAGCACTTGTGTTCTTCAGCTGTTGTACTTCAGCACTTTAGTTCTTCAGCTGTTGAGGTCTTCAGCACTTGATCTTCAGCTGTTGAAGTCTTCTGCACTTGTCAAACTACTGATGAGGCTTTCAGCAGTTGTTGTGATACCATGTGGGACTTAGAGGTTTTCTGATCTTGGCTCATTGGTTCTTTTGGTCCAACAAACTCCCCCTGAACCAATGCAGCGAAAACCTCTAACTTATTTATTATCCCACTTATTGATGGCAAAATGTTGGTCTTTTTCCTTCTTGATCAGTAGAGAAGATGACCCATGTAAGCTCCGGCCTGGGAAGAAATCTCAAATATTTGTTTGGCAGAGTATGAATGGGAACTCTATTTCGGGGAACTGGACATAGAGTTGTTATCCCATTCATGAGATTTACTTCCCCATAATGAGTCTGTATGACTCACGAACATAGCCTCAAGGAGAACAACTTGTTCCTCCTGAGAGAGTTCTTCTACTCCTCCTTCGAAGAAGAACTCTGGACCATAGTACTCTGATAAGTACTTCATGGTCCTGCAATTTTTCAGCTCCACCGTAGTTACCTCCCTATATACAAATTCATCAGGAAGGTTGCCTTCAAGGAGTAACTGGAGCTCATTCTTCTGGATGTCTTCAAGCTTTTTATATAGCAAACCCTTCTTAATCATCTTGTTTTCTAGTAAAGCTTGAGGGGTCTTCTTTGCTTGGTGAGCTTTCTTGAATTCATCAATGATTTCCCAACGTGAGACTACAACGGCCAACATGATGGTAGACTCTATTGTTTTTCGTACCTGGCCGTTGTATCTGTGTGGAATAGTTCTTTTATGGATTCTAGAACTCACCCTGGGGTCTGGCCATACTCTCACTATCCTTTTGATACTGGAAGGTGTGCCTGAGAGTGTACAGCCTTTGAGCATGCCCTTCATGGCTTGAATAGATGATGACTGAGGAAATTCCTTGTCAACCATCTTCAACAGTTGCTCATCGTGTTGTTTCTGCTGTTCTTCTTCTTCTATCTTGACTCTGACCATTTCCCTTTGAGAGTCAGGTGTGATCATGGGTTGACTTGGGGTTTTGGTAGCTTCAGAACAGCAGAGAGTGGCAGACTATCATCTTCATCCCCTCTCTTCTTCTTCTTCCATCCTCAGCACCCTTCTCCTCCTCTGGGTACATCACTGGATGATGGTTGGGTTGGTGAAGGAATTGGTTTTGAAGAATGAGGATGTTTGGATTTTGGCTTAGAGATTGGTGGGAGATTTGAGGGATAGGATCTGTTTGAGTGGGTGGAAGGGAAGGTTGATCCAGCATCTTTATAGTTAGTTTCGCCTTTGTGAGTTTAGCCATCTCTAACCTTTTACCAGCCCCAGCCTCATCAAGGGCTTCCACAATAATCCCTTTGTTGAATTGCTCAGACAGACAGATTCTGGTGGCTATAGCCAGAATGCTGTCCCTGGTCCATGCGCGAATCTCCACTAACGATCTTCCTAAATATTTTGCAATGAAGCGGATCATTATTTCCAATCTCTCTTTCTCAAGAGCATCATACCCTGCCCATCGGGTTTGTATCTCTTGCACTTCCAACCTTCTGATCTCACTATCCAGTGTGGCTGTGTCAAACCCCTGCCGGAAGAGTTGTTCAATTATTTTATCCATGGATCGGCTGTGTGTAGTGTCAGCTTCTTTGACCAGCTCCTCCAAGGATTTGTCTTCAGCAGTGTGATCATCAGCACTTCTCTTTCGCTTGTAAGTGAGCAGAGGTGCTTTTCTTTCTCCTCCTCTTGGGCTTGCTTCTCTTCTTCTTCTCCTCTGTTCTTTTCCTCTTCTTTTCTTTCACTGCAGTACTCTCCCCCTTTTTGGTTGCATTGGAGAAAGGGGTTTGTACCGCAGAAAGAGTCTTTTGGACAGCAGCATCAACCAGGGCTGTAAAGTTGAGGAAAGCCTCTCATCAATGGCTTTAGTCACAATATCAGTGATTATAGGTGTGATGAGAGGGAGGGAATTTTGAAGTGCAGCACCTATTTGCTCAGGAGGGTTCTGTTCCTGAGAAGTAGGGCCTGAAGCAGAGGCAGGTGGTTGAGTTTGGAGTGGCTCAGTGTTTGGGGTACCTTTAAGTGAAGGTGCCATCTGTGGGTGGGTTGAGGCAGATGGTCTTTCTCTTGTGAGAGTTGGTCAAGTAGGTTTTGCAGCCTACTGACTTTCTCTTCAAGGATTGTGTTCTGGGCAAGAACATCATAGAAAAAGCCCAGGTCATCATCAGCCGAAACTGAATCATCTGACCTCCTGCTTAGAGCAGGATTTACATGCACTGGGTGTAGACCAGTTGGTGCATGTGCCCCTTGTGCTTGGTACTGGGGACTTCCAGCCTCAGGACAGTGTCCATCATTAGCTGTTGCCTCTAGTGAGGTCTTAGCAATGTTACCAGCCTCACTCTGATCATGTGCTGAGTCAGAGGAGGTGGCAGCCTCACTAGATATTTTAAGCTCCTTGTCTATACCAGGAGATAGAAGTGGTAAATCCCTGTGCTGTGGGTTCTCAAGTGCACTGTGTTCCTCCCCCTCAATTGTAGAGGTATTCCCAGTAGTAAGTGGTTTCTGGGGAGGGGGTGAGGAGTGCAGTTGAGTCAGCACTTGTGCAACTATTAAAGTTGGGCTGTGAGGGGCGGTTGTTGGGGTGAAGGGATAGAAGCAGTGTGTACCTGGGGAGGTTGGTGCTCTTTAATGGCAATCTCCTCAAGTGAGGAAGATCCCAGATATGTAGGTACCCCTTGTGTGGTTGCTGCAGGCTCCTGTTGAGAGGAAGCCTGAGCGGCTATGGCTGGAAGAGTCATTGTATCCACTAGGGGGTTTAGACTAGTGGATATATCCTGCGTTTGTGTTGCAGGGGCATCCTCAGGGGACTCAATTCCCTGAGTAGCCGTTTTGGGTTTCTTTTTGGTGGGTTTGGTGGGGACTTTGGATTTGGAGGTGGTGGCTGTGGGTTCCAGCTGCGTGGGTTTTCGCAGCTTGGCAGCCATTTTGAGTGTCCGGTCAGAGTTGTGCCGGGAGTATACTTCCGGCAGAACAGCCGTAGCAGGGACTCCCAAGCCAACAAGTCCCTCAGCAGTAAGATGGTTTGTAATGATGGCCATTATGAACCGTGGATATAGTATCCAACGGTTGGCAGTTAGTTTTTGAGCCATATCCTTGAGCTCTAAAAATATTATTTCTGAAAAATTAAGTGGTTGTTGCTCAAGAATAGAATACATTACCTGCTGCCATTTTGTCGACATTTAATCCCAAGATGACGTCTTAGGGGCCAAACATACATTCACCATGTGAAAAATCAGGCGCTCAGTGTCATTAAAGTGTTTCTTCATGATAGTGGAGGCACTGAGATCGCCTTGATATCCATGTTGAGCAAAGGATAGATCTATGGTGCCCTTCGGATATCCAGCAGGAGAACTAGCATCATTCAGTTGAAGAATTTGGCGGATTATTTCAGGAGTGATGACTACTTCTTTGTTGTTACGACCGACTGGAGGGATGGTGTGTTGTTCTCCCCAGTGGTAACAGTAACATTCATCCAAAATTGTTGAAGGGATTCGGCATGTAGTATGGGATTCAGAAGAATGCCGTATGGTATTGGGACTGAACCATAAGATCGATAGCAGTATCGAACTTAGTCCAGATGGGCGATTTAGTGAGGTAGGCAACACAGTTGTGTCACGGTTTAATTTGCATGGACGCCATGGAGAAGAGGGAAGTTTTGGAGAGGAATGTTAGGTTTAAAGAAGATGAAGCATTGAGAGCTTAGGTTAGGGATATTTATAGGGTACGGGTAAGAAAACGACTGAAGGATGTGGTGTTAGTCATCAGTAGTTTTAAGCGACCGTTGACATGGTATTATCCTTTCAGACGTTGAAACAGCTGAAGTCGTGGTGTTAGGCATCAGTAGTTTAGAAAACTACTGAAGACCGTGGTTTTTGACTTCAGATGATTGAAACAACTGAGGACGTGGTGTTTGTCATCAGTAGTTATGAAACTACTGAAGACAGTGGTTTTGTCATCAGCTGTTGTAAACAACTGAAGACTTGGTATTAGTCATCAGTAGTCATAAAACTACTGAAGATGTGGTTTTGCTTCAGTTGTTTAGAATGAAACAACAGTTGTACAAACGACTGAAGAGAAAGTTCTCTTCAGTTGTTTTCGTCAATTCTTAGCTTTTCAGCTGTTTCATACTGTCCTCAACACATTCATCAGTCTTTTTAGCTGATTTCAGTTGTTTCATAGGACATCAGTACTTATCTGTTTTTACTGATTGTAGTAGTTGTAACTGCATCAGTAGTTGTAACTACATCAGTAGTTTAGAACAGATGAAGTACTTCAGTACTTATGAGACATTTAGCCTTCAGTAGTTATAAAAACTACTGAGGGTAAGAGAGCTCATCAGTACTTATATGTGACATAGGTACTAATGATCATCAGTACTTATTACTAAGATCATCAGTAGTTGTCACTTATTCTAGCTGCAGCATACCAAGCCTTAACACCAGGTTTTGGAAAGTTGAACTATCCAAAGGCTTAGTAAAAATGTCTGCAAGCTCATCAGCACTAGGCACAAACTTAGGATCAATCAGACCTTTTTCAAAATAATCCCTTATAAAATAATGTCTTATCTCTATATGTTTGGTCCTAGAGTGCTGGACTGGATTTTTGACAATGCAAAGAGCTGAAGCACTATCCATTAACAATGGAGTCTTAGTCTCTGAAATGCCATAATCCAAAAGTTGGTTTTGAAGCCAGAGTACCTGAGATGTACAACTTGCAGCAACAATGTACTCTGCTTCAGCAGTTGATGTAGCAACTGAGGTCTGTTTCTTGCTCTGCCAAGAAATCAAGCAGTTGCCTAGGAATTGACATCCACCAGAAGTTGATTTCCTGGTCAACTTACACCCTGCATAGTCACTGGAGGTAGAGGAACCAGTTCCCACACTTGCTGTTTCTTGAACTGAAGAAGCTCAAGCTGCATGGCATCAACCCATCCATTGTCCTTAAAGCAATGTGATAATTCTTTGGCTCTTGCTGACTGATGAAGAGAGCATAGAAGCAGAAATTTGACAATTGACTTCTTGTTGATACTCCAACAGTGATATCACCAATGATTTGAGACATAGGGTGATTCTTCAGATGTTGATACACAATGAGATCTGTGCAAGTGTTTGTAGCAGGCTCAGCAGCAACAGATGGTGATGGTGAATCATTTCCTTGAAACCAATCAGTGGATGGTAATTCAAAGGAAGTTGAATTCGAAGAGATCTCATCAGCATTTGTTGTGGATGGTGCTACTGGAGCTACAGGAACCTCAGGTCTAGCTGAGTCAGGCCAGGCACTAAACCTGAAGAGGTGAGTACTGCAATCATCATCATCATCAGCAGTACCACCAGGTGGTGAACTGTTGACAGGAGCAACAGCAGGAGTTTGATAAGGAACATATTGCAGTATGTCCAAATCAAATAACTCCACAGGGCTTTGTGGAATCTTGTCCTTTGGAGATTCATTGAACTTAACATGTAGAGTTTCTTCAACCATCTTTGTTCTGTAGTTGAAGACTCTGTATGCCTTGCAAGTAGATGAATAACCAACAAAGTACCCTGCATCCACCTTAGGTCAATTTATGGAGTTGATCCTTTGTGTTGAGAATAAAACAGGGACACCCAAATGCTTTGAAAAATGAAATCAGAGGAGCCAAATGATGGAGAACTTCATATGGAGTCTTCATCAACCTCTGATTTACTAAAACTCTATTTTGCACATAGCAAGCTGTGTTGACAGCTTCAGCCCAAAAGGTCAGTGGCAAACCTGAGTCAGCCAGCATGGACCTTGCAGCTTCAATGAGGGTCCTGTTCTTTCTCTCCACTACTCCATTTTGTTCTAGAGTCCTTGGAATGTTGAACTGCCTTTTGATTCCCTTTGAAAGATAGAAGTCATCAAGTGTATGATTTCTGAACTCAGTTCCATTGTCACTCCTAATACACTTGACTGGAAGGGAATACTGCTTCTCAATATACAGCACAAAGTGAATAATCTTCTGAGCAGCCTCATCCTTTGAATGTAGAAAGAAAGTCCATACAAATCTAGAGTAATCATCCACAATTACCAGACAGTATTCTTCTTTGCCATGCTCATTACTCTCACAAGACCAAATAGATCCATATGCAGTAATTGCAAGCAGGCAGTGGACTTAGGCACTTCAATAGAAGGGAATGAGACTTTGTGCTGTTTTCCTTTTAAACACGCAGTGCAGGTTTCATCACAGTGGAACTCCTTTATTGGTAAGCCTCTGACTAAACTATTGTGGGTAAGCTGATTCATGTTTTTGAGATTAACATGACCAAGCCTCCTGTGCCACAGTTTAGATTCTTGAGAAGAGGCTTTGGAAAATAGGCAAGGATTGCCTATGAGATCTATCTTCTTAGAAAGATCTAAGGCATACACTCTTCCTGTCTTGTTGGCTTTCAGGAGAGTGTGATCATCCAACACCTTGTCAATCAAGTGCAAAACTTTGGATGACAGAATCCTACAGTTTGACTGGTGAAAAGGGCAACATGGCCTTTATCACACATTTGACTGACACTCAAGAGATTGTACTTGAGATTTTCCACATGATTAACATCATCAAATTTGATTTTCCATTGGAGACAAACCCTTACCGATGATGTAACCCCTAGCATCATTGCCAAAAGAGACAAATCCCTTCTTTCCTTGAGAGTAGTCATGAAGAAGAGAGCTGTTCCCAGTCATGTGCATAGATCCCCTACTGTCTACATACCAGATGCTACTTTGGCATGTTGAGAACCCTGCAAAAATAAACAATTAGTTAGTTTTAGAGACCCAAACCTTTTTGGTTTTGGGCCTGGTCTCATCAATAGATGGTAAACTAACAGGTTTATTTGGAACAACAGCCTGAGAGGAAGAAGATGGTGTAGAAGAGGAGTCCTTTGGCTTGGACCTCCTTTTCTGTGGTTTCAACATAGGAGCATCTAGTTGGTTAACTCTACCCAACAGATGTTGAACCATCATAACCAGCTGTGTCTGATTTTGTGATAAAGCTTTCAGCTCATCAGACACATTGCTAGTGGAGTTTGATAAGTTCCTATGTTGCACCTTCTTCTTCTGAGCACCCTCAGCTGTCACTATTTAACCCCTTCCTTTTTGGATTTCTTTGAGGACTTAAGGGTTACAGGATTTGATGTTGCTGATACAAATGTGGTCTCAAACTCAGTTTTATTTTTACCATTTCTCATTAATTTCTTCTTTTAGTTTGAGTTTGGAACCTCTTTTGTACCAACAATCATCTGTAAGATGATTGAACAAACCACATACTTCACATGGTTTCTTCTTCATCTTAGGTTGATCATCAACTAAAGAGGGTGAAGCAACAGAAGACTTGTTCTTCAATGCTTTGGAAGCATTGTTTGCTTTCTTGACAGCCTCTTTAGTAGTCTTCAAACTCTTTCTACTGCCAGTTTTCTTCTCTCAGTACTGACAGCAGTTGAAGTTTGAACTTCAGGTGTTAAATCCTGCTCTCTAGTCCTTTCAGGACCTTCAGAATTAACTCCTGAGTTGATCAACTCATTAATCATGTGAATGTCAGCATTTGAACCATCAACATCAGCTGATAGGTTCAAAGAGGGCTTGATGTTGACTGCTACTTCTGATTGTGCTGTATCAGAAGGTAGATCACATGATGTGATGGATTGGTTATCACTCTCACCATCAGATTCTACCTCTGCTCTTGGGGTAAAATCTGTAGGTGGAGCAGTGTGATTGTAACCAATTCCAAACTTCACATTTGAAGCAGATTGCTTACTAAGAAGCATTTCAAAACCTTTGCATGATTGTACCCATCTATCACACTCTACCTGGGTAACTGCAAGGGTTTCTTTGAGATCTTTGTACTTCTCTAGAAGTACTTCTTCTCTAGCCTTATCATCAATTATTTGGCAATTCAGTTTATAAATCTCATCATTTTTATCTTTAAGCACAAACTCAAACTCAGCTTTGTTTTTGGAAATTATTTGTTCTAGCTCAATGTTCTTATTAATTAGAGCTACATTTGCTTCTCTAATGGAAGCAAATGCTGCTATGCATGGTTCAGAACATAATTTGGCTTTTGCCTCAGAGGATACCTGTGATACCTGAGGTGTAGAGGCATTAGAAAATGAAGTATCAGCAGACTCCAAGCCATAAGAGCTAGATTCCCAAAAGGACTGTCACCACCATGTTGACCAGCACCTGAGAACAGTTGGTCATGACCAGACATGTCATCTGGTAAACTGCTCCAGTCAACAACTCTTGGGGTGAAGAAGCTGTGTTGTTGAGGTTGAGTTTGTTGATGAGATTGGGATGGCTGAGGTTCTGGTAGTGCCTGAGGTTGTGGTGCCATAGGAACTTGAACTTGATTTGACTGTGGCATGTAATAACAGGGTACGGATATGGCATTTGACCCTGAGAAACAAAATATGCCGGAGATTGTTGTTGAGGATGATGACTAGAGGTGACAGGATGTTGCCCTCTGTGTTGTTGACTATTGCCAGGAAAAGTCACAAAGGGTGTAGTGGAGTTAGATCCAGTTGATCTACACTCTCTTGCAAAGTGTCCAAGCCTTTGGCATTTGTGACACCTCAACTTGCTCTTGTCAAAACCAACTTTGGTTTTGCCAGAGAATCCTGGGAATTTCTTCCAGTTCTTTTATAGAACTTCTGAGATCTGATATTTATCAAGGCCATTTGGCTCAAAATATCCATCTCTTCTAAGTCAACATCGGCAATCCCCTTGAGATCATCCATAATGAAGCATAGATTGTCATTATTACACCCAGTAAACTGACCATCAACACTCACAAATGCAGAGTCAGAAGTGCTTGAAGAGAAATTAATATGCTCATCATACTGGCACTCAGATGAAGCATATTCTGACTCATGACCCACCAAGGCAGTGTTGCCTGGTATAAAGTCTTCAGTGAGCTTTCCAGATGAAGACAGCTTTCTCTTCTGTTCTATCTCTCTCTCAAACGTGAGCAGTTTCCCATGGAGTTGGGTGAGAGATAGTTTGTCCAAACTTGCACTGGAGCGTAGGACAATAGTATATGTGTCCCATCTCTCAGGCAGTGATTGAGAAATCTGTTATTCATCTGAATATTGGTGTATTCAAGTTTGACCATTTTAGTCAGAGATCAAAGAAGAGAACCGCTCATATTGTTGAGTCAGTGTCTCACCCTTTCTATGAGAGAATGTCTCATATTGTTGGGCAAGAATTTCTCTATTATTTGCCAAGACCTCATCTGTTCCTCCAAATTGTTCTTTCAAGGCATTCCAGAGGTCATGGGCAGTTTCATGATGCATTAGCCCAGAATAGATTTCATTGGCAGTGCCATTGCCAGAATTCCATGGGCTTTTGCATCAATTTCAAGCAACTCTTGTCCTCATCTGAGTATTGCTCCCTCCTCTTCGGAACCATTTGATTGGTTTCCGGGTTATCACCATAGGCTTGTGTGGACCATGTACCACTGATGTCCAACACCCTGCGCTGTTAACAGACAGGTGATGGAGCATACGTCTTTGCCATATGTTATACTCATTCCTAACCAGCATTGGTGGCTTGGTTGAGGAACCAGTATTGTGAGGATCATTGGAGGGAGTAGTCATTTTCAGTTCAAAAACAATTTAGTTCAAGCTTTTAAAATTTTTAAACAGACCACAACAAACTCAATGAAAACCAAGAGAAGATCTCAGGATGAATGAGCAGAAATACAGAAAATTCAATCTCTATAACCGTTTCTTGCAAAAACAAAAGCTAATTCAATCAAACTTAGATCCTGAATAGCAGTTTCAATGATCAATTATTAGATCGATCAATGATTAACCTGCTCTGATACCATTTGACAGGATCAGCGATCACAAGTTTGATGTATTAGGATTCAAAGCAGCGGAATATGAACAAGAATTAGACAAATTGTAGCAAGCAATCGATACTTGTATTCATTAAGAGCGCATACGGTTATAGGGAGAGAATATATATTTCTGATTTCAAGGAATGTTTATAGATGTAGAATATTTCTAATAAAATCATTCATTCATTCCATTCATTCATCCACTATTACAATAGGTTGTCACTCCTTATATAGAGTGCAACAATCACTGCTGTTATCACGGAAAGTGACAACTGGCAGATCTAATACAAAAAATAACTTACTCTTAACAAACTACTGAAATGTTCAAACTACTGAGAACATATCAGAGTGTTAAGTACAAAATATAAGACTACTGAAACTACAACGACTGAAGAACAAGCTCTTCAGTCGTTTTACAAAACTACTGAAACATAAAACTACTGAAACTAGAAATATAAAACTACTGATATCACAACTACTGAAGAAGTACTCTTCAGCAGTTGTGACAGACTACTGAGGCTTCAGTACTTGATCTTCAGACTTTGACCTTCAGGTGTTTCATCAGCTGATGACTTCAGTAGATATCATCAGCTGATGTCTTCGGTCTTTGTCTTCAGACTTTGTACATCAGTTGTTGATCTTCAGTACTTGTAAACTCTTCAGCTGTTGTACTTCAGTACTTTGGTCTTTCAGCTTCAGCACTTGTGTTCTTCAGCTGTTGTACTTCAGCACTTTAGTTCTTCAGCTGTTGAGGTCTTCAGCACTTGATCTTCAGCTGTTGAAGTCTTCAGCACTTGTCAAACTACTGATGAGGCTTTCAGCAGTTGTTGTGATACCATGTGGGACTTAGAGGTTTTCTGATCTTGGCTCATTGGTTCTTTTGGTCCAACAAACTCCCCCTGAACCAATGCAGCGAAAACCTCTAACTTATTTATTATCCCACTTATTGATGGCAAAATGTTGGTCTTTTCCTTCTTGATCAGTAGAGAAGAGACCCATGTAAGCTCCGGCCTGGGAAGAAATCTCAAATATTTGTTTGGCAGAGTATGAATGGGAACTCTATTTTGGGGAACTGGACATAGAGTTGTTATCCCATTCATGAGATTTACTTCCCCATAATGAGTCTCTATGACTCACGAACATAGGCCTCAAGGAGAATTATATGTGGCTACTTAAATGCTCACGTGGTAACTATTATTATAGAGAACTACACTAAGGGTAGATGGTTATCCCAGCTTCCACCAAAGTCAATCATGCAAGCTCTTGGCATGTCCTCCAATATATGAATTGCACTTTCACTTTGTCCATCAGTTTGATGGTGATATGAAATGCTTAAGTCGAGTAGGGTCCCAGAGTTTGTTGGAGAGATTTCCAAAATCTTGAAGTGAAACGACTATCCTGGTCTGAGATAATCGATAATGGCACCCCATGCCTGGTCACGATCTCGTCAATATATAATCGGGCTAACTTTGACAAGTCATAGTCCTCTCGCATTGGACAGAAGTGGGCCAACTTGTTAAGTCTATCTATGATTACCCAAATAGCATCATGACCACAAAAGGTTCTCCGTAGTTTCATGAAAATGTCCATGGTGATGTTTTCCCATTTCCATTTGGGAATCTCGGGCTGTTTTAAGGTCCCTTATGGTTTTTTATTTTTAGCCCTCACCATTGCACACGTTAAGTATGTTGGATTCTATGTGCCCAAGACACATAGAATATTGACGCGGTTAGTACGTTATGATCCAAGTCGGGTTATACCCAATAACAAGCTTAGCAAACACCAATTAATATTTAATTGATGATATGATCATGCAATTAAATATTTACACCAATTTAGAAAATGGGTTTTCTAAATAAGTTGCATATGAAATGGAACAAATTATGAGGATAATTTGTTGATGGGTTTGTTATTATTTTTTTCTTTAAAGGGTTTAAATAACACAAATAACATGAGAGTATACTTTAATTAAATTTTTTAATTAGAGAAGACATGTCACATTTAAATATGTCTAGTAGATGACTTATTTAATGTGTGACAAAAAGGCTAATTATAGTGAGTGTGTATGTGTGTTCGATTAAAGAGGGAAAACCCTTTTGAATTGACATTTTCGGCCGCCCCCCCTTGGCATTCATTGGACCTTTTTCTTTGAAAACCAAAGACACACTCAACTAGTCTTTTACTACTCAAAAAAATCTGATCCATCTCATATGTATGCAACACACACAACCCTTTTCTCTCTCTCTCTACACCTCTCGAAAGGCAGCAGAAAGAAGGAGCAATTTTTGGGTTTTTGGTGTTGTTTTGGTGTTGAATCTCCCTAACAAGAGGTGCTTGCAAGGAGGCTTGGGGTATACAAGCTTGAGGGATCCTCTTTTTGGAGCCTTGGCCGAGATTTTGAGCATTCATCACCCTTCTTCTCTTGATTGATTTAGCTGCTGGAAGGAGGTAGTTTGGCAGCTTGTTTGGTTGTCACATTATGAATGTTTCATGTGTTTATATAGCTTGTTTATTCACATATTAAAGATCCTTTTGATTTGGGTTTATTTTTCATCTTAAAACATCATTTAGAACATGAAATTTTTTCAGATTATAAACATGTTATAATGCTTTACTTCCGCTGCGTTTTTCAGAAAGTTTAAAAGGTTAAACTTGTCTATTTTGTGTTCTATCAAACCCAACAAAGTATTTTCCCTCATAGGTGGCAAATGATCTCTTAATTCCAGAGCACCCGAACAATGCCTTTATATCTTGGTACATCTTGTCGCTCCCTAGGTTACTCGAATACCTAGATTTGTGGGCTTCATATAAAATTGCCTCTCTAAGCCCTCCATTCTTTGGTACCCAAGTCCTTCCTTCGCACCTATACAACCCATCATTACTTACCTCTAGCTGCTTTTCCATCCCTGTTAGCATCTCGTCAACCAATTTATCCATTTGTAGAGCATCTGTTTGAGTTGCTTTTAGTTTGTTGACAAGGTTAGCTACACGCTTTTCCATCCCTGTTAGCATCTCGTCAACCAAATTCTCCGACTTCTGGTAGGGCAAGGATAGGCGCACTGCATAGTTTATTGTTAATGTATCAAGGGCTTCACCATGTTCCTTTACCCACTCAAAAGTTGCATTCTTCTTGCTCAAAGAGGTTAGCGGTTGTACAATTCACGAGAAGTCTTTTAGAAACCTCCTGTAATATCCAGCCAAACCGAGGAATTTTCTGATCTTGGTAGGAGTTTTAGGGATTTTCCAATTTTTGATAGCATCAAATTTTGTTGGATCCACATGAATTCAATCTTTATTCACTACATGTGCCAGAAACTGGATTTCACGCATTCAAAACTCTCATTTGGAGAATTTTGCGTATAATTTCTCGTTCTTAAGTAATTCAAGGATGAGTCAGATATGATTTTCATGCTCTTCTTTGCTACTGGAATAGATCATGATACCATCGATGAATATAATCACAAATTTGTCTAGATATTGACAGCATACCCGGTTCATGAGATCAATGAATGTTGCTGGTGTGTTAGTCAATCTGAATGGCATGATTAGGTACTCATAATCTCCATATCTAGTTCTAAAGGTTGTTTTGGGGATGTCTTCCTCTGTTATCTTCAGTTGGTTGTATCCCGATCTTAATTCTATCTTGGAGAAATAGCTAGCTCTAGCAGCTGATCGAATAAGTCATCGATTCTTGGAAGGGGATAACGGTTCTTTATTGTGAGCTTGTTCAATTCCCTATAATCAATGCACATTTGTAGGGTTCCATCATTCTTTTTAAGAAATAATACCGGAGCACCCCATGGTGACACATTTGGTCGTATAAACCCCTTGTCAAACAACTCTTGAATTTGTATAATTAGTTCCTTTATCTCGGGTGGAGCGAGTCGGTAAGGTTCTTTGGCCACTAGCGCAACACTCGGTACTAAATCTATTTGGAACTCAACTTGTCGAGTTAGGGGGAGTCCTGGTATGTCTTTGGGAAATACTTCCGACTACTCAAACACCACCGGTTTATCATCAATTCTCTACTCTCCTCTTGCTTTCATCATGTAAATTATGAATGTTGGGTGTCCCTTCTAGAGACTCTTAGTAGCCTTCAGGTGGGATATACTGGACTAGAGCGTGTAATTCATCTCACTGTGGACAACTAGTGTCTTTCTGCCAGCTAATGATATCTTAAGCAAGCGCTTATCACACACGATTTGAACTCCATTTTTAGCCACCAATCCATCCCTACTACCACCTCAAAACTTCCTAACATAATGGGCATTAGGTCTATCTTAAATGAACTACCCTCTCGGACCATTTTGCAATCCTTAAGTATTTCATTAGTCTCTATTACATTACTGTAAGGCCTCATACCCGAGATACTTAGAGCTGGTTAATCAAAATATAAATAACTTAAAAACCATTTCATATATTAATGACTTATTTTGCAAAACAATACAACATAGTTAACTATTACAAAATTATTATCATTTGGATTATGTCACAAAAGCATCATAATTTAAACAAATGGATGTCATCCAACAATACCAAGTAGCTGCCCCGAGCCATCCTCAGCAACATTCACCTACCAATTGGAAACACATAAAAGTCAGTGTTGCTGAGTGAGTTCTAGTTTTATAAAACATAATATACCTTACTTTTGCTTAAAACCATTCTTTTACTTTCGTTCACGACCATACATCTACCCGCAAGTAGATAAGCTTATTATTATTTTTTATCATCGTTCGTTAATTTCAATCAATGTACGTCATCATTATCATTCATTTTCATTCATAGTCTTCCTTACTTATCTTTCGTACATTCATCAATCTCTTCCTTACTTACATTCCGGACCAATGCCATGTGTTATACCCTGAACATTGTGCACGAAGGGGATTACTAGGCCTGAGGTCTATAAATTGACCTTGAACATTATGCACGAAGCCGACTCCAGTACCTAGGGCAAGCGACAAGGGTCACATACATATGGTCAATCACTAGGATTAGACCCAGTGTGCATCCTTCCGGGGTAGCTAACCCGCACGCCATTGAGCTAACACCCTTCATTGGTGTGAACTTCTTATAGTGCTTGCAAGACTTTGCTTACCTTCATTCTAAATTTCATGCACACATTCATTCATTCTTTACGTTCCACTTCACATTTTTCATTGTTTCCTGCTTCCATTACATAATACATGAGGTTTATTGATATTAACATACCACGCAAAGGCATGGAAATACGTATTTAAGGAACAAAAAGACACACCTATAATCATAACATAGCCAGCATACATACATAAACATCACCACCAAACATCATATAACCACCATATATTACCCAAGGAATATCCTAAGTCAAAGCCTAAAACTTCCTTTCTTCCCAAAATTCAGAAAATTTTCTAAGTCCTTAGGCTCATGAGCCCCATGCAGGCGCATGTGTACTATGCAGGCGCGTGACCTTTCAGGCGCATGGGAACAGTTAGGCGCATGAGAAACGTTTGGGCACGTGGGCACTATTTTAACGCATGACCCAACACTTATTCAATTTGTGCGTTGTTCTAGGTGCAAGGGAACTATGTAGGCGCATGAGTACTTGGGCACATGGGCAGTTAGAGGCATGGGAGACCGAGCCAATTTCAACATAAATCTAGGGGTATGGGCAACCAACTTAAACTAATTAACATCATTTCAGTCCCCAATCATATCCGAGCATGTACAAGCCTAATTCTAATATGCTAAACAACATAAAACATGCTCATAACGTAATCATAATCATAATAAAAAATCATCCTAAAGCTTACACCCAACCTCATACACACATACACATAGATACGGGTGTCATACCCACTTAATAAATCATACATACTTGCATCTCCAGCCCCAAAGAAGTTTAAAACGTGTAAAATGGGGGTTCTAGAACTCACCTTATGCAGCTTTGAGTATGAGTTCCTTCAAAACCGAATTCTAGGAGTTGAAATACCTAAAATCCACCGAAAACACACACAACTAAACACAAACACACAGATTAGCACATAATCGAGGCTATAACCAGCCAAGAACACCTTAAAACATGAATTCTTACCTTGAATTTAGATTCCTTCTTGAACTTTTCTCTAAAATCCATAGCTTCTCTACATTATCTCTCTAAATACCAAATGCAAAAGTGATGTAACTTGGAAGTGGGCGGCCATGCCCACTTTTGTACAAAATATATTAAATTTTGTACTATTTGCACATTCAACTCCTTAACATGGTTTAATTGCATTTCTTCCTTTTAGTCTTCTTTTTACATCTTTTAAAATATTCGGGTGTTACAAGTCTATCCTCCTTATATAGGTTTCGTCCCCGAAACCTGTTATTCCTCAAATAGACATGGGTAATGCTTCCTCATCTCTTCTTCGGTGTCCTACGTAGACTCTGATTCCTTTTGGTTTTTCCACCATACACGCACCATGGGAACCACTTTACTTAATAATCTCTTCTCCTTACGATCAATGATCACCATTGGTTTCTCAACATATTTGAGCCGTTCATCCACTACAATATCCCCTAGTGGTACGACCATATCTTTATCGGCTAGACACTTTCGCAGATGAGATACATGAAATATCGGGTGAATTCCACTTAACTCATCAGGTAACTCCAACCTATAGGCCACCTATCCTACTCGACCAATGATTCGGAAAGGCCCTATATACCTCGGGCTTAGCTTGACCCCGTTTTCTAAACCGAATGATACCCTTCCAAGGTGAGACATTCAACATAACTCAATCACCTACCTTGAGCTCAATCGGTCTATGTCTTTCGTCGGCATAAAACTTCTGCCTATCTTTGGCTGCCTTCTTAAAAGCTTTGATCTTCTCTAATTTCTCTATCATAGCCTCAATCACCTCGATGCTTCCTAACACTTTTTAACCAATATCACCCCAACATGCGGGCATTCTACATCTCCTACCATATAGCATCTCGTATGGGGGCATACTAATGTTGGCATTGTAACTGTTATTGTATGAGAATTCAGCTAACAGTAAGTGTTCATTCCAGCTTCCTCAAAAGTCAATGATGCATGCCTAAAGCTTATCATCTAGCGTTTGAATGATTCTCTCCGACCGACCATACATCTGTGGATGATAAGCCATACACATGTGTAACCTCGTCCCCATCGCATAATGAAATCTCTTCAAAAAAGAGATGTAAACCGAGTGTGACGGCGAGACACAATAGACACCGATATACCATGGTGAGTTACAATCTCCTTGATGAATAGAGCCGTAGTATTTTTTGATAAATATGTGGAGATCTATCACCCATAATTATTACAAGCCAAAGGTGGAGTCACATACTGGTTATGGTGCTATGATAGAGAAAGTTACGGAAGACTACTCTGATGAAGACTTCAAGAAGATGGATATCGATAATAATGCCATGACAGTACTCCTTACATCCATACCAAACTCCATAATGGTACGCTTTGAGACCTGTCAAACTGCCAAAGAACTCTTTGATGCTTTAGTATTAATGTATTCTAGTTCCACTGAATCCAAAGAGTCCAAGAGAGATACCCCTAAAGCAGCAGTTTGAAAACTTCAATATATTACTAGAGAGGCCCTGAGCCAACTATACTTTAGTTCTATGGAGTTAATCTCCTCACATCAGATTGTGAGAGTGACTCTTGAGAAGAGAGACATTGTAAGGAAGTTCATAAGCACACTTCCTCATGAATGGACCTTTTTACTATGTATCTATCAAGAGAATCAAAAACCTCAACACTCTCATAATGACTCAACTATATGACATCCATAATGGATACCGTATGGAGATGGAGACTCAAAGAGGCCACTAGATGAGCAGAACTTGTCCTTCCTGCTAGCAACACTTTACTTATTGTTGAAGGCTCAGGAACTTATAGCCCAAGTTGTACCTGAATTATCCCCAACAACCATCATCCACCTTTGGGCCTTACATCACTATTCTTTAAACACTTAGGTCTTAATAGGCTCAACAAAGTCCATTCCAGGATAGTGTTCCTTTGTTTCAAGAATTGGGCACTCTGGATATTTCCAATTTTGTTTTGATGATCAAGAATGCTTTAGTCAAGATGATGTGAAATATTTGGACATTGTCTAGCCAATGACTTTTTAACCTACAGAGCAAAGAAGTTCTTTAAAAGAGCTAGAAGGTAGTTCCCACAGATGCTAACTACATCAAATTTTGGTTAGACAAATCAAAGGCCAAATGCTAGAACTATAACTAACTTGGTCATTTTGTAAGGGAATGCAAGGCTCCAAAGTCCAACCCTGGAGCCACTCAAGCCACCCAACATCCTGCCACTTTGAAAACTGTTGTAAAGCCAAGTGAATAAAAAACAGTATTTGTTGCTCAAGCAGTGGACCGGAGATTTATAGCCAGATATCACTCCTGCTCAAGCTTTGATGGTTGGAACTGAAGATAGTAAGGTGTTTAAACATATTTGTACCCCAGCCTGTATTGCTAAGGTTAAACTATATTAGGACTACAACATGAAGATCAAATTTGATATTGAGTCCTTAAATATATTAAAATCTGATTTTAAGAGAGTAGAATCTAACTACCAACTCAAAATTAAAGAATTAGAGAAAATTGTTTCTTCTTTAAATCATGAACACTCAAACTAGGTGGCTCAAATAAAAGATTTGATTTGCAAGTTGACCGAGACTCATGCCAACTAGTAATAGCTGAGGCTAAAGTAAAAAAAGTATGCTATTGAAGAGCATAACTTCAAAACCATTATTGCATCATCCTCCCACTCAAAGTGTTTTATCAAAACAAAAGTGGGTTAGGAACCAATGAAATTGCTCCACCACCCTCCTATATGTTTGTAAGATAACCAAGATGTGGTACTGATTAGCTAGAGGTTCCAACTGCAAACCTACTACCCAATAAGCAGAAGAATGATGTAATAATGGAGGCCACAACAAAGAATGATAAGAAGAAAACCTCATCCACACCGCTGATGATTAACCTTTGACTAGCAAAACCAAAAGAAACAAAATAAAGGCAACCAGAAAATTACCAAGAAGGTGGCTAACTCAAAGTTGAAAATAGACCCAAAGCAAAAGAGTGTATTCATCTCAACTGGATTCCAAGTGGTTGGAAGTTCTGATTTAGGAATGAGTGTAGTACCAGCACTCTTATCCAGCTGAATGTTAGAAATCAGAGGGGAAGGCTGATAAAGAGGAGAAGTACAAGAAACAATAGTCCCCATACCTATGAAGAATAACATTGAGTGCACAATATGTGGTCTGCATAACCACATGGTTAAAGATTGTTATTCCAATCCAGCAAGCACACACTATTCAAACAATGTTAAGAAAAAACGAGTCAAGGAAGATTTCATATTTGGACTTTATCATACGGTTCAAGTGTTAAAGAAAGTAAAGCTTGTTTCTGAAGCCAAGTTGTGTTGGAAGAAACTCATTATTCTCAAAGGAAAAATAGCTTCGGAAGACAAGCCCAATCACAAACAGAGAAACAAAAAGAAACCTTCCGAGAAAAAGATTGCTTTGGAAGAAAATGTGGTGATAGCTTCTTTCGAGAAAAGAGAAGCTTGGGAAGCAAGCAATGCTGCTCGAGCCCCTATAGGCTCATCTACTTTGATTAACCAAAGGATGGAATGGAAGATCAGAAAAGATGTAGCAGCTCATACCTCTTCTTTATAAACCATAATTAAACCACCATGCATACATTTTGGTTCAATTTTTTATCTATATTAGAAGAACCCAAGACCGACAAGGCTTGGGTTTCCAATAGCAACTAATCATTTCACCTTATGTGTAGGGACATCCACATGACAGAAATGAAAATGTGTGGATTGTAGATAGTGGATGCTCCAGGCATATGATAGGGAACAAATCTCTTCGTTAACAATTGAACATTTTGATGGAGGTCTTGTTCAATTTGGAGGTGAAGCTAGACGATACATATCTGGCAAAGGTAGTGTATCTAATGGTAAGTTAAGGTTAACAAAGTAAACTTTGTCAAACATTTTGAACACAATCTTTTAAGTGTTTCTTTATTCTATCATCAAAAGCACCAAATGCTTTTCAAAAAACCTGAGTGTACTATCTTCAAACTTGGGATGACAATTCCTCAGGACTTGATGCTTCTCGGATTTCCCAGGAGAGGGGATATGTACAAGGTGGATATGAATAATGCTTCCCCACTGGGTGAAGTGTCATGCTTTTTTTCTAAAGCTAATAGTGATAAGTCAACTCTATGACATAAAAGAATGTATCATGTTAATTTTAAAACCATGAACACTTTGGGTAAAAATAACTTGGTACATAGTGTGCCTAAAAAGAAATTTTGTCTACAAAGATAACTATGTTGTTTGTCTGAAAGGGAAGAAACACAAGGCATCTCATAAATCCAAAGAATTTAACTCTATCATTACTCCATTGCACTTATTGCATATGGATCTATTTGATCCCACAAGTATAATGAGCATTGGAAGGAAATCATACTGCCTTGTAATTGTTGATGATTTTACAAGATTTACATGTGTATTATTTTTAAGAACTAAAGATGAAACAACTGAAACATTAAAATCTTTTATTCTTAAAATAGAAAATCAAATTGATCACAAGGTAAAAATCATAAGAAGTGATCAGGGGACGGAGTTTAAGAATCAAGTTCTTGACTTATTCTATAACTCAAAAGTGATTGCCAGACAATGTAGTACTCCTAGAACTCCTCAACAAAATGATGTTTCTAAGAGGAAAAATAGGACACTTATTGAGACTGCTAGAACTATGTTGGCTGATTTAAAGCCACCTCTAACTTTCTAGGCAGAAGCAGTCAACACTGTATGCTATGTGTAGAATAGGGTTTTTATAGTTATGCCCCATGAAAAAACCCCTTATGAGCTATGGAATAAGAGGCCACCATTCATTGGCTTTCTTGGGTCCTTTGACAGTAGGTGTACCATACTTAACACAAAGGACAATTTGGCAAAATTTGCTGAAAAGTCCGATGATGCTATCTTTGTTGGATATTCCTCCAACTCTTTTGCTTAAAGAATTTATAACATCAAAAATCAACAATTTCAGGAATCATCCAACATTGTTGTATATGAGCACACTCCTTGGGTTAAGGGAATGGACCTGACCACATTTTTGACTTAGAATTGCTTCTAAACTATTCTAAACCTTTCTGTGAGAATGTTTTAGCTGGAACATGAACTCAAAGTGATTCAGATGATGATCAACTATCTGAGTTACCCAGACCTATTCCAAGTTCCTCAAGAATTCATAAAGATTAAGCTCCCACTAATGATAGACCTGAAAGCATAAACATCTCAGGAACTAGTGAAACTTCAATAAGTTGTTAACAAAATGAGCCTCAAAACTCATCAAGTGAAAACTCCAACATACAACACCAAGGTGATAAAGGCAACATTTTAGAGGAACAGAACTTGTTTAATGCTATTTCACAGCACAACACTATTGATGTTGTCTCATATTCATTCAATCGATCCTTATTGAATAAGCATGAACTTGAAATAATGTTTTAAATTATGAGTAAAAAAATTTCAACTGGGATTTGTATATGCAATTAGATGTTATTCCAAGGTTTAGAATCCATAACACTCATCCAACTGAAACATCATCGGTGTTGTCTTAGTGGGCGTGAGAACAAGAAGAAGAACCCATAATAGGAATGCATGCTTGTATTCATGTCTTCTCTCCTAAATGTACCCAAAGAACATGGAAGAAGCTCTCAGGGAAAATAGTTGGGTTGAACGAATGCAAGATGAATTTCTTTAATTCAACAGACAAAAGGTATGGAACCTATGTCCACTTCCACCTGGTTAAGTACCCATTGGCATAAGGTGGGTGTTTAGAAATAAAATGGATGATAAAGGTTTGATTATTAAGAACAAAGCAAGACTTGTAGTTTAAGGATACACACAGAAGGTAGATTACACTGATGTCTTTGAACCAGTTTCAAGACTTGAGGCAGTGATAATCTTCTTTGCTTATGCAGCATTGAAGAACTTTATCATATATCAACTTATGTCAAATGTGCATTTTTGTATGGGGATATAGATAGAGAAGTCAATGTGTGCCAGCCTTTAGGATTTGAAGACCCATAACATCCCAACTCCGTGTGCAAACAGGACAAAGCTCTACATGGGGCTCCCCCAAGCACTTAGGCTGTGGTATGAGACATTTTCTCAATTAATCCTAAAGCATGGATACACCAGAGGCACAATATACAAAATTTTGTTCATAAAGAAGTTTGTGAAAGACATTTTATTTATACACGTCTATATTATATTTGTCTCTTCAAATGTATTTGCAAAGACTATGAAAGCATTATGAAGAAGAAGCTTGAGATGAGTTCCTTGGGAAAGATGGACTTCTTCCTTGGAATTCAAGTGAAGAAAATGAAAGATGGGTTATTTATAAATCAATTTATGATTGTCAATGACATCTTAGAAAGATTATAAACCAGGTAAGACATCTATACCCAAAAATCATAATCTTTGTGCTGACTTTAAGGGGGAGGATACTGACCAGCATCATTACAAGGCAATTATAGGATGTTTGATGTATCTCACACCAAGTAGAGCTGATATCATGTTTGCAACTTGTATTTGTGTAAGATATCAGGCTGTTCCAAAGGTGTCTCACCTAGTTGATGTCAAGAGAAACCTTAGATACCTTAAAGGAGTTCCCAAGCTAGTTCTCTGGTATCTTAGGAATCAAGAGTTGCATCTTTATGGCTACATTGACAATGATTATGGTGGTTGCAATATCAACAAGAAATCCACATGAGAAGGAATGTTTATACATGTATGTCCCTAGATCATGATATGAATGTAATAGATGTTGTTTGTCTGATTCTGATATAAGTTTGGAATGATTAATGAAATGATATGATTGTTTGTTATTTATAATGTTTAATATTTCATTAATGAGTCGATGTTAAATTGATTAATTAGGTTTGTGGTTGTTTGAATGGTTACACATAATGTATAATAATTAATATAATTCAACTAACAAATGAAGTTCTCATACGAATGGCCCATGCGAATGGACCATACGCATGAATAACTTCATACGAATGACTCAGTCGCACGACTGAAAGGAGACTGGATCAGTCGTATGATTGTAACATAAGATTGGCTCAGTCGTACGACTGAACACTCAGTCGTGTGGATGAATCAACCGCATGGTTCAATCGCACGACTGAACCATACTAATGGTTCAGTCGCACGAATGAACAGCACTAACCTATAAATACAACCCAATTTGTGGAATAACGAGAGCTTTGATTCTATTTCGACTCCAGACGTACCCTAGCCGTCCAGAAACCTCCAAGTTGATACTCCAAGTTCATAGAACGTAGTAGATCGATTCCCAATCGATTCTTAACGTTTGATTCAATACTTTATAGATTCTACGTGCGTTCTCACTGATTGGATAGCCAATCAAATAGGATTCCGCACTATTGGTTTGGTTTACACGTTACTAATTTGGTATTTTGTTAAAAGACAAGGTCCCAACAAGTGGTATCAGAGCCTTGGCTCTTGATTACGTGTGATTCAATCAATATTGAAAAAAAGTTTGTGTTTGTACACTAAAAAACGCAATCTTTTGTGTCAAAAGTTGTCTTGGACGTACCCTGCTCATCAAGTTTCGGTTTCTACGGCCTTAGGCGATTAGGGTTTGCAAAATTTCAAATTTTTACGTCTAAAACACGTTTAACCTAGAAATTTTCGCAAAACAGCAGCTTCAGTCGCACAAGTGAGCCATTCGCACGACTGGACTCATTCGCATACTCCAGACGCACCATTGGACTGAGTCCCCTCCCCATTGGTACGACTGAACCATCCGTTCGCAGTGTTCATACGCATCAGCTTCATTCGCTCGACTGAACCAATCGCTTAGTTCAGCCGCATTATTGAACCAATCGCATAGTTCATTCACACGGATAGCCCATTCGCATCACCCAGTCGCACCAGTTTGACAGTTTGGTTAGTACACTTAAAGGTGGGGACTCAAGGATCCAGAACCTACTGTTGCTTGAGAGTGAGGTGGGGAATCATAATAAACCACCAAAACTCATAACGTTAGATGAGTTTCCCCATTGGAAACAACGTTTTGAGATCTACCTCAATGGAGTGGATCCAAATTTGTGGGAAGCTATCGAGATTGGGTATAGTATGCCAGTGGGAGCAGATGGGGTAAAACTTACTTCGGGAGGGATGACCGATGCTCAGAATGTCAAGTATAATGCAGAGAAGAGAGTTTATGCATTGAATACACAGTCTATTCCTAAAGATATTTTCCACCAGTACTTGGAGAATAAGCAGCCCAAGAAATTGTGGGATGAGCTGGAAAAGAGATACGACGGGAATGCTTCGTTGAAGGCAATTAAAGCTAACGAACTGAAGAATGAAATTGACAACTTCTCATCGATAGGAAACGAGAGAGTTGGATGATGTTATTGATAGATTCTACCATCTGATGAGTGAACTGCATACATATGGCGTTGCTACTACCATGGAAGAAAAGGTGTCAAATTCGCAGACGGATTGCCGGAAAAGTGGGCTTCATTTGTGTCAAATCTGAATAGAATGAGATGCTGGCAAAGTTGGATATCAATGACTTCATTCTAAAGCTGCGAGAAGAAGCACTTAGGATGACGTACAGAGCTTAGAAGTCTTCGTACACTCAGAATCCAGCTTTGTACAATGCCACACCTCAAGCTAAGACGTCTGGAGCACCTCTTCAGACTGCATTGTGTCTAGCTCATCGGGTCCTTCACAAGCTTCTCCTTTAGGATCAGAAACTTCCGGTCTTCGTGTACCCATTACATTGGAACTGAAGCGAATGCTACTAGACTGAAGACCGAGAACCTCAGAAATATTACTGTGGAAGTAGCTCGAGAGCACATGGATCTTTTGGCAGCAGTGGTTAATTCTTATGATGGACTTGTGGTGGGAAGATTGGAAACTGCCATCTGGCAGATGAGGACTACGAGCAGGTGGATGAAATGGAGCTGGACAGAATGGATATATGTGGGCCTTAGCTAGTGTTGTCCGAAGGGCGAAGAAGTTTGAAAAAAGACCGGACAGAACTTGGTTGCTACTAAGGATACCACATTTGGCTTTGACAAGAGTAAAGTGACCTGCTTTAACTATGGAGAAAAGGGGCACTTCAAGAGAGAATGTGTGAAACCAAAGAAACTGGGAACGGGAACCCATTCTCATCCTTCACTCGTCAAAAGAAGCAAGCTAGCAGTTCTACTTCATCAAGCAAGGATCCAAAGGCCTTGACTGCACATGATGATGAAGGACAGGACTGGAGCTTTCGGTTTGTCTGTCCAGGGGAATCAAATATTGCCATGTAGAAGACTTAGATGATGATTCCGCGAGTGAGGGAGATACTGCAGTTGAGATAGCGATGTCGAATATTGAAGAGACAACTGCAACTGAGGTCAGCTACAAGCCTGAAGAAGAGATTTCAACAGCAAAGAAAGGATCACCAGAACCAGAGACATCTGATGCTGCGTTGATGGCTAACCCTACTGAACCTTCTCAGGTAAGTACCACCGACCAACTGTTTAAAATCATGCTTGTTTTGATTGTGATGCTTTTAGAGATAGCATAGATGAGAAATTTGCTAGGTTATTAGATCATAATGATAACTTAGTAAAGGATTTGCAACTATGCACTGAGGCTAATAGAGTTTTAAAACAAAATAAGCATAGTTACAAAGAAAATAGACCTTTTGACTAAACAGCTTAGGGAAACTGAAGTAGTTGCATTTAACCAAGCTAATGACATTAGGTACTATCTTAACTCCCTAGAAGACACTAACAAGCGAAAGGCAGTTTTAGAAGTAGAAGTAAACTCATTAAAGCAAAAACTGCACAGTTGGACAAGTTCATCACACATTGTCCAACACTTAGTGAGAGAACGAAACAACGGGGAGGGTTGGGTTATAAAGTGGTTCCTCCACCACCTGAGACCTTGATGAATACTAAGAGTAGACCTATAAATAACAACCCCATCAAGGATCATGTGGTGTCTACTCCTCTTGTTAGTGATCCAGATTCCTCATGTTCATCAATTGAATCTGGAACAAAACAAAAGGTGGCCACTTCAAAGGCAAAGGGTAAAATGCCTTGTGTTAATCTCGAAAAAGAATTTGAAAAGATTTATATAAAGTCCGGACAAACAAAGTCAAATCTGAATCTAGAAGGACTACTAATGTTAATCTTTCCCAAGCTTCATGTCAAAAACCAGTTAACCAAAAAGAAAAAGATGTTAAAAATGTTAAAACAATTAATTTTGTTAAACAAGAGAAAACATCAAAAGAAACAGAGTCAAACCCAACTAAGTAATGTTACCAGGGTGTCACACACATCTCCACAAAAAAGTTTAATCATAAAGTTGATAGCAGGTCGTGCTACAACTGTGGAGAGTGTGGACACATTGCTTCCTTTTGTCATTACTATCAGACACCTAGGAAGAAGATTGAACTTCAGAATTCAAAACCTAGGTCTTATAAGAAGGTTCCTTAACTCCACCTAGACGAACTAGTGAACCTAACGTTCAACCCATTAGCCAGTCGACTGTTTATCACAAACAGGCATTGCACAAATCTGGCTTATGGAAAGAGAAGTCATCCTCTGTTCTGATAATGATGACAAGAAGGAACCTGAGCTTCCCTCACCCTCTAAGGGACAATGGGTTGAATTCATGATGTGTGATGCCTCTGGGAAACCCAAGCCAGTAAGGCTTGGTTCCTAACCTAAACTAATGTTTTTGCTTTATATGTGTAGGGTGTTCACTACAGTGCTGAAACCAACACGTGAGTGTAGACAGCGGAGCATCCAGGCACATGACAGGAAACAAGCTCTTTTATCAAACGTCAAGCAAATAAAAGGAGGGCATGTTTCGTTTGCTGGAATCAAGGGGGTTATATCACAGCTCAAGGAGAAGTTGGAAATCAGAAAGTTAGTTTGATAGGGTGAACTACGTTCAGCAACTTCAAAACAACTTACTTTCTGTTTCCAAATCTATGATAAAGGTTTTAAAGTCATATTCGACAACAAGAAGTGTTACGTCCTTAAGAAAGACTACGTTATTCCAGAGGACCAAGTTCTGATAACAGCTACAAGATATAAAGACCTTTATGTTTTGGATCTCTCACAGCTTCTACAACGGATCATGAATTCAATGCTTTCTATCCAAAGCCACTGAGAAGGACTCCATATCCTGGCATAGGAGAATGGGACACATCAATCAACGAAGATGAATCACTGATCCAGAAGGATATTGTGAGAGGAGTTAATGTCAAGAATTTCCAACTTCCTGATTTCTGTATAGCTTGCAGAAAGGCAAACAGACAAAGAAGTCTCATAAGGAAAAGAAGTTCATTCAATAGAATTTCCTCTTGAACTTCTTCACATGGATCTGTTTGGTCCAGTCAGTACAAAGAGCATTGTAGGGGACTTGTACTGTTTTGTTGTTACTGATGACTACACAAGATTCTCTTGGGTAATGTTTCTGAAGTGCAAGTCAGAAACATTTGAGTCATTCAAGGAGTTAGTAACCACACTGGAATCTCTCTACAAGCTGAAAGTGAGACAAGTACGCTCAGACAACGGGAGAATTCAAGAATCAGTGGATGGAGGCTTACTACAAGGAAAAGGAATTGTGCATCAATTCACTTCTGCATACACCCTCAATGATGGTGTTGCTCAGAGAAAGAACAGAAGCTTGATAGAGACAGCACAGACAATGCTGGCAGACTCGAAATTGCCTATCGAATTTTGGAATGAGGCAGTGGCTAATGCGTGTTATACACTGAATCGAGTTCTGATAGTCAAGCGCCACAGAAAGACATGTTACGAGCTACTACAACGATGTAAACCAAATCTGGAGTATCTCGAACCATTTGGCGCACCGTGTACACTTCTGAAAAAGACTCAAGACGGTAAATTCAGCGAGAAGGCTGATGAAGGAATCTTCCTAGGATACAACATACCGAACAAGAGAGTTTACAATAACTCAACGGGTCTAGTAGAAGTGTGGTGTAATGTTGATGTTAAGAGATATACCACACCACCTACTAGCAAAGGACCCGCCTACTTTTTCGACTATGATGGATTCTTTAAGTCCTTCAACATCCCTATCTCTCCTTCTGATGATGAGTTGGCTACTCGGATGATGGATGATATCTTAAATACACCATCTCTTGATTCAACATCATCGAGTTTACAGGGCGAATCATCTACTCAGTCAGGGGGAGTAGTCAACGACAGTGACTCCTCCTCTGAAGATGAGGCTGAAGAAGATGACCAGAACAGTCAGGAGAAACATGTTCTAGTTCCTGAAAGTCTAGAAGCATCTAACGGTGATGCACCTTCGACTTCGGAACCTCAAACTCCTTTTACCTCAGATGCAGAACCAAATGTTCATAATCTTGGCTCTAGGTTGCTGCTCCTACTACTCCAGGATCACGTCTAAACGTATCATCCCTTAGACAATGTTATTGGGGATGTCAGATCAGGAGTACAAACCCGAAATCAGCTGTAATCAGCTGATTATGCCTCTGTTATGGAAAAGGGTTACATTCATGATGGTGCTTATCGGTGTTTTTCTCGCAGTTTGAGCCAAAATACTAGTGATGCATTAAATGATGAGGCATGGGTGAGTGCCATGCAAGAAGAACTTCTTCAATTCAAGAAGTTAGGAGTATGGACTCTGGTAGATAGACCTAAAGGTGCTAAGGTCATGGCACCAAATGGGTCTTAAATGCAAGAAGGATGATCAAGGGGTCATTATCAGAAACAAGGCTCGATTGGTTGTTCAGGGATTTTGCCAAGTCGAGGGGATTGACTACAATGAAGTGTTTGCACCCGTGGCAAGGATGGAAGCCATCCGTATCTTCCTTAACTATGCATCGTATATGAATATTAAAGTCTATCAATTAGATGTGAAGAGTGCATTCCTTCATGGGAAAATCGAGAGACAGTGTATGTCATCAACCCGAGGGATTTGAAGATCCTTAAAATCGGGACAGAGTTTACAAACTCGACAAGGCCTTATACGGGCTTCATCAAGCTCCTAGGGCCTGGTATGAGAAACTCTCAACTCATCTTGTGAAACACGGCTTTCGCAGGGGAGTCATTGACTGCACATTGTTCATAAAGAAAAAGATGGAGACCTACTACTAGTACAAATCTATGTCGATGACATAATCTTCGGTTCAATGAACGAAGAATTATGAAATGAGTTTGAAGCAGTTATGAAGAAAGAGTTTGAGATGAGTGCTATGGGGAGATGAAATTCTTTCTCGGGTTACAGGTGGATCAGACACCAAATGGGATCTTCTACATCAGACTAGGTATGTGGGAGACATTCTCAGTCGGTTTGACATGGAGAATGCCTCTGCTGCTGGGACTCCACTTGCTACAATCATGATATAGCACTGACGAAAATGGAGATCTAGTAGATGCCACAATGTACCGAGGAATGATTGGATCCCTCTGTATCTCACTGCCTGAAGACCTGATATCATGTATGCTACATGTTTATGTTCTAGATATCAGGCTAAGCCTAAGGTTACCATCTGATCGGGGTCAAAAGCATATTTCGTTATCTGAAGGGTACACCCACACTTGGGTTGTGGTATCCTCATGATGATGACTTTGAGCTCACTGCGTATAGTGACTCAGATTACGGGCTGCAAGATGAACTACAAGTCTACATAGCAGGGTGTCAATTCTTTGGGAGGAGATTAGTTACCTGGCAGTGTAAGAAGCAGACCTCGGTTGCATTGTCAACCTGTGAAGCCGAATACGTTGCTGCTGCAAGTTGCTATTCACAAATCATCTGGATTCAACAGCAAATGCAGGATTACGGTTTAAAGTTTTCTTTTACTCCTATCTTTGTTGATAACTCTGCTGCAATTGCAGTAACTAAAAATCCGTACAACATCCAAAGACCAAACACATCGGTATTAAATACCATTTCATAAGAGACTGTTTTGAAAAGAACTTAATCGATGTGGTAAAAATTAATATGACTTTCAACACGCTGACCTCTATACAAAAGCCTTTGATAAACCCGTTTTTATATCTGTTAGACGTCAACGGCGTTAAAAAGAAAGTGATGTTATTCGGTGATGATGATCATGTGTAGTCCGATGCATTGTAGTTATATTTTTATTTTTCCTTATTTATTTTATTCTGTTTAAATTAAATTCATGTTATTTAGCTGTGTGTTAAAATCCTAAAATAATTAAATCCAGTATGATTTTAGAATTTTAAGGGGAGAGTAGGTCAGCTAGTAATATTATAAAAAATAAAAAAAACAAGGAGAAGGAGTGGATAGCTGATATAAGGTAGATCGTATCTGTGATACCGATTCAAACTTTTGGAAAATGATAGTACACAGGAACAAATCAAAAGGGACTTTAAAAATTTAATTTAGAAAAGAGCAAAATTCAAAGTATAAGTCTGTGTAGTCTAAGCAATATAAAAGGGAAAGATGATAGAAAAACTGGTGACTACTAAGGTAACACAAAGAAAGTAGACCTAGAGGTTGCTAGACCACAAATGATGTGTCGGTAGATTCAACACAATAGATGATTAGACCTGATTGTGATCTCAAGATCAAACTAAGTTGTTCAACTGACTGTGGACTGCCATCTTATCACTTTAACACAATCAACAATATTCCAATAAGGGGTAGAGCATGTAAACGCCACAAATGTGTGCGGATGACCATAAATAGAGCAAAGCACGAGAAAAAATGAAAGACAAATGCTATCAAGCTAATGACATATGTTGTGGGTGCATTCTGTGCAAAAGAAATTTAGCTGCTCTAACAAGAAGATAGGTGTGTGCCTCTCTGCTGTGCGATGGCTTGACCTGAGGATAAGCATAGCCTGTATTCTAGAATTCATTGTTGTTTGCCGCCTCTCTGCTGTGCGATGGTACTGACCTAAGGATTGGCTTCTCATTGAAAGCTCTAAGAATAGTTTCTTCTTGTAATAATACCCGTAGACCGCTCAAAAGCTCCTAAGGAATGTTGATTACCATATAAGTGTGGGATCCAAAATGTTAGTTGAAATAATTAAACCTAAAACTATCACTAGTTTGTGTCTAATGTCTGTGTATGGATTTAAGAGGACAAATATACTGACAATCATTGTGGCTGCAATTCTTGAAAGTTCATTTCAATGTGGGAATCTAATAGTACCAGTGTGATTTCCTAAATTTGCTAACGACTCTGGATGAAAACCAAGAATTGAGCATCTAAAGGTTTTGATAACAAGTCCCAAATGATTTGACTTGCCTATATGATTCCAAAATTGAATTGTTCCAGGTGTGGTCAAACTAAATTGAAGCTACCTATTCTGGAACCAAATCCAGGAGATGTCTATCTTAGGATTTATCTCTCACAGAAAGTCAAAAACAAGTTCTATTTTTGTATTTAGTTTAAGGTTCTAGTTAGTTAGTCATTTTAGTTTGTTTGTTCGTCGGACTATATCATGAAAATCAGTATGGGATTAACTCACCTAAAAGGGTCATGTCTGAGATGGCCACATGTGTTTTCAAAGTTTAATAGTGTCAAGTCTGAGGTGACTAAATTGTTTAAAAGGATCACGTCTGAGGTGATCAAAAGGTTTTCAAGTTAAAAGGATCATGTCTGAGATGATCAAATGCTCATAATGTTAAATTTCAACATGTAAAAGGGTTTAAGTGCTAAATGTTAATAAGTGTAACCCATTCGCACGACTGGATCATAAGTACGGACCAACCATGCGAATGGATCCCATTCGGACGACTGGACATGAGATTGAGCCATTCACTCGAATAGCTTATCAGAATGATCCATTTGACCGAATGAAAGGGTGCCAAGGAGTCAGTCGACCAACTGAGACTTAGTCGGTTAACTGAAGGTGTGAATGAAAGGGCACGAATGAGTCAGTCAACCGACTGAGACTCAGTCGGACAGCTGAATGCGACTGACTGGGCCAATCGCACGACTGAGCCTCAGTCGCCCGAATGAACTGAGTGAATGAGGCCAATCGGCCGATTGAACTCAGCTTCAGTATTTAATGGCCATAGTCGATCGCATTCCACTCATCACCCTCAATCGCTCCTAAATCGCACATTGTACCGTTACTCTGCCGAAATTGCTTTAGACCTTGTTTCCACATCGTTATGATATTCTGACTTGCGTTGACATTTATACAGGTATAGATAAGTGAAATCACACCGGAATCAGAAGAAAGCAAGCCCTAATTGTGTGATATTTGACTGAAACAAAAATCAGACCGTAAATGACCTAATAACCAACTGAAACTAAGCAACATGTTAAAACTAAGTCTAATAGGTCATTACTTAAGAGATTCCGAGTCTAAAGAGCCATTAAACCACGTTTAATTTCATGAATTGATCAAGACTCGAATGTAGTCGATTGAACAGTGGGTCATGCGATTGGTCGTCTAGGTGAACTTCAATCGCATGATTGAGGCTGCCGAATGGGTCAATCGGCCGAATGTATCATGCGAATGAACTCAGTCGGCCGACTGAACCAATCGCAGACTCAACCAACAGATTGAACTAAGTCGCATGTCTCATTCATCCGAATGAGCTCAGTCGCATAAAAGGACAACCGACTAACTTCAGTCGCATGATTCATTCGTACGAATGAATCAGATTGAATTTAAACTATACACTTTGAACTGAAGGTTGATGTATGACTTACTAATGGTTCTGTGTCTTGTGTTTCAGATAAATGGCTGATAGATGGTCCATCAATCCAAAGCACAATATATGTGCTCATTTGGACCATACGACTCGGAATGGGGCCGAGTTTACAGAGATTATTGCGTTCCTTCGACGCTCCCGGATACATAAAGCCATATCCACACCGTGTACTCCTTACAGGTATTTACATCAGGCTTTCTGGGAGAATGCTTCCGTAGATCGTTCACGTGAGCCTTACAGCATACGGAGCTCCATTCATTGTCATGATATTGAGATTACAGCAGCTGACATCCAGAGAGTACTTGATTTTGGGGACGATATTGATCACCCCACCAGACTACATCCATTTACAGTAAGAGGTTGCTTCCTCAGGATTAAGTACACTGGGGACATCAACTCAGGTGTGCTCAACAAGAGCAACCTGTGTCCCCAGTATAAATACTTGGCGCATGTGATCCTGAAGTGTATTGCTTCTCGAAGGGGTGGGTTTGATGACCTGTCAGACCAGATTCAGAATGCCTATGTGGCACTGGTGCTGAACCACCCCTTCAGCTTCTCGAGCATGATCTTCTCGTATCTGGTGGAGAATCTAGAGGCCAAGGGGAAGGAGGGTTTTTGTATGTACCCCAGATTTCTGCAGCTGATCTTCAATGAGAAGCTGCCATTACTTCCCAAGGAGAGACATGATGCGGTTGCCCTAGAGATTATGGATGACAAGACTTTGGGTCGCATGATAGTGTATCGGGGCAAGCAGGTAAAGCCCCAGGTAAAGAGGTTGATCGGCCATCTGGCCAATGAAAGATATGTGGTGCCAGGTAGACGCAAGTGGCGTCATGATGACAGCGATTCAGATGATGAGAGGCTATCGCTCCCAGAGCATGATTCAGACGATGACGACAGTGGGGATTCTGGGGATGATATGCCTGTTCCAACGAGGGGCACAGCTTCAGATGTTATACCCCCAGTATCTGCCCCAACAGGCGACATAGCTGAGCCTGCAGGTTTCCACCAGGACTTCATACCTGGTGAGGAGGAAGAAGAGTCGGATGAGGAGCCCTTGACGAGGACTGTGGGAAGCAAGGTTGTTCCCATAGAGTATGGACTCCGGCGGTTGGTGAACGCCCCAGGGATTCGGGAGAGACGACTACAGATCCCAGCTATCCTCCTGAGTCTGCTAGTCGTGTTCTAGGGGGAGCATCCACCTTGACTGGATCGAGGAAGAAACGGATGGCTCAACCCCACGGCCAGAAGAAGAAGAGGAGAAGACTCACCTTCGTCTCCACCACAGCCACTACATCTACCATCACCACTACCACTTCTACAGCCACCCATCCACCACCACAGCCACCACAGCTACCACTACCACTACCACACCTCCCACCACTATACATATGCCAACCACCACCATATCTTTCACTCCTACATCACCTCCACTATCTCATAGACCCAACCCTACCTTCACGACAGCCACCACCACCACCACCACTAGTCACCAAGCAGGACCCTCATCTCATCCCGCATATATATGGATCTCATCTACCTCAATTTGGGGTAGAGGACCAGCTTTCAGCGCTAAACCGTATGGTGATGCGTCTGGTAGCTGCTGATGAAGAGAAGACTGCATAGATCCGACAGCTTGCAGATCTCACTGCTGTGCAGTCACACCAGATCTTGGAGCAGGCTCGGCTAATCGAGGAGCAGGCCCAGCAAATGGCTGTTCAGAGCCACGAGATCGCCCAACTCCAAGAGCATAGAGTCACTTCTGCTAAGAAGATTGAGGAGTTGGAGAATGCTAAGAAGACCATCATGCTCAAACTTAAGGGATCTAAAGATGAGCCTCTAAAGATTAAAGAGGGAGATGGTGATGATGGTGATGATGATGATGAAGATGATAATGATGAGACTGAGGATGATGAGGGGATTGAGGACGAGAGGACAGAGGAGAGGAATGAGGATGATGATGAAGAAGAGGGGATGCAGCTGCATCTACCTCTGCTCAAGGTCAAGAAAGGAGGTCTAAGAAGAATCAAGACCAAGAAGCTTCATCCTCTGCTCCACCAAGTGATGACCCAGTGATCCAAGACAAAAGTAAAGATTAGATGTCTATGTATTTGATTACTTTTGTATTTGAATCATGTATTTAAACTTATGTATTTAATGGTTATATTAAGATTAATGTATTTCTGTTTTGATTATTAACTAATGGTTGATGTGCTACATGTTTAAATCCAAACTATTAGTTAATAACCATTAAAAAACTATCAGAGGGATGAGTTCGATGTTGCTCCCCTTCAGCAGATCAAGACTCAGCTAACTATGATTCTTGATCTGCAAGGGATCGTCAGAAGGTTGGTGAGTTATACCCCTAAAGAAGGGGAAATAATTCATGATCTATCAAATGAGCAACTAGCTGAGATCTTCAAGCTAAATCCTAATGAGATTGTAAAGGATGCTCCAACGTGCGACTCGACAAGTGACGAAGAGCTCAACGACGTTGATGAAATAGAGATAGAAAATGTCACTGCAGAGCACTACCCTCAGTATGCTGACAATGAGGGAAATGTGATCCCCAATCTGGGTGAATCCCTTGTCAGTGACACGTTTGAGGTGTTAGAAAAAATGGAGCAAGAGTCAGAGAAGAAAGTGGGATCTGCCCAAGCCTCAAATGATGATGTGATATCCGAAAGGCTGAATGGGCTGCCTGTTTTGAAGAAGTTAGAGCCCAACATGCTGCATCTAAACAGGACGCCTACACCAAATTTTACAGAGTCAAGAAACATCATAAGGTGTCAGGCAGGATTATAGCATGGGCGTATTTTGAGGACCTTAACGTTTATGCCATTAAGAGGGAGAAGGGCATAGAGTACTTTAGATTTCCACATGATCTAAAGACTCTATCAAGTTTTGAGCTCAACCAGCTGGCAAACTGAAGTTGTTGTATGCTGACCCGAGAAAGATGTTAGGCTGGTTTGAGGCTGCCCTAAGGAAGGAGTACCACACCAGGTGGGTTAACTTCAGACCCCAACAGCCTACAAGGTACATCAGAAGGTCTGAAGTTAATGCCATTACTCGAAAGCCAAGATAGTGTTGAAGTGGAGTCCTTCGCGCACGATGTCAAGAATCCCACTCAGGGAAATGCCACAGGACTTCACTCCACACTTTAAGTGGTGGTACTATAGTCCTAAACAAAGAGGGCCAAATGGATACTATCACGGTATTTGACCCAATGTGTCTTACCAACTTGTCAGCTAATGATGTTTACACTCTATACAAGTGGCCACTGTTCTATGATACGCAGGATATAGTACAAGCCCTCCAGTTCCAAAATGTCATAAGACTCTGTTTTGCATTTGAGATTCATGCAGGAGTCACAAAAGAGGATAAGTACAAGAAGTATGGGGAGGTAATGAAGAAAACAAGACATTAGAGAGATCTAGGTCCAAGGGGGAGTTTGTTGATACATGTATGTCCCCAGATCATGATATGAATGTAATAGATCTTATTTGTCTGATTCTGATATAATGTTTGGAATGATTAATGAAATGATATTGATTGTTTGTTATTTATAATGTTTAATATTTCATTAATGAGTCGATGTTAAACTGGTTAATTAGGTTTGTGGTTGTTTGAATGGTTACACATAATGTTATATTAATTAATACATTCAAACTTAACAAAATGAAGTTCTCATACGAATGGCCCATGCGAATGGACCATGCGAATGGACCATACGCATGAATAACTTCATACAAATGACTCAGTCACACGTTTGAACCCGGAGACTGGAGCAGTCGTATGATTGTAACATAAGATTGGCTTAGTCGCACGACTGAACACTTAGTCGTGCGGATGAATCAACCCATGGTTCAATCGCACGACTGAACCATACTAATGATTCAGTCGCATGAATGAAAAGTACTAACCTATAAATACAACCCAATTTGTGGAAAAACAAGAGCTTTGATTCTATTTCGACTCCAGACGTACCCTAGCCGTCCAGAAACCTCCAAGTTAATACTCCAAGTTCATAGAACGTAGTAGATCGATTCCCAATCGATTCTTAATGTTTGATTCAATACTTTATTGATTCTACGTGCGTTCTCACTGATTGGATCGCCAATCAAATAGGATTTCGCACTATTTGGTTTGGTTTACACGTTAATCATTCGGTATTTTGTTAAAATACAAGGTCCCAACAAGGAAGTTAATTTCTTAGTGGAAGGATCATCTTCTAGCAATGTAAGAAGAAATCATGTGTCTCAACATTAACTACTAAAGTTGAATTCATTGTCACTGCAAGTTGTTGTGCTTAATTGCTTTGGATTCAAAATCAGATGTTAGACTACGGCTTCAACTTTATGGAGACCCCTACCCACATTGAGAACAAGGGTGGAATTTCTGTTATAGAATATCTAGTCAAGTACTCCAAAACAAGCACATTAACATCAGATATGATTTCATTCTCGATATTCATAAGAAAAACTTGATCAAACTAGTAAAGTTAACTCAAATGAACATATGCTAGCTTGTTCACCAAAGATTTTGATGAACAAAGATTTAAGTATTTAATCATAGTTATCGGGATGATAAATGTTGATTAGTTTATCTCTTTTGAAAACCTTTTAATATTTGTCTTGTTTAACTTGTCTGTATTCAATCTAAGCCCTATTACAAATGGTCTTTCTTTAAAATTTTCTAAATATGAGTTCTTCCAAAGAGAAATTCATCCTTGGAAGATATCTTTTTCTATCTTCCGATGGCAAATTCCTCTGAATAAGTCTTCTGTTCTGAAGAGTTTTAAGTCTCTGAATAACATTTGCTCTTAAATTAAGTATACTTTTGACACTTTAAAACTTCTTCCCTCGGAAGACCTTTTTACTCTAGGAAGCAAATTTCTCTTAGGATATAAATTGCTTTCGGAACTAAATTTGGTCTCCAAAGATATTACTCTCAGAAAACTTTTATTCTCGAAAAAAAGCCTTTGGTGTAATGGAAATCTTTGGGCCCCACTCTGTAAAATATAAGATTTTATTAATGATGTCTGAATATTTTAAATGTTTTAACCTTATCGGCCCTGTCAAATCATAACCAAAACTATCCATTCACCTTATCCATCTGCCATTTTACCCGAGTTTTAAGTTTCCGACTTCCTTTATTTATCTTTTTACGATATTAAAACACCTAAAATTACATAACCTTCGTTTTCACTCACTCTCAAATTCCTTCAATCCCACTGAACTTTTCAAACAATGCCTCTAAATCCTTAACATAACTAACTCACACTCTTTGATTCATCAAAGGATGCTGACTTTGTCCCTTCATCCAGTTTCTAACACAATTCGTCTACTTCACTGCCTTTATTGTAAACCCCACTGTATACTCCAACCATATGGCCGATTCTTGGTAAATGGCCAAACTGACACATGGAATAGAGTAAGGGTCATCATATTGAGGATGTGTGGACAAGAATTGATCATTTTTGAAAAAACCATCTCGTAGCATCTAGAGATTCAAGATAAGGGCGCTCCTACTAAATTTCCCAAATCTGATTTGGAAGACACCTACACCCAAATAGGATACGGAGGTGATGTGAGCAGGTCAACGGCCTACAAATTCAATTTATCTTACAATTGGAAGTTCCTGCTGCATATTGTTCTTCATTGTCCCTTTAACAAATTAGGAGGTGGGATTAAATCCCTTCTGATCTAGGATGCCTTGTTCATGGATTGGTCAAAGGCCTCAGATTAACTACTCCAAGTTTGTGTTGAATAACCTTAGAGGAAATCTCAACACGAAACCATTCTATATGTATCTCGGGTTCATTGAACTATCATCAACTGTGAGTTTGATCAAGACAAAATTCACTATAAAGGAAACTCTTCTTGTCCCTCATATGAGATCGGGCATCTTTAAAGTTTGAAAGAGGGTGTCCACCAACTTCACTTGGAGATTCATTGTACTTCTTCCAGGTAGGATCGAGCTAATGGCTTTTGGTGACATCCTTATAAGCCTAATAGGTGATGAACCCCTACTAGAAACCACCATTTTAATGCCAACTATCACTTCCCACCCCATTAAATTCACTTACTAGAGATGCCCCAAATGAATCCTTGTTCAATCTACTCTAATTGGACAAGCCCCCAAAAGATGGCCTCATACTAAGCCTGAGGTCCAACCATCCTCCACCATTGACCTCAATATCAATGTTGAGTATCCTCAGTCTTAACCTGATGAGCCTAAAACCTAAAACATTACTCCTCAGGGTGAGTTCCAATCCTCCCCTGAGCAAGCACAATGGGACAACCAAATTGTTGGCTCAATGCAATTAGATATTGATCAAGGTTCCGGGAATTTAGCTTAACCTCCATATCCTTCACTGACCTATTAAACCAATCTGATGAAGATATCATGTTCCATCAAGGCCATGATGTTGATCTACCACACCAATCTCTTGATTAACTAAGCCCTAGGGAACCTTTGATTTCTATGCCACATCAGCAAAGCCAAACTGAGGTGAGTCCTAAAAATATGGAGAGGACTTATATAGACTCAACTGCCACTACTAATAAGGTCTTATTGGGCTCTTACGATAGTGGTAACATCTCTAAGACTTAGTTTACAGAAATCTTGCCCATGATGCCTCTGAAAGAGACATTAGTTTGTAGGGGAAACTAGGGTGCCAAGAAATCATATCTGGTGATGATGATGAACATACTAGGTATGTTATCTCCCTATGATTCTTCAAAAGAAGGTGAGAGAAGTCTACAACTCACCATCAGAGACCTACTTTCTAAAGTCTCGAACCTTGAATCTAAGGTTAGGACTTTAGAGGATAATTTTGCTACTCAGTAACTTGAGATTAAAAATCTCAAGGCCAAACTAGTTGAGAAATAGATTGGGAAGTCTATTAGGCATATACATGTTCAAGTCTCTTTAAGTTCTTCCTCCAACTCATCTACATCTCAAGATGATACTACCAAAATTAGGGAGAATTTACAGAGTCAATCATATGTGGAACCTCACTTGTCCATCTCTACATATCTTGATTTTAGCCCACACAACAGCAATCTGCAACCACGTTCCCTTAACTTTCTCCAATCACATTTCAAGTGGACCTAAGGATGCTTATTGATCTTAATAAGTTATTAACCATGTTTTTATTAAGCTTCTCAGTTGAGCAACCCTCACTAGATGTTGCTATAGCCTACTTTAGAGTTGAAGAGCTTTAAAGGTTGAGTGAACCACCTACCACTAAGGACGGAGTTGGTCAACGTAAGGCCCATATTAAACCTGAGATTGATTTTGAAAGGGATATAAGGACCGATGGCCAAGCAACTAACTTAGCCGGGACAAGTAATTCCACTCCATTCTCTTTCGAAGCAGATATCCAAGTTGCGAAAAGGATTAGTGGATTATCATCGCTGTCTGATGATCTAATTATAACATAGGCCATACTTGATCAATCCTTTTAGATAAACAATGAATACTTTCTCAAAACCCCTCTCTCTCAATCACATTTCAGGAAGAATGAAGGAGGTGTTTGAATCTCTCAGTGTACAGAGGATGGAACCCAAACCTGCACCTAAACCAAAACCTAAACACACACATTTTTCCTTTCCCATCAAAATAGAACCCACTATTGAGCCATACACCCCTAAACCTACATCATTAACCATACTCTCATCCTTACCTATTGCCTCAGAACAACAACCACTAAACCTAAAACATTACTCAAAAGTAAACCATCCACTACACAACCATTACCTAAGCCATCCTCTGAACCATCAAAACCTCTGACCATAGAAGAATTTAAGGAGATTAAGAAGAAGCTCATAAACTGCATAACTCTGAGCAAGATCTCTTGTGATAAGGAGTCTATGAAACTATCCTATATTGATGACTCTTCCTAGTACCTCACAAGAGAGGCATTCCTTGATTTTCCTAGGGGAACTTTGGACCAAACTCTTCAACTCCTTGCTATAAACTTAGACTCCCTTAAGGAAGAAGAGAAAAAAACTAAGGAGAAGACTGGTGAGTTTATTGGACACCAGGAAGGGGGATAAACTGCCAAACCAATCCCTCATTCCTAGCAAGAAGATTGTCCAGTGGAGGTTTGATGAACCTTCTCATAACTTTGTTATAAAAAGAGAGAATAGTGAAGTCAGTTGACTTTATATACCATCTTTGCTACACGCCAGCAGATTTGACATTGCGAAGTTAGCAGAGAAACCATTCTCAAATCCCTCCAACTCACAAGTAGCTGCTCACATTAGAAATCATTTGAGCAGTCTTCATCTTGCTAAGCTTACTAAGAAGGCTAAGACTGAAGAAAAGTCAAAGATGAGAGCAAAAGAAGAAGAAAGGGGGTAAAGTACTAAAGAAAAGTCTTTCTTGCAGATGATTGAAGGTCCAACTTCTAAACCTATAGTTAGATGGAAGTATGAATACAACTCCCGTCAACTAACTCTCTACAAATGGCCATAACAAAGGGTACATGTTATCCAGAGTAACTGACTGGATCTGTTGACTACAAATTACTTGTATAAAGTTTTGCACACCACCTTAAGAAAGAACAATGAAACAGATAAATATCTTCTTTCCTTGGTGCTGAAACTTTTGACAAGTAGAAAGCAGTGAAGTTTTAGTAGCATCAAACTATGGGGAGTTTCTTGGGTATGATAAGGCTATTGCAACCAAAACAACACTTAGAAGAATTTTGGTGCAATTGACAAAAGGCTTCCAAAAACAAAGCTGCACTTCTGAAACCATGTTGAAGAACTTCCTAAGTTGAAGCAAGAAAAACTTCTAAAGAGGAACTCACTCTTTCGAGATTAAATAATTCCCCTTTTGAAGTTTAACACTTAGAATGAAAGTTCAAGACAAAACCTTCCAAAGTATAAAGGTCTTGAAGACTTGTAGAGATCTCGAAAGAAGTTGATTCTTTTGAAGTGTAAAAGGCTTGAGAAGAACTTATTCTTCCAAGACCATTTAACCTTTGGATGAACCAACTATGAACCAGTGAACATAAGTATGATTTGTCTGACAATCGTTGCCACCTCTAAGATACTGCATGCCGCTTTCCCACGCCCATATAGTTGACCATACTTTATTCCACTTTTCACCTTTTATCAGTTAGTACAGTTAATACGTTTAGTTGGTGACAAATGGTAAATCATGAACCTGTCAAGACTACCTAATCTAGAATATAATTTTATCTTAGATACTTTACTTTTAACAATATAGTATTTGTTTAGTAGTACGTTCCAGCTAGTAATCTAAGTATAATCGGCTGTAGATTGTAGTATATATAGTTTTCATTGTAACTCAATTAGTATGCTTGTAATAGTCTTGTAAACTTTAAGTTGATAAGTGTGAAGTCGGTTTCTTGGATCGATAAACATCCGAGCATGTTCTTGACGGAAGGATAAACAAACAGCACAAACCAAAAGTCAACCAATAATACGAACTATAATTGAATGGTTTCATTGATAAAACCTAACAATTACAAGCTCGTTACAACATGAGAATCAAGACTCTTGGCAAGGGGAAGATTGAGAATGATCTCCCCTCTCATCCGGCAGCCCTAGGCTCCCAGGCACACTCTTTCTAAAACCCTTAGAAATCCTTATCTCTCTACACATTGAAACTGGTATATATAGGCCTCGGCCCATATTAGATGCGACTGGGCCCATTCGTGAGATTGGACCATGCGTATGGTTCAATCGTACGACTGGACCATGCGTATGGTTCAATTGTACGACTGGACCATACTTATGGTTCAGTCTTACGGATGTCCCAATCGCATCTCTCAGTCGCACGACTGGCCCATTAGCAAGGATCAGTCGTACGACTGAGTCTCATTCGCATATGCTCCTGCGAATGACCCAGTTTCATGTGTTTACAACATATCAGGTATATAACATTAAGCCTAGACTATTCCACAAACGACGGACACACTATATATGACTATATATACTCCAACAATAAGTAATATATACAAGTATTTTTAAAATCATTTGTTGTGTTCATTAACTTATTATATTATCATCAACTCATTTAAAGATTCAGCTTCATTATGCGAGTGTGTCTAAGTGAGTTTAAAAGATAAACCTTGTGTAGAGACACAAACACCGACCTTGCACATATGTATTAGTATTAGTTCTTATAATATATAAATATATATATATATATATATATAATATATATATATATATATATTATTATATAAAATATGTTGTACATATATGCATTAATATTCATATGCATTGATGCATGCATTAATTTGTGTATGTGCATTGATGCACATAACATGAATATGTATATCAATTTATATATATATATTAACCCAACTAGTAGTCCATAACAGGTCATGTCGGCACTACAAGTTGGGGTTATAATGGTAAAGTTAGTAGTCCACAATGAATGTTACAAAAATATATAAACAATATAGCATGACTATACTCAAATTAAGGATATTAAAATGATCTATTAATTATGTAATTTGTATAAAAAATCACATCATACAAAACTATTAAAAATATTTTAAAAGAAAGTGAAGTTTTTTTAAAAAGGGAGGAAAATTTTGAAAATGAGGGAAATTTTGTTACATCAGTAGCGTAAGAGCATTCACAAACTCGTTCCTTTTTTTATGCGAGTGGATGTGCATACGGGATGGTTGCGAGTCGTTATAAGTGAAAGAAGTAGATAATATATATGGATTGTACCATGATTTACCCTATAATTTTTTAATATTTTTTAAATTAATTGTGAATGAATGAAAGATAAAATGTAACGATAATGTATGAAAAAATATTATTTAGTTGAAAAGAAAATAAATAAAGTAGTCATATTTCGTTGAATTATAAGGATAATGATGGGAGATGGATTGTAAATGATCTAACGTAATGTAAAAGTTAGGTAAGTGTAGAGGTGGCAAAATGGGTGGGTTGGATTGGGTTGGTTGTTAGGTTAGGATGGCTTTGGGTCTAGATGGGTTTGGGTTAGGATAGTTATTTATAAAAAAAGGTCATGATGGGTTTGGGTTATGATGGGTTCAGGTCAGGATGGGTTTGGGTTAAAATGGACAAATGCTTATATGAGCTTAAAAAGATACATATACGACTTCATCTATAAGGGTGGTACCTTCAATAAAGCGACGATGATGGTGCGATAATGAAGCGTAAACCCGACTCTATGTGTGGTGGTGGTGAGCGATGAAACTCAACGGAGATGGAGACTGATGCGGTGCCCGACTGTAGCTGCGGTGATGGTGCGGTGGTGGTGCCCGATGAAACTTGACAGAGGTGGGAAGGTGTAGATGCGGTGGACCGGTGGTGATGCTATGGATCGATGGTGGTGCGGTGGACCGGTGGTGGTGGTTCGATTGTGGTGGTTCGATTGTGGTGGTTCGGTGGTGTTGCGGTAGTGGTGCGCGATGAAACTCGACGAAGATGACCAATTTGAGTGAAAGAAATTTTGACTTATTGTGACTTGAAGTTCTACTTTTAAAAACCCATCTTGACCTATGTTAATTTTTTTCCAAAAATTTTTTTAACCTATCTTGATCCCATTGTGTTTTTTATTCAATCCATTCTAACCCATCTCTATTTTTAAAAACCCATTATGACCCAAAATCACATTTTTGGACTTTTTTTGCCACCTCTAGTTTAGTGTCTAATTTTGGTGTAAGTATTTATTACATTAGGGTTAACTGATAAACATAATAAATATAGGTTAACAACTGTAACTTTTACAATACTGAGGCATACTTTTTATTTGCGTATATGCATATACTCTATATGCAATGGAATATATCGTCCAAATCGGCCAAAAATTGTGACAGAAGAGGGGAGTAAGAAACACAATTAATTCATATACTCTTTTAATTTAATTGAATAAATAATGGCGATTAAAGGATGCAGGAGATCTTATTAGCTTTTGTATTTCTTTAATTATTTTTCGCAACAAAGTCTTCAATAAGACGCACAAGTTTAATAAATAATAAAAAAACTAATTTTACAATCAGATACATCTAGAGTAGAAAAAGAGACATAAAATACATAGTAACATAGAATAAAATTGATTAAAATATATAAATAATAATAGAAATTGGTCGATAGTAGAAAACATTAATAACCATCTTATTTATTCGAACAAAATAAAGTATCTGAGAGCATTTTTAAAAGGGTCTATTATAGATACACACATAGTGATATCCGAACACCCTCGATACGACTCGTAAGAGCATTCACAGGCCGTATTGGTCTGTAAATAACAAATAAGTCAATTTATGATTTTGTACGGCCCGTATTATCCATTACAATCCGTAATTACAGGGTCGTAATGAGCCTTATGACCGTAAGTAAAATTCTGATAATTTTTTATTTCTTGATACTTTTAACATTTTTCATTCATTTATGATTTATTAATTAATAATATATTTTGGTTTTATTTTTGGCTTTTGTAAAACACTTATGCAGGATCGGTTTTTGTATTTAACACAAGTATTTCTCTCAAGCTTACTAATGAAGACTCAAGAAGCAGAGTTCTTCTAAGAGTTGTTTATAATATACTAAGTAACACAAATAAAACATGAGAGAATGATTTTTAAGATACTTGTATATATTACTTATCCACTCAAAATATTACAAGACTGTGATAAGTTTACAACAAGAGTTACAATGAGAAACTATATATACTACTACCTACGGTCAGATATACTTTGATACCAGCTGGAATCCTATAACCAAGGCAAATACTACAAAGTTATAGTTAAGGTATCTTAGATAATGTCTTATCTAAGATATGGTAATCATGACATGTCCATGACTTACCTTTTGTCACCAACTAAAGTTGACAACTATACTAACAAATAAAGGTGAATAGTGGAATACAGTATGGTCAACTACATGGCCTTTTGGGAAAACACCATGAAGTATCATAGGACTGCAGCAGAGTGTCAGTGACATCATACTTATGTCCACTAGTTCATAGTAGGTACTTCCAAAGGTTAACTGGCTTCGGAAGAACTTGTTCTTCCAAAGACACATATACTTCGGAAGTGGCTACTTCTTCCGAGGTCTCTTTTGGATTTCATTCTTCCAAAGTTGTAGTCTTCATTTCTTCTGAGTGTTGAAATCTCAGAAGAGCAGAGACTTGGTCTTCGGAAGCTGAAGCTTATCTTCGAAAGTTCCTTTGAGCTTTGCTTCGGAAGTTCAACATATACCTTCAGAACTGCTGAATTTGTCTTCGAAGAACTTCATTAGTTGTACTCAAAATACTCTAAGTGTTTGGTTTTAGTTGCACCACCCTTGTTCTTGATCCAAAAAACTCCCCCTAGGTTGATGCTACCAAAACGTCACTTGTTCTTGCTTCTTAAAACTTTCAACACCAGTGAAAGCAAATACTTATCCGTTTCTTTGTTCTTCCTGGAAGTATTGCTGAGAAGTTTGTATAGATCATTCACGGTCAAGAGATCCAGTGTGTCATTCTGAATGATATGTACCCTCTACTGAGTTCCTTTAAAGAGATTTAGTGATGGGAGTTATATTCATACTCCCATCTAACTATTGGTTCTAATTTAGGGCCTTCCACTATTTGTACAAAGGCTTTGCCTTTGATGGTTGACTTTTCCTTGTCTTCATTCTCTCTCAGCTTCAACTCCTATTCAATCTTGGCTTTTGTAGTTAGCTCAGTAAGATGAAGGCTGCTCAGATGATTTCTGATGTGAGCAGCTATGTCGGGGTTGGAGGGATTGGAGGATGGCTTCTCTGTTAACTCAACGATATCAAATCTGCTAGAGTGTAGCAAGGAAGAGGCATTTAGCCTATTGCTCTCTCCATTCTCACTCTCCACAGCAAAGTTGTGAGAGGCTTCATCGAAAGTCCACTGGATAATCTTCTTTCGCGGCACAAAGGGCTGACTAGGAACCTTGTCCCCTTTCTTTGTATCCAGTAGAGTCACCAACTTTTTTCTGAGCTTCTTCTCTTCATCATTTAAGGAATTAGTGTTGAGTAGTCTAGCAGCTTAGTCTAGTGTTCCACTTAGGAGATCAAGGAATTGCTCTCTTATGAGGAACTTGAGGAGTTGTCTATGTAAGTCAAATTGACAAACTCCTCCTCACAAGAGATATTACTCAAAGATGTGCAGTTGATGAGCTTCCTCTTGATCTCCTTAAACTCTTCTAAGGAAAGAGATTTGGGTGGATGAAAGGATGACTCGGGTGGTTGTTTGGTTGGTGACGATTGGGTTCTTGGTAAGGTTTTAGGTTTGAGAATGGATAGTTTTGGTGTTTGTTTGGATTGAGTGGGTGACGAAGTGGGTAAGATTGATGATATGGGCTCAGGGGTGTAAATCTGAGAGGGTTGTTTAGTTTTAATAGGGAAAGGGAAGGGATAGGTAGGTTTTGGTAGTGAAGAAGGTGTGAGAGTCATCCCCTATACTCTTCTATACATCTCTTTTGTTCTTTCTGAGTGTATGTCAGCTTTGATGTCACTGACAATACGGTGCGAGGTCTTTATGGACATAGGTCCAACCTGTCTGCCCAAGAAGCCATGGGCCCTGAGATAGTCTTTCATCTAGGCTTTGTCCCCAGACTTCTTCAAGGCTATAAGCTCAACATCATCTTCCTTCTTTTTTATCTCCTTCATCCTCTCCATGAAAGCCTTAATTCTTTCTTTCTCCATTTGATATTTTTCTTCATTTACGAGCCACATGATCATATCATTGTTATATGGAGCAAGTTCCTCAAGAGAGAATTGTCACACCCCAACCTTGACGGCGGAAACGTCGAGATGTGAGGGTTAAGATTGTTCACAACCACATAACGCTATATTTAAATGTAACTATTAAAATTATAAGTTCAAAAGGCATGACAAACATAAGTTTCAAACAAGTAATAAGTTTCAAACAAAACAAAATGTTACATAAACATTTTATTTATTAACTAGGTCCAAGCCCTAGTTTTATTGCAAGCTTCAAAAGTCCACTTTAAACTTGGGGATTTCCTGAAACATGATAAAAATAAAAGGTCAACTATAAATAGTTGGTGAGTTTCAAAGGTTTTCATACATAATATGATAATGTTACAAGTAGCA